>CM029023.1:95074003-95414003 GCA_016801055.1 Panax notoginseng
AAAGAATAACATCATTATGAAGAAAATAACATCCCTTACCTCAAAAGAATAGTACTTCTGACTGAAATATCGGATGTAATGCCGAAAGAACTTACACTGAATAGCAACTCTCAAAGTATCTAAATACTCACAAAATACGCTCAATAATGTATATATAGATAGAGAAAAAACTTGTTTCTGGTGTGATTTCAATTCTAACCTAAACGCATATTTATAGAAAAATGCTAGAACGCCATAGGAGACTAAATAATAAAATAATATTAATATATTTTTTATCTTCTACGCCACCTTTTGAACACAATTCAGCCCACCACAATTGAAAGATTAATTCTGTGACGCCCCCAGAATAGGTATACAACACCCATTCTGAGTCGCCAAATACATGGTACAGAAAGCAAACTACAACTTCAATAATACAATTGTCGTGGCAAAATACGACAACACATACTGTGAGTTTAAATACAAATATTGTCTTCTAGACAATATCCACACTCAAATAAATCCTCATTACAATTATTCAAACACTATTTTACAGAAATAGTGAGGACTGCTAATACCATCTTTCTAGAACCATTACTCCCATACCCCGACTAATCCTGCTATGTTCTCACCTCCTGAGAAGAAAAATGGAACAAAAAGGAAAAGGGTGAGCTCAACTAGCCCAGTAAAGAAATATAGACAAATAATATACAACAAATTATCGTTAGTCTTCAACAGGGAAAATCTGATAAAATATAATCGACAACAAGTTTTAGATCAACAACTGCAGCGGAAACAGCAAACCATTAGAAGAGTCAAGGAGAAAGAATTCTACTATTTTCTAAGATTTAAAAGTCCATCATCAATATTTTATTCCTGTAACATCAATTAATAATCATCTTTAACCAAATATTCATCTTTGCACTACAGGCCAAAGATATTCATTTGTATCAATCAGTCTCATTTCATCTCAACACCTGTTCATCTGTGCACTACAGGCCAAAGATATTCATCAATTTAATTTATACATCTTTGCACTACAGGCCAAAGATATTCAGTAATATCATCATTTAGGACTGAGGATGATGAAAAATATCTTAAAGAGAACGAATCCAATGAGACAGAAGGACAAATAGTAGGGATTCGTATAACAGTTTATCCAAGATCAATAATACTTCATAATAATCAATTGTGAAGCAAATTCAAAAATAAAGATCAAAACATGGATACATTCAAAGATAGTAACCATAATAGACATCTTGGACAAAAAGAGAAAATTTTATTTTTCGGTGAATAGTGCCGTATTCGTGAATAGTGCCGTATACGTGAATAGTACCGTATACGTGAATAGTAACCCCCGACACAAAAAGTTCCAAATTTGATAAAAACTCATATCAATATTTCAGCATAATGATATTGAAGAAAATAATATCATTAAGAAGAAAATAATATCCCTTACCTCAAAATATCAGTACTTCTGGTCGAATACCGTATAAGGCTGAAAGAAACTTGCTCTGATGAATAGAAACTCTCAAAGTATCTAAATACTCACAAAATACACTCAATAATCTAGAGAGAGAAAGAGAAAAACTTGTTTCTGGTGTGATTTTCAATTCTAACTTAGCCCTCTATTTATAGGAAAATTTTGGTAGGTTTGACCTGCAACCTGATGGCTTTACCTGCTACTATTCCCACCCACCACATTTGAAATATAATTCAGCACATTTCTTCACCAACCACAAGGGGCCCACCAATTCTAGAATTTTCCACTAAAATGATAAACTCCGAAAATTCAACAATTTCTGAACCAGTCATCTTGTAAAATTCGTAATAAATCATACGTTCATTTTTAACGGTTCAAAATTTGTGGACATATACTCAACTTATATATGTATAACAATTCCAAAAATTACCACGATCCAACGGTCGATTAAAAATTATAAACCCCGCAAAATATCTCAAAAACCCTGATTTTAATACCTCCATTCCGACAAAAATACTGACAAAAACCTCAACATTAACTCCTTCATTTTTAACCACAAAAATATATCCCTCATTTATATCCACATAAAATAAATATTTCCTTATCATATGAATCAATAATTAATTATTCACAAATAATATTACAGAATCACATTTATGACAACCAGGCCGTTCCCAGGAAAGAGGGGGCTTTCCAATAAGGATTTCTCCTTACTGGCGCACAATTAGATACCCAAACCTCTCCTTAGACAGAACTTTCTAGACATTGCCAATAATGTTATCTAATAAATATTATTCAAATAATATGAATTATTGATATGATAAATGAAAATACTGTGCACAACAATTATTGAAACAACAATAATATAAAATATCAACGCAGCAATTATTAAATCAATAAAATAAAATATTGAATAATAACTCTACTGTAACAATTATTGAGTAGTGCCTTCTTACGAAAGAATCAATAATTGGTGCAATACCGTGTGCTACTGTATTTTAACCACCGGGTATTTCAACAGTATTAACGGTAACAACTACGCCGTTATTTATAAACAACTTATACTTGTCGTTTCTTCATCCAATCGCTTTCCGTTATGGGGCCCACACAAGGCTGCGTCGTCGTACGAATATTCCCCGACAGCAAGAATATTCCACGACCAACCGAATATTCACCGACCAAAAATAAATATTTTATAACCACTTGCTTATTTTGCAAAAATTGCACATTTCATCACCCATAACCAAAGTATTATATCAAATTAACCCCTTATTATTCACAATAATATTTAGAGAAAATTTGATTTTATTCATTAATAAGTTGGGGTCTTACAACCTCCCCTCCTTATGAAATTTCGTCCTCGAAATTGACGTACGTACCTGATGTTTCAAAAAGGTGAGGATACCTCGCTTTCATTTCTGATTCCAACTCCCAGGTCATTTCTTCAATAGCATGGTTTCTCCACAAAACCTTAACTTGTGGTATAACCTTCGTGCGTAGGACATGCTCTTTCCTATCCAAGATCTTAACAGGTACCTCCTCGTACGTTAAATCTTCAGCTATCTCATCTGGTTCTAACTCAATAATGTGGTTCGGGTCTTTAACATATTTACGAAGCATAGATATGTGAAAAACATTATGAACACGAGACATGCTTGGAGGTAATGCGAGTCTATATGCCACATTTCCTATTCGCTCAAGAATCTCAAATGGACCAACAAATCTTGGATTGAGCTTTCCTCTCTTCCCAAATCTTGTAACTCCCTTCCATGGTGCAACACGTAACAATACATGATCCCCATATTAAATTCCACGTCCTTCCGATGAAGATCCATAACTCTTTTGTCGATCCTGTGCCGTTTGTATACGTTGTCGAATCGTTTGGATCTTCTCTGTAGTAATGCGTACCAATTCCTTCCCAACAATGTTGCTTCACCCACCTCGTCCCAGCATACTGGAGAACGACATTTTCTTCCATACAACGCCTCAAATGGAGCCATACCTATGCTCGCCTGATAACTGTTGTTGTAGGAGAATTCCACCAGTGGTAGGTACTTATCCCAACTCCCTTTGAGATCTAGGACACAAAGTCTTAATAGATCTTCAAAGTTTGAATAGTCCTCTCTGATTGTCCGTCCGTTTGAGGATGGTATGCTGAACTGAATCGTAAATCCGTGCCCATAGCTTTCTGCAAGCTAACCCAAAATCGTGAAGTGAATCTTGGGTCACGATCCGAAACTATGGATACTGGCATGCCATGCAATCTCACAATCTCGTTCACGTACATACTAGCAAGACGTTCAGGGAATAAGTCTCACGTATCGGCAAGAAATGAGCGGACTTGGTTAATCTATCAACAATAACCCAAATCGCATCTATGCCTTGAGAAACCTTGGGAAGACCTGTAACAAAATCCATATAATGTGTTCCCACTTCCATTTCAGAATCTCAAGTGGTTGCAATGGGACCCTTTGGTACTGATGCTCCGCTTTTACACGTTGACAAGTTAAACATCTCGAGATAAACTCCGCGATCTCTCTTTTCATATTGCTCCACCAAAATGTATGTCGAAGATCGTGATACATTTTGGTACTCCCAGGATGGATTGCAAACGGTGTGTTGTGCCTCCATCATTATTCTATGCTTCAAGTCAAAATCGTTAGGAACACAAAGTCTGGAGTTGACTCGAAGTATTCCTCTTCATCGATTCTTGCTTCTGGAATAGCACCTTCTTGCACTTTCTTCTTCATACGCATCAGCTCTATATCGTAGCTTGAGCAGCTTTAACTTTATCGATTAAAGTCGGTTCTACTCGTATATTTGATATCATCATGTGGGTACTTGGAGCCTTCATCTCTATCTCCATCCTTTGCAAGTCATACAAAACGGGCCTTTGTGTTAAAACATTGCACTCGTACCCGCATATGATCTTCTACTCAATGCGTCAGCTACTACGTTTGCTTTTCCAGGATGGTATTGGATGGTATGATCGTAATCTTTCAACAGCTCAAGCCAACGTCGTTGTCGCATGTTGAGTTCCTTTTGGGTGAAGAAATATTTGAGGCTTTTATGATCTGTATAGATCTCCACTTTCTCCCCATACAGGTAGTGTCTCCAGATCTTCAACGCAAAAAACGACTGCTGCCAACTCAAATCATGAGTAGGATAATTCCTCTCATATTCTTTGAGTTGTCGTGAGGCATAGGCTATGACTTTCCCATGTTGCATGAGAACACATCCTAACCCTTTGCCTGAAGCATCGCTGTAGATAACAAATCCATCCGAACCAGATGGTATTGTCAGAACAGGTGCCGAAATGAGTCTCCTCTTGAGTTCTTAGAAACTCTTCTCGCATTCCTCACTCCATACGAATTTTTGTATCTTTTCGAGTCAGCTGAGTTAACGGAGTAGCGATTCGAGAAAATCCTTCCACAAATCTCCGATAATAACCAGCTAAGCCCAGAAAGCTACGAACTTCGGTTACCGACTTCGTTGCTCCCAACTTTGTATGGCTTCAATCTTCGCCGGTCGACAGATACTCCATGTTTTGACACCACGTGCCCAAGGAATGCTACTTCCTCAAGCCAGAACTCGCATTTCTTCAGTTTGGCATATAGCTTGTTTTCACGAAGCCTTTGCAGTACCAGCTTCAAATGGCGCTCATGATCTTCACGGCTTTTGGAATAGATGAGGATATCATCAATAAAGACAACAACGAACTGATCCAAATATTCTTTGAATACACGGTTCATCATATCCATGAAGGCAGCAGGAGCATTAGTCAATCCAAAAGACATTACTAAGAATTCATAATGCCCGTACCGAGTTCTGACGGCAGTCTTTGGAATATCCTCAGATTTAATCTTCAGATGATGATATCCAGAACGAAGATCGATCTTTGAAAAGAATTGTGCTCCTTGCAACTGGTCAAACAGGTCATCAATGCGAGGTAGCGGATACCTATTCTTGATGGTGACATGGTTCAATTCTCGATAGTCAATACAAAGTCGCATACTCCCGTCTTTCTTCTTTACGAATAACAGGAGCACCCCAAGGAGACGTACTAGGACGAATAAAACGATGTCCAACAACTCCTGTAGTTGGACTTTTAACTCCTGAAGTTCAATAGGAGCCATTCGATATGGGGTTTTAGAAATGGGCTTTGTACCGGGTTCAAGGTCAATAAAGAATTCAATTTCTCGTTCCGGGGGTAGACCGGGAAGTTCTTCAGGAAATACATCGGGAAATTCTCTATAACAATAGAAATATTATTCAAATCTGACTTGTCTTTGTTCAAATCCATAACATGGGCTAAGAAAGCTTGACATCCGTTTTCAATAAACGAATAGCTTTGTGGCTTGATATGACAGTGACTGATTTTAGTGGTTTAGTAGTTTGAATTTCGTATGACAGGTTGTTAGGAATATGAAAACTAACAACCTTATGAAAACAATCAATTTTAGCATGATGAGTGGTTAACCATCAATTCCTAAAATCACATCAAAAGCAAGTATCTTTAAAGAGATAAGATCAACAGGTAATGTGATAGTACCAACTTGGATCATGCAAGATTTAAAATTGTAGATGTAACGAAGGTTTCACCCAACGGAGTTTCAACAGATAAGCTAAAGTCCAATTTCTCCGGAGTCAAGTTTAAACGTTGAGCACAAGCAGGAGAGATAAAAGAATGGGTAGAACCGGTATCTAGTAAAGTATAAACTTCGCAAGAATTCAAGATTAGCTTACCCGTGATCACCTCGTTCGAGTTTCTCGCGTTTTGGCCAGTAACGACAAACGCCCTTCCAGGAACCGCTGATTTCAACTTATCCGGATAACTTTTGGAGTCACCATCCCCCGCTGAACTTGGTTTTGCTACAGAACACTCTCGAGCTATATGACCTTCCTTTCCACAGTTATAACATATAATTGGATGTGGTGTGTTGTGGGCTTGGGCTATGTCCCTCTTTCCCACATTTGTAACATACGACCGGTGGTCGTTCTCCTCCCCTAGAAACAGTTGATGTTTGTGCTGACGTCTTCACGTTATCATTGTTGTACCTTCTCTTCTGAAATCTCCTCCCGACTCGCTCCTTCTATTATCACGACCACGATTACCACCAGAGTGGTTACCGCTTTTGTCCGATGTTTTCCCCATGCTGGTTTTCATTGCTTCGATGACATGCCGCCACCGGTATGACCCTGGTTGTGGTCCTTCGGTTGCACATACTCATTATCTCGCTCTAATAATTGAGCCCTGTTTACAACATCTGAATATAAAGAAAATTTATGAGAGATAAGATATTGCCGAATCTCGGGTTTTAGACCTCTCAGAAACATCCTTGTCATTCGTTCCTCATTTTCGACCAAATGAGGTGCAAACCTGGATAACTCTGCAAACTTCGCCTCGTACTGGGACACCGTCATGTTGTTTTGTTCCAGTCTAATAAACTCAACCTCCTTCATATGACGAATACTTTCAGGAAAGTACTTGTCATTGAACAGTTTTTGAAATGTTTCCCCCAGGACATGTTGAGTGCGTCAGGCTGGGTACGCTTCACAGACTCCCACCAGTAGTCTGCCTCACCGCGAACATAAATGTGGCGAATGGAACCTTCTGTTCCTCCGTGCATCCCAAGACATCAAATATCTTGGTAATTTGCTTGACCCACGTTTCCGCCATGATCGGATCCGGCTTTCCCTTAAATTCTGGTGGTCCCAATTCTTTGAACTGCTTAGCTGTGACAAACCGCGCGTTGTTATCATTTCCACCCGTATTCTGCACACGAGTCTCCCTCGTCTGATTTTGCATGAACTGCAAAAAGCTCCTAAACATTCCATCATTCATCGTTTGCTCGGTAACGTTGTTTACAGGAGGAATATTGCCTTCCTGTTGCACGTTCCCCTGGGTAGTGATCAAAGGTGTCTCCACGGTCTGATTTACTCCATTATTAACGTTCTCAGCTGCCATTCTTAAATACTGCCATAAAACAAGGGTTAATAGTCATGTCATATATTATCCCTATACTCTGACCGACCAAATAAACACCAAATAAACTTAGTCAGGTCATACTAGCGAAGGAATTCCCCGTCTCTCCCCTCCTAGTTCTTGTCTCACATCTCAGCCAGGGATCATATCCCTAAGCTCTGATACCAACTGTGACGCCCCCAGAATAGGTATACAACACCCATTCTGAGTCGCCAAATATATGGTACAAGAAAGCAACTACAACTTCAATAATACAATTGTCGTGCAAAATACGACAACACATACTGTGAGTTTAAATACAAATATTGTCTTCTAGACAATATCCACACTCAAATAAATCCTCATTACAATTATTCAAACACTATTTTACAGAAATAGTGAGGACTGCTAATACATCTTTCTAGAACCATTACTCCATACCCCGACTAGATCCTGCTATGTTCTCACCTCCTGAGAAGAAAAATGGAACAAAAAGGAAAAGGGTGAGCTCAACTAGCCCAGTAAAGAATATTATGACTAAGATAATATACAACAAATTATCGTTAGTCTTCAACAGGGAAAAATCTGATAAAATATAATCGACAACAAGTTTTAGATCAACAACTGCAGCGGAAACAGCAAACCATTAGAAGAGTCAAGTAGAGAAAGAATTCTACTATTTTCTAAGATTTAAAAGTCCATCATCAATATTTTATCCCTGTAACATCAATTAATAATCATCTTTAACCAAATATTCATCTTTGCACTACAGGCCAAAGATATTCATTTGTATCATCAGTCGGTCATGTTCATCTCAACACCTGTTCATCTTTGCACTACAGGCCAAAGATATTCATCAAGTAATTATACATCTTTGCACTACAGGCCAAAGATATTCAGTAATATCATCATTTAGGACTGAGGATGATGAAAAATATCTTAAAGAGAACGAATCCAATGAGACAGAAGGACAAATATAGGGATTCGTATAACAGTTTATCCAAGATCAATAATACTTCATAATAATCAATTGTGAAGCAGAATTCAAAAATAAAGATCAAAACATGGATACATTCAAAGATAGTAACCATAATAGACATCTTGGACAAAAAGGGAAAATTTTATTTTTCGGTGAATAGTGCCGTATTCGTGAATAGTGCCGTATACGTGAATAGTACCGTATACGTGAATAGTAACCCCCGACACAAAAAGTTCCAAATTTGATAAAAACTCATATCAATATTTCAGCATAATGATGTTGAAGAAATTAATAATATCATTAAGAAGAAAATAATATCCCTTACCTCAAAATATCAGTACTTCTGGTCGGAATACCGGTATAAGGCTGAAAGAAACTTGCTCTGATGAATAGAAACTCTCAAAGTATCTAAATACTCACAAAATACACTCAATAATCTAGAGAGAGAAAGAGAGAAAACTTGTTTCTGGTGTGATTTTCAATTCTAACTTAGCCCTCTATTTATAGGAAAATTTTGGTAGGTTTGACCTGCAACCTGATGGCTTTACCTGCTACTATTCCCACCCACCACATTTGAAATATAATTCAGCACATTTCTTCACCAACCACAAGTGGGGCCCACCAATTCTAGAATTTTCCACTAAAATGATAAACTCCGAAAATTCAACAATTTCTGAACCAGTCATCTTGTAAAATTCGTAATAAATCATACGTTCATTTTAACGGTTCAAAATTTGTGGACATATACTCAACTTATATATGTATAACATATCCAAAAATTACCACGATCCAACGGTCGGATTAAAAATTATAACCCCCGCAAATATCTCAAAAACCCTGATTTTTAATACCTCCATTCCGACAAAAATACTGACAAAAACCTCAACATTAACTCCTTCATTTTTAACCACAAAAATATATCCCTCATTTATATCCACATAAAATAAATATTTCCTTATCATATGAATCAATAATTAATTATTCACAAAAATATTACAGAATCACATTTATGACAACCAGGCCGTTCCCAGGAAAGAGGGGGCTTTCCAATAAGGATTTCTCCTTACTGGCGCGCAATTAGATGACCAACCTCTCCTTAGACAGAACTTTCTAGACATTGCCAATAATGTTATCTAATAATATTATTCAAATAATATGAATTATTGATCTGATAAATGAAAATATTGTGCAACAACAATTATTGAAACAACAATAATATAAAATATCAACGCAGCAATTATTAAATCAATAAAATAAAATATTGAATAATAACTACTGTAACAATTATTGAGTAGTGCCTTCTTACGAAAGAATCAATAATTGGTGCAATACCGTGTGCTACTGTATTTTAACCACTGGGTATTTCAACAGTATTAACGGTAACAACTACGCCGTTATTTATAAACAACTTATACTTGTCGTTTTCTTCATCCAATCGCTTTCCGTTATGGGGCCCACACAAGGCTGCGTCGTTGTACGAATATTCCCCGACAGCAAGAATATTCCACGACCAACCGAATATTCACTGACCAAAAATAAATATTTTAACCACTTGCTTATTTTGCAAAATTTGCACATTTCACCCATAACCAAAGTATTATATCAAATTAACCCCTTATTATTCACAATAATATTTAGAGAAAATTTGATTTTATTTCATTAATAAGTTGGGGTCTTACAAATAACATCATTACAAAAAAAATAACATCCCTTACCTCAGAAAAGACAGTACTTCTAGCTGGAATACTGGATATAGTGCTGAAGGAAACTTGCACCGTATAGCAATACTCAAAATCTTAAAATACTCACAAGAATACGCTCGATAATATAGAGAGAGAAAGAGAGAGAAAATTTCAGTTTCTGGTGTGATTTTCAATTCTAACCTAAGCACCCTATTTATAGGAAAATGCTTAGAACACCAAACCAGAAAATTTAATAAAATATTAATATATATTTATTAAATTCTTACGCACATATAATCTGATTAAAAATATTTAAAACTTCAAAAATCAATTATTTTGAAATTTCGGAACTTCAATAATTCATAATAAATAGTCCTTTTATCAAAAAAATTCAAACCTTATGTCTTTTTTATAACAAATTCTATTATCTACAACTTTTCAGAAGAAATTTTTTCTAAATTTCCAAATAGAAATTGACCGAAATCCACAAACGGACGATTTTACAGACTATAATCAAATTTCAGTCAAGAAATGGGTCCACCGACATGTTTAGCATGTTTATAACATTTATTACAATAAAAATATTCTTCCTCCTCATATACTCATATATTCCACATTCATTGTAAAATATCACTATTATTATATTATTAAAATATAATAATATATTTAAATAAATTATTTATCAAAAAAAATAAAATATCAATTTTTTAACAATTGTCACTTTAAAATTTTCTCCATCTATATCCACATAAAATGAATATTTTTCTTATCATATAAATCAATAATTAATTATTCACAAATAATATTATAGAATCACAGTACTGGCAACCAGGCCGTTCCCAGGAAAGAGGGGGCTTTTCAATAAGGATTTCTCCTTACTGGCGTGCAATTAGATGACCAAACCTCTCCTTAGACAGAATTTTCTGGATATTACCAATAATATTTTCTAATAATATTATTCAGATAATATGGATTATTGCTCCGATAATGAAAAATAATGTGTAGTGACAATTATTGAAACAACAGTAATATAAAATATCAATGCAATAATTATTGAATCAATAAAATAAAATATTAAACAGTAATTACTGTAACAATTATTGAGTAGTGCCTTCTTACGTAAGAATCAATAATTGGTGCAATACCGTGTACTACTGTATTTTAACCACCGAGTATTTCAACAGTATTAATGGTAATAACAACACCATTATTTATAAATAACTTATTTTTGTCATTTTCTTCATCCAATCGTTTTTTGTTATGGGGCCCACACAAGGCTGCGCCGTCGTACGAATATTCCCCGACAGTAAGAATATTTCACGACCAAACGAATATTCTCCGATAAAAATGAATATTTTATAACCACTTGCTTATTTAAAATATTTACGTATTTTACCCATAACTAACCACATTAATCAAATCAACCCTTACTATTTCAAAATAATAAATAGAGGAAATTTTATTTTATTAATAAAAAAATCAGGGTCTTATAGAAAAGAAATTTGAATAAGTAATATTTTTATAATTCTCATATTATACTCAACTTTTAATATAGTAAATTTTAAATTATAACTCATGTCCTTAATTTATTTTTATCTACTAAACCTAATCTTATAATTCTGTTCTAAAAAACAATTAAATGGAATTTAAGGGCATAGAACTAACTGACTGTTGGGTAACTCTCGACTTTATCTGTGACGCCCCAAAATAGGTATACATCATTCATTCTGAGTCGTCAAATACATGGTACAAAAATAACTACAACTTCATTAATATAATTGTTGTGTAAAATACAACAATACAATATTATGAGTTTAAATATAAATATTGTCTTTTAGACAATATTCAAACTCAAATAAGTCCTCATTACAATTATTGATACACTATTTTACAAAAATAGTGAGGACTGCTAAAACAACTTTCTAGAACCATCACTCCATACCTCGGCTAGTTCCTGCTATATTCTCTCCTCCTGAGAAGAAAAATAGAACAAAAAGGGTGAGCTCAACTAGCCCAGTAAAGAATATTATGACTAAGATAATATACAACAAATTATCATTAGTCCTCAACAGGAAAAAATTTGATAGAATATAATAGACAACAAGTTTTAGATCAACAATTGCAGCGGAAAACAATTCATTAGAAGAGTCAAGTAGATAATGAATTCTACTATCTTCTAAGATTTAAAAGTCCATCATCAATATTTTATCCGTATAACATCAATCAATATAAATCTTGAATCAAATATTCATATTTGCACTACATGCCAAAGATATTCATTTGTATCACCAATTGGTCATGTTCATCTCAACATCTGTTCATCTTTTTGCACTACGAGCCAAAGATATTCATCAGTTAATCATTCATCTTTGCACTACATACCAAAGATATTCAGTACTATCATCATTTAGGACTGAGGATGATGAAAAATATCTTAAAAAAATGAATCCAGTGAGATAAAAGATCAAATATTAGGGATTCGTACTTTAATTTATTCAAGTTCAAAAAGACCTTATAATAATCAATTGTGGAGCAAAATTCAAGAATGAAGATCAAAACATGGATACAATCAAAGATAGTAACCATAATAGACAACTTGGACAAAAAAATTTATTTTTTCTGTGAATAGTGTCGTATACGTGAATATTGATGTATATGTGAATAGTAATCTCGACATGAAAAAGGTAGAAATTTCACAATAAAATTTATACCAATATTTCGTATAATGATATTAAAAGAATAACATCATTATGAAGAAAATAACATCCCTTACCTCAAAAGAATAGTACTTCTGACTGAAATATCGGATGTAATGCCGAAAGAACTTACACTGAATAGCAACTCTCTCAAAGTATCTAAATACTCACAAAATACGCTCAATAATGTATATATAGATAGAGAAAAAACTTGTTTCTGGTGTGATTTTCAATTCTAACCTAAACGCATATTTATAGAAAAATGCTAGAACGCCATAGGAGACTAAATAATAAAATAATATTAATATATTTCTTATCTTCTACGCCACCTTTGAACACAATTCAGCCCACCACAATTGAAAGATTAATTCTGTGACGCCCCCAGAATAGGTATACAACACCCATTCTGAGTCGCCAAATACATGGTACAGAAAGCAAACTACAACTTCAATAATACAATTGTCGTGCAAAATACGACAACACATACTGTGAGTTTAAATACAAATATTGTCTTCTAGACAATATCCACACTCAAATAAATCCTCATTACAATTATTCAAACACTATTTTACAGAAATGTTGAGGACTGCTAATACATCTTTCTAGAACCATTACTCCATACCCCGACTAGATCCTGCTATGTTCTCACCTCCTGAGAAGAAAAATGGAACAAAAAGGAAAAGGGTGAGCTCAACTAGCCCAGTAAAGAATATTATGACTAAGATAATATACAACAAATTATCGTTAGTCTTCAACAGGAAAAATCTGATAAAATATAATCGACAACAAGTTTTAGATCAACAACTGCAGCGGAAACAGCAAACCATTAGAAGAGTCAAGTAGAGAAAGAATTCTACTATTTTCTAAGATTTAAAAGTCCATCATCAATATTTTATCCCTGTAACATCAATTAATAATCATCTTTAACCAAATATTCATCTTTGCACTACAGGCCAAAGATATTCATTTGTATCATCAGTCGGTCATGTTCATCTCAACACCTGTTCATCTTTGCACTACAGGCCAAAGATATTCATCAAGTAATTATACATCTTTGCACTACAGGCCAAAGATATTCAGTAATATCATCATTTAGGACTGAGGATGATGAAAAATATCTTAAAGAGAACGAATCCAATGAGACAGAAGGACAAATAGTAGGGATTCGTATAACAGTTTATCCAAGATCAATAATACTTCATAATAATCAATTGTGAAGCAGAATTCAAAAATAAAGATCAAAACATGGATACATTCAAAGATAGTAACCATAATAGACATCTTGGACAAAAAGGGAAAATTTTATTTTTCGGTGAATAGTGCCGTATTCGTGAATAGTGCCGTATACGTGAATAGTACCGTATACGTGAATAGTAACCCCCGACACAAAAAGTTCCAAATTTGATAAAAACTCATATCAATATTTCAGCATAATGATATTGAAGAAAATAATATCATTAAGAAGAAAATAATATCCCTTACCTCAAAATATCAGTACTTCTGGTCGGAATACCGGTATAAAGGCTGAAAGAAACTTGCTCTGATGAATAGAAACTCTCAAAGTATCTAAATACTCACAAAATACACTCAATAATCTAGAGAGAGAAAGAGAGAAAACTTGTTTCTGGTGTGATTTTCAATTCTAACTTAGCCCTCTATTTATAGGAAAATTTTGGTAGGTTTGACCTGCAACCTGATGGCTTTACCTGCTACTATTCCCACCCACCACATTTGAAATATAATTCAGCACATTTCTTCACCAACCACAAGTGGGGCCCACCAATTCTAGAATTTTCCACTAAAATGATAAACTCCGAAAATTCAACAATTTCTGAACCAGTCATCTTGTAAAATTCGTAATAAATCATACGTTCATTTTTAACGGTTCAAAATTTGTGGACATATACTCAACTTATATATGTATAACATATCCAAAAATTACCACGATCCAACGGTCGGATTAAAAATTATAACCCCCGCAAAATATCTCAAAAACCCTGATTTTTAATACCTCCATTCCGACAAAAATACTGACAAAAACCTCAACATTAACTCCTTCATTTTTAACCACAAAAATATATCCCTCATTTATATCCACATAAAATAAATATTTCCTTATCATATGAATCAATAATTAATTATTCACAAATAATATTACAGAATCACATTTATGACAACCAGGCCGTTCCCAGGAAAGAGGGGGCTTTCCAATAAGGATTTCTCCTTACTGGCGCGCAATTAGATGACCAAACCTCTCCTTAGACAGAACTTTCTAGACATTGCCAATAATGTTATCTAATAATATTATTCAAATAATATGAATTATTGATATGATAAATGAAAATACTGTGCAACAACAATTATTGAAACAACAATAATATAAAATATCAACGCAGCAATTATTAAATTAATAAAATAAAATATTGAATAATAACTACTGTAACAATTATTGAGTAGTGCCTTCTTACGAAAGAATCAATAATTGGTGCAATACCGTGTGCTACTGTATTTTATCCACCGGGTATTTCAACAGTATTAACGGTAACAACTACGCCGTTATTTATAAACAACTTATACTTGTCGTTTTCTTCATCCAATCGCTTTCCGTTATGGGGCCCACACAAGGCTGCGTCGTCGTACGAATATTCCCCGACAGCAAGAATATTCCACGACCAACCGAATATTCACCGACCAAAAATAAATATTTTATAACCACTTGCTTATTTTGCAAAATTTGCACATTTCACCCATAACCAAAGTATTATATCAAATTAACCCCTTATTATTCACAATAATATTTAGAGAAAATTTGATTTTATTCATTAATAAGTTGGGGTCTTACAACCTCCCCTCCTTATGAAATTTCGTCCTCGAAATTGACGTACGTACCTGATGTTTCAAAAAGGTGAGGATACCTCGCTTTCATTTCTGATTCCAACTCCCAGGTCATTTCTTCAATAGCATGGTTTCTCCACAAAACCTTAACTTGTGGTATAACCTTCGTGCGTAGGACATGCTCTTTCCTATCCAAGATCTTAACAGGTACCTCCTCGTACGTTAAATCTTCAGCTATCTCATCTGGTTCTAACTCAATAATGTGGTTCGGGTCTTTAACATATTTACGAAGCATAGATATGTGAAAAACATTATGAACACGAGACATGCTTGGAGGTAATGCGAGTCTATATGCCACATTTCCTATTCGCTCAAGAATCTCAAATGGACCAACAAATCTTGGATTGAGCTTTCCTCTCTTCCCAAATCTTGTAACTCCCTTCCATGGTGCAACACGTAACAATACATGATCCCCAATATTAAATTCCACGTCCTTCCGATGAAGATCCGCATAACTCTTTTGTCGATCCTGTGCCGTTTGTATACGTTGTCGAATCGTTTGGATCTTCTCTGTAGTAATGCGTACCAATTCTGGTCCCAACAATGTTGCTTCACCCACCTCGTCCCAGCATACTGGAGAACGACATTTTCTTCCATACAACGCCTCAAATGGAGCCATACCTATGCTCGCCTGATAACTGTTGTTGTAGGAGAATTCCACCAGTGGTAGGTACTTATCCCAACTCCCTTTGAGATCTAGGACACAAAGTCTTAATAGATCTTCAAGAGTTTGAATAGTCCTCTCTGATTGTCCGTCCGTTTGAGGATGGTATGCTGAACTGAATCGTAAATCCGTGCCCATAGCTTTCTGCAAGCTAACCCAAAATCGTGAAGTGAATCTTGGGTCACGATCCGAAACTATGGATACTGGCATGCCATGCAATCTCACAATCTCGTTCACGTACATACTAGCAAGACGTTCAAGGGAATAAGTCTCACGTATCGGCAAGAAATGAGCGGACTTGGTTAATCTATCAACAATAACCCAAATCGCATCTATGCCTTGAGAAACCTTAGGAAGACCTGTAACAAAATCCATAGTAATGTGTTCCCACTTCCATTTCGGAATCTCAAGTGGTTGCAATGGACCCTTTGGTACTTGATGCTCCGCTTTTACACGTTGACAAGTTAAACATCTCGAGATAAACTCCGCGATCTCTCTTTTCATATTGCTCCACCAAAATGTATGTCGAAGATCGTGATACATTTTGGTACTCCCCAGGATGGATTGCAAACGGTGTGTTTGTGCCTCCATCATTATTCTATGCTTCAAGTCAAAATCGTTAGGAACACAAAGTCTGGAGTTGACTCGAAGTATTCCTTCTTCATCGATTCTTGCTTCTGGAATAGCACCTTCTTGCACTTTCTTCTTCATACGCATCAGCTCTATATCCGTAGCTTGAGCAGCTTTAACTTTATCGATTAAAGTCGTTTCTACTCGTATATTTGATATCATCATGTGGGTACTTGGAGCCTTCATCTCTATCTCCATCCTTTGCAAGTCATACAAAACGGGCCTTTGTGTTAAAAACATTGCACTCGTACCCGCATATGATCTTCTACTCAATGCGTCAGCTACTACGTTTGCTTTTCCAGGATGGTATTGGATGGTATGATCGTAATCTTTCAACAGCTCAAGCCAACGTCGTTGTCGCATGTTGAGTTCCTTTTGGGTGAAAAATATTTGAGGCTTTTATGATCTGTATAGATCTCCACTTTCTCCCCATACAGGTAGTGTCTCCAGATCTTCAACGCAAAAACGACTGCTGCCAACTCCAAATCATGAGTAGGATAATTCCTCTCATATTCTTTGAGTTGTCGTGAGGCATAGGCTATGACTTTCCCATGTTGCATGAGAACACATCCTAACCCTTTGCCTGAAGCATCGCTGTAGATAACAAATCCATCCGAACCAGATGGTATTGTCAGAACAGGTGCCGAAATGAGTCTCCTCTTGAGTTCTTGGAAACTCTTCTCGCATTCCTCACTCCATACGAATTTTGTATCTTTTCGAGTCAGCTGAGTTAACGGAGTAGCGATTCGAGAAAATCCTTCCACAAATCTCCGATAATAACCAGCTAAGCCCAGAAAGCTACGAACTTCGGTTACCGACTTCGGTTGCTCCCAACTTTGTATGGCTTCAATCTTCGCCGGGTCGACAGATACTCCATGTTTTGACACCACGTGCCCAAGGAATGCTACTTCCTCAAGCCAGAACTCGCATTTCTTCAGTTTGGCATATAGCTTGTTTTCACGAAGCCTTTGCAGTACCAGCTTCAAATGGCGCTCATGATCTTCACGGCTTTTGGAATAGATGAGGATATCATCAATAAAGACAACAACGAACTGATCCAAATATTCTTTGAATACACGGTTCATCATATCCATGAAGGCAGCAGAGCATTAGTCAATCCAAAAGACATTACTAAGAATTCATAATGCCCGTACCGAGTTCTGAAGGCAGTCTTTGGAATATCCTCAGTTTTAATCTTCAGCTGATGATATCCAGAACGAAGATCGATCTTTGAAAAGAATTGTGCTCCTTGCAACTGGTCAAACAGGTCATCAATGCGAGGTAGCGGATACCTATTCTTGATGGTGACATGGTTCAATTCTCGATAGTCAATACAAAGTCGCATACTCCCGTCTTTCTTCTTTACGAATAAAACAGGAGCACCCCAAGGAGACGTACTAGGACGAATAAAACCGATGTCCAACAACTCCTGTAGTTGGACTTTTAACTCCTGAAGTTCAATAGGAGCCATTCGATATGGGGTTTTAGAAATGGGCTTTTGTACCGGGTTCAAGGTCAATAAAGAATTCAATTTCTCGTTCCGGGGGTAGACCGGAAGTTCTTCAGGAAATACATCGGGAAATTCTCTAACAATAGAAATATTATTCAAATCTGACTTGTCTTTGTTCAAATCCATAACATGGGCTAAGAAAGCTTGACATCCGTTTTTCAATAAACGAATAGCTTTGTGGCTTGATATGACAGTGACTAATTTTAGTGGTTTAGTAGTTTGAATTCGTATGACAGGTTGGTTAGGAATATGAAAACTAACAACCTTACGAAAACAATCAATTTTAGCATGATGAGTGGTTAACCAATCAATTCCTAAAATCACATCAAAAGCAAGTATCTTTAAAGAGATAAGATCAATAGGTAATGTGATAGTGCCAACTTGGATCATGCAAGATTTATAAACTGTAGATGTAACGAAGGTTTCACCCAACGGAGTTTCAACAGATAAGTTAAAGTCCAATTTCTCCGGAGTCAAGTTTAAACGTTGAGCACAAGCAGGAGAGATAAAAGAATGGGTAGAACCGGTATCTAGTAAAGTATAAACTTCGCAAGAATTCAAGATTAGCTTACCCGTGATCACCTCGTTCGGGTTTCTCACGTTTTGGCCAGTTACGACAAACGCTCTTCAGGAACCGCTGATTTCGCCTTATCCGGGACAGCCCTTGGAATCACCACTCCCGCTAAACTTGGTTTCGCTATAGTACAATCTCGAGCGATGTGGCCTTCCTTCCCACAGTTGTAACACACCTTGGATTGTTGTGGACAGTTTGGGCTGATATGTCCCTCTTTCCCGCATTTGTAACATCTAACTGGCGGTCGTTCTCCTCCCCTAAAATTTGTTGTTGGTGCTGGTGCTGATGTCTTCCCGTCATTGTTGAATCTCCTCTTTCTGAAATTTCCACTTGACTCACCTCTCCTATTATCATGGCCACGATGACCACCCGAGTGGTTACCGCCTCTGTTCGTATTTTTCCCTCCTCGTTGGTTATCATCGCTCTGATGATTGCTGTCACCGGTATGACCCTGGTTGTGGTCCCTCGGTTGAGTATACTCATTATCTCTCTCTAATAATTGAGCCCTGTTTACAACATCTGAATATAAAGAAAATTTATGAGAGATAAGATATTGCCGAATCTCGGGTTTTAGACCTCTCAGAAACATCCTTGTCATTCGTTCCTCATTTTCGACCAAATGAGGTGCAAACCTGGATAACTCTGCAAACTTCGCCTCGTACTGGGACACCGTCATGTTGTTTTGTTCCAGTCTAATAAACTCAACCTCCTTCATATGACGAATACTTTCAGGAAAGTACTTGTCATTGAACAGTTTTTGAAATGTTTCCCAGGACATGTTGAGTGCGTCAGGCTGGGTACGCTTCACAGACTCCCACCAGTAGTCTGCCTCACCGCGGAACATAAATGTGGCGAATGGAACCTTCTGTTCCTCCGTGCATCCCAAGACATCAAATATCTTGGTAATTTGCTTGACCCACGTTTCTGCCATGATCGGATCCGGCTTTCCCTTAAATTCTGGTGGACCCAATTCTTTGAACTGCTTAGCTGTGACAAACCGCGCGTTGTTATCATTTCCACCCGTATTCTGCACACGAGTCTCCCTCGTCTGATTTTGCATGAACTGCAAAAAGCTCCTAAACATTCCATCATTCATCGTTTGCTCGGTAACGTTGTTTACAGGAGGAATATTGCCTTCCTGTTGCACGTTCACTTGGGTAGTGATCAAAGGTGTCTCCACGGTCTGATTTACTCCATTATTAACGTTCTCAGCTGCCATTCTTAAATATTGCCATAAAACAAGGGTTAATAGTCATGTCATATATTATCCCTATACTCTGACCGACCAAATAAATACCAAATAAACTTAGTCAGGTCATACTAGCGAAGGAATTCCCCGTCTCTCCCCTCCTAGTTCTTGTCTCACATCTCAGCCAGGGATCATATCCCTAAGCTCTGATACCAACTGTGACGCCCCCAGAATAGGTATACAACACCCATTCTGAGTCGCCAAATACATGGTACAGAAAGCAAACTACAACTTCAATAATACAATTGTCGTGCAAAATACGACAACACATACTGTGAGTTTAAATACAAATATTGTCTTCTAGACAATATCCACACTCAAATAAATCCTCATTACAATTATTCAAACACTATTTTACAGAAATAGTGAGGACTGCTAATACATCTTTCTAGAACCATTACTCCATACCCCGACTAGATCCTGCTATGTTCTCACCTCCTGAGAAGAAAAATGGAACAAAAAGGAAAAGGGTGAGCTCAACTAGCCCAGTAAAGAATATTATGACTAAGATAATATACAACAAATTATCGTTAGTCTTCAACAGGGAAAAATCTGATAAAATATAATCGACAACAAGTTTTAGATCAACAACTGCAGCGGGAACAGCAAACCATTAGAAGAGTCAAGTAGAGAAAGAATTCTACTATTTTCTAAGATTTAAAAGTCCATCATCAATATTTTATCCCTGTAACATCAATTAATAATCATCTTTAACCAAATATTCATCTTTGCACTACAGGCCAAAGATATTCATTTGTATCATCAGTCGGTCATGTTCATCTCAACACCTGTTCATCTTTGCACTACAGGCCAAAGATATTCATCAAGTAATTATACATCTTTGCACTACAGGCCAAAGATATTCAGTAATATCATCATTTAGGACTGAGGATGATGAAAAATATCTTAAAGAGAACGAATCCAATGAGACAGAAGGACAAATAGTAGGGATTCGTATAACAGTTTATCCAAGATCAATAATACTTCATAATAATCAATTGTGAAGCAGAATTCAAAAATAAAGATCAAAACATGGATACATTCAAAGATAGTAACCATAATAGACATCTTGGACAAAAAGGGAAAATTTTATTTTTCGGTGAATAGTGCCGTATTCGTGAATAGTGCCGTATACGTGAATAGTACCGTATACGTGAATAGTAACCCCCGACACAAAAGTTCCAAATTTGATAAAAACTCATATCAATATTTCAGCATAATGATATTGAAGAAAATAATATCATTAAGAAGAAAATAATATCCCTTACCTCAAAATATCAGTACTTCTGGTCGGAATACGGTATAAGGCTGAAAGAAACTTGCTCTGATGAATAGAAACTCTCAAAGTATCTAAATACTCACAAAATACACTCAATAATCTAGAGAGAGAAAGAGAGAAAACTTGTTTCTGGTGTGATTTTCAATTCTAACTTAGCCCTCTATTTATAGGAAAATTTTGGTAGGTTTGACCTGCAACCTGATGGCTTTACCTGCTACTATTCCCACCCACCACATTTGAAATATAATTCAGCACATTTCTTCACCAACCACAAGTGGGGCCCACCAATTCTAGAATTTTCCACTAAAATGATAAACTCCGAAAATTCAACAATTTTTGAACCAGTCATCTTGTAAAATTCGTAATAAATCATACGTTCATTTTTAACGGTTCAAAATTTGTGGACATATACTCAACTTATATATGTATAACATATCCAAAAATTACCACGATCCAACGGTCGGATTAAAAATTATAACCCCCGCAAAATATCTCAAAAACCCTGATTTTTAATACCTCCATTCCGACAAAAATACTGACAAAAACCTCAACATTAACTCCTTCATTTTTAACCACAAAAATATATCCCTCATTTATATCCACATAAAATAAATATTTCCTTATCATATGAATCAATAATTAATTATTCACAAATAATATTACAGAATCACATTTATGACAACCAGGCCGTTCCCAGGAAAGAGGGGGCTTTCCAATAAGGATTTTCTCCTTACTGGCGCGCAATTAGATGACCAAACCTCTCCTTAGACAGAACTTTCTAGACATTGCCAATAATGTTATCTAATAATATTATTCAAATAATATGAATTATTGATATGATAAATGAAAATACTGTGCAACAACAATTATTGAAACAACAATAATATAAAATATCAACGCAGCAATTATTAAATCAATAAAATAAAATATTGAATAATAACTACTGTAACAATTATTGAGTAGTGCCTTCTTACGAAAGAATCAATAATTGGTGCAATACCGTGTGCTACTGTATTTTAACCACCGGGTATTTCAACAGTATTAACGGTAACAACTACGCCGTTATTTATAAACAACTTATACTTGTCGTTTTCTTCATCCAATCGCTTTCCGTTATGGGGCCCACACAAGGCTGCGTCGTCGTACGAATATTCCCCGACAGCAAGAATATTCCACGACCAACCGAATATTCACCGACCAAAAATAAATATTTTATAACCACTTGCTTATTTTGCAAAATTTGCACATTTCACACCCATAACCAAAGTATTATATCAAATTAACCCCTTATTATTCACAATAATATTTAGAGAAAATTTGATTTTATTCATTAATAAGTTGGGGTCTTACAAATTCAGCACATGTTTTCCACACCAACCAAAAGTGGGCCCCACCCATAATTTTAATAAAAATATTTAATTTTCGAAACTTCAGTAATTCATAATAAATAACCCTTTATCAGAAAAATACAAATTTTATGTCCATTCCATAGGAAATCGAATTCTCTACAACTTTGTAGCTTTAAGTTTTTCCAAATTCTAAACAGAAAATGTCCAAAATTCACATACGGACGATTTTTAATACCTCCAGTCCGACAAAATATTGATAAAATATCTCAACATTAATTCATTCATTAATATTCACACAAAATAAATATTTTCATCATTTATATTCACATAAAATAAATATTTTCTTATCATATAAATCAATAATTAATTATTCATAAATAATATTACAGAATCACAATTTTGACAACTAGGTCGTTCTCAAGAAAGAGGGAGCTTTCCGATAAAGATTTCTCCTTATTGGCTCGCAATTAGGTGACCAAACTCATTTCCTTGACAGAACTTCATTAGACATTTCCAATAATGATATCTAATAATATTATTCAAATAATATGAATTATTGATCTGATAATAAAAAATAATGTGCAATGACAATTATTGAAACAACAATAATATAAAATATCAACGCAGCAATTATTGAATCAATAAAATAAAATATTGAACAGTAATTACTGTAACAATTATTGAGTAGTGTCTTCTTACGTAAGAATCAATAATTTAAAAATACTGTGCAATACCGTGTGCTACTGTGCAACCACGTATATTACTGTATTTTAACCACCGGTATTCCAACAGTGTTAACGGTAACCGCTACGCCATTATTTTTAGAAAATTCATTCTTGTCATTTTCTTCATCCGACCGTTTCCGTTATTGGGCCCACAAATGGCTGCACCGTCGTACGAATATTCCCCGACAGCAAGAATATTCCACGACCAAATGAATATTCTCCGACAACAATGAATATTTTATAACCACTTGCTTATTTTACAAAAATTTACACATTTCACCCATAACCAAAGTATTATATCAATTTAACACTTTATTATTCACAATAATAAATAGAAGAAATTTAATTTTATTCATTAAAAAATTGGGGTCTTACATTATTCGTTCAATTAAATGTCTTTTCCCCACCCTACAATAAAATTAAAATATTTCATCAATATTTATAATTATATTGAATGAAATTAAATAAATTTATATTAATTGTGAGTATTAAAATATTATAAATTAATTTTTAAAAACTAATTGTCTCTTAAGTTTTAGAAACGGAGGAACTATGTTACAATTGAGTTGCACAAAAAAAATACTAAAATATTATTTCGTTCAGAAAAATAAATCAATATTTATTTTTTTAAATCAACTTGAGATATTTTCAGACTCAAAATAATATAATAATGAATATTTTAAATTAAGTACTACTAGTTATAAAATTTATTTTTTCGTAAAGTTCATTGAATCTTATTAATTTTAAATTTAAAAATATTACAATTTGACTTTTAAAATCTAGATATAATCATAAAATTTAGAACAAAAAATAATAAAAAATGCCTGACATGTTTGATAGAGACAAAAATTGTTCAAGGATAATTTTGAAAAAACATAAGAGGATAAAGTAATCAGGATAAATTAAATTTTTTTTTATTGAACATAAAATAAATATAAGTTTTATAATTTAAAAATTAAATTATTTTGGTAAAACATAGAGCGTATATGGAATTTTACAACAAAATCTACATTCTACATTTATAAATATAATTATTTACAGACCTATTTATTAGAGGGAGTAATTTCTTCTTCCGTTCTTCTTCGGTGTTGATGTGTCTTATTAATTGCTATTCATCCTTATCATCTTATCTGTAAATTTTTGTTTTCCTTTTTGTATTATTAGGATAATTAATGTAAGGATAAATTTATAAAAATAATATTTTTCTTCTTCTTTTTTTTATTAGAACTAAAAAATACAAGATTTTTTTTTTAAATTTTTTATTTTTTTCTATTAAAAATTCAAAAATAACACAAATAAAAGCTTCAAATTTTCTATTTTTTTTTGTTTTAATTTAATTGTTTTTTTCTATTCAAACAGAGTGTTAGTGCTAAAACAAAAGGTTGAGGGCTAGATGCAACTAAATTGTAGTGGAGAGAACTTCAATATAACTTCTCGTTTTTCTTTCTCTTTTATGCACCGTTTTCTTGGATCCATCTTTTGCAAGACGTTCATTTCACGCGCACACAAATAGAAGAAAACGATTACGGAAGCCACGTTTGGTATAGGCGGATGGCAACTTCTGCTATCAAAACAATCTGGAGTAAATCTGTCTCTGTTTCTCTCTCTGTTTTGTAAGTCTTTTGTTTCTTCTTTTGCTTCAATGAAATATTTTACTTTAATTTTTGTTATTTTTTAAAATTTTTTTTTTTAATACTTGATTCATTGCACTAATCTAGAGAGGTGTTTATTTTTCTCCAACAAGTGATAATTGAATTGCTAGATAGTGATTTTCTAGAGAGGTGTTTAATTTTCTCCAAAAATATAGCTCTTGGAATTTTAATTTATTTAATTACTTTTTTTTTTTTATAGTTTAGGTGAATCCCAGAGACCAAAATGAGAGACCCAATTTAAACTTTCTGTGCTTCCTTTAAAATACTAAATATTTGACATAGAGCTCCATATTTCCTCCTACTGAAATTTGGTTAAACCATTTGGTTTACTTTAATATTGTTTTAAGTTCAGTTATGAGTTGAATACGAGTTTGAATAATTTTCCTTAGATTGTCTCGGAGGGATCTGAGGAAGTATTTGTCAATATTTCCTATGAAAAATGGATTTAGTTGATACTTATAAAAGAAAATCAAGAAGGGTGTTGATTGTAGTTGTACCTGATAGTTTGTACAATCAATTTAAAATTCAGAAAAGCAATGACTGATTGTGTTTGTATTAGTGCTCCACGGGTGGTGGCTTAAGGATAAGTATGTAGGATGATGATTTGTTTTAGTACAATTGTTTTCAAGAAAATATCCATTAGTTTCTTATTTTAGCCATTTGTTTTTTTGTTTTTGCCAGGTTTGGTTGAGGCTGTATCATATATAGCAAGGGGATTACTGCTGACCAGCTTATGATTCCTTTCTCTGGAGTTCTTGTGTTTATGTAAATGTACTTTTTGACCAACCCATATGTAATAGAAAACAGCTGAAATTGAGATATAAAGATACCTTATTGTATTCATAAACAATGTAACATCCTCAATTATGTATCAATCGTGTGTCAACTTTTTTTGCATCCCTTTCTCGTCTTTGTTTAACTTATGTTGAACAATGCTGTTGTTTCACTTTTCTCTCTCTCTCTCTCTCTATATATATATAATATCTACCTACGTGTAGATATGTACGTATAAATACATAATATACATCTGTTTAAGTATAATTTTATTAGATACATCCATATATATATATATACCTGTTTTATTAGACATGTGTGCATGTATGTTGTGTGAAGTATTGTAGACTTACATTGGATAACTAATGATTATTGATCACCTGAACTCTTCTGGAACTTATCTTGTTTTCAGAAATGGAGAGCTTAGCGCAGTTAGAAGCTTTGTGTGAGAGGCTCTACAATTCACAGGACTCAGCTGAACGAGCTCATGCCGAGAATGCTCTAAAATGTTTTTCATCAAACGTTGACTACATTTCACAATGCCAGTACATATTGGACAATTCCTTGACTCCTTATGCATTGATTCTGGCTAGTTCCAGTTTGCTGAAGCAAGTGACTGAACATAGTCTCTCCTTACAGCTCCGTCTTGATATCCGTAATATTTGTTCTCCTTAAGTTTCTTCCTTGTTTCTTCAAGGCTTATATATTTTCTGGGAGTTAATGCCACATGTTGTACTATTCTGCCTATTTTTTGATTTCCCTCACTTTAATTACAATAATATATGAACATGACTCACCTGTTGACTCATACATGTGTTTTTCCTGTACTTTAAATTAGAAACATTTATAATAAATTAATGTTTGAGATATACATTCAGCTTCTACTTTCCATGTACTTCTATATATTTGTTATGCAACTCTGAATCTACTTTCTTGATTTTCGAAGGAAACTATCTTATAAACTATCTGGCCAGTAGAGGACCTGAATTGCAGTCCTTTGTGACTGGATCGCTAATTCAACTTTTATGTGCCGAATTACCAAGTATGGGTGGTTTGACGACGATAGATTCAGAGAAGTAGTTAAAGAGTCGATGAATTTCTTGAGCCAGGTAATATGTCTCCAAGCATTTTCTGTGTTTAGTTGTAGAAGTCCATGTATTGCATGTATAATGCTTTATGTGTGACTTATCAAAAAAAAAAAAACGAACTTTATGTGTGGTTTCTAAGCAGGCTAACTTGGAGTCGGGCATATTTTGAAGTTTGAAATTTTCACCCTTTTTATTATTTTCCCCCCCATGTAGCTCTTCATATACTAAATCATAATCTTGTTTATTGCTAGAATCAAGCATAGAGGTATTATCTTAGGTAGGATGGATCTATCTTGGGCCAGGGCTCTGTATAAGGTTTTCGAGTAGAAAATGTAGCTTTTTTTTAATAGGAAAAGAAAAAATGGTGGATTGATGATTAGTGGGTATTGATAGGTTCTTACCTACATAAATTTGTGAAGGGGTATACAAGTCCTTCTGTTGACCCTTGTAATTAATGTCTTGATCATGTTGATCCCAAATGATGTCAGTGTTAGTTTTATTGATGGGTGTATAGTGGGTATGATAAAGTAGGACAATCATGGAAAGCAAGTTACTTGAAATTCTGATGCAGAAAAGAATCCGAGCAACTACCAAAATGGGTTATAGGAATGATGGATTTAGTGGTCAGAAATCAGAATTTGACAAATCAAGGGTTGTTGCTGTATAACAAAGGGGAACGATTTTGGGGCTGAATTATGACGAAGAGGGGACAATCAAGAACCTGTCATTCTATGCTTGCTAATTAGAACGGAGTGTCTATCTATGCATCTCTTGGCTTTTTCCATAGGAGCTTTTTGAGGCCCTTCTTTCTTAGATTTACAAAGGGATTGGCGAGCAGTGCATCATTGATGTCTGTATGGTCTTTCTTCGTTGTGTTGTTTCCTTTTATTTTCATTTTGGGTGAACTGGTGAAGGCTAGGAGTATCCAGATCTTGCAAGTTGACACTGCTTAATGTTTTCTGGACTACATAAAAAGGTGTAATAATGGGTTAAATTGTCAGAGGTTAATTGCATTGGCTGAAAAATCATTTACTCCATCAGAAAAATTGTTTCATCCTCAGTAAACGCTAACTTCAATAGTGGGAGCCTTCAAAACTTTCACGAATTCACCTTAAGTGTACCGTGCGGAGAACGTGTTCCGGTAATAATTAATATTGAAAACTTTTTAAAAGTTCTCATTGGAATTGACTGTTTTATCATTATGTAAACATATTTTGCATTTAATTTAAATTCCTATGCATCGTTTTTGCATATGTTGTGTCTATACTTTGCTTCTTTCTTAACAGAGTGGTATTTTTGAAGAGAGCGTGTATTTGACTCTTCATTTTTGAGGAAATACTTGGTTGTTAAAACTCCGGGTGTACTATGCTTATTGATGTAAGTTTCTCACATTTTTTCCCTAATCAGGCAACTTCGGATCACTATGCTATTGGATTAAAGATATTGAATCAGCTTGTTTGTGAGATGAATCAGGTTAGTAATTTTCACCTTTTCTCCAATTTTGTTAACACAGTGAAGAAACTATGGTTAAGGAAAAGGAAATAATATTTATTATTAGTTAGTACTTTTACATTCCCTTCTCTGGTTGATCAAAACATCCTTTCCTACAGAGTCGAGTGTTATATTCGCAGAAATGTTATACACATATTTGTCGTTTATGTAAAGAAACAGAATGGATAGGATTTGAGCCCCCATGATTTTCTTAAAGAAAACTTATACTGTGGGTCTTGAATACATGTTTCTTGTCAAGTTGGGAAAATACTGTGTTCTAACCAACCACACTGTAACAAGTGTTATGGTTAGTGAGACTGTTAGTGTTTATGTCGAGGACACTTGTGTGTTTGTATACATACTGAATTCAAAATAAATGACTGTGGCAGCTAACATAAATGTTTAAGCACTCAATTCATTTAATTCTTTCTCCTTTTTAAAGTAGTGTGAAAACAACTTCTGGGATCCTATAAACAAGGATTTTCATAATGAGGCGGAAACCCTAATTAATTTGGTTTTCAGTTTGATCATCATTGCATCTGCTGTCCAATGGTTTTCACCAACCCTTGGATGTGACATTGTCAGTTGTGAACTTGCGAAACTTGGGACCTATCACATCATCACCATTTTCTTGAGAATTACTCAGGGAGAACCTAATGGAGAACCTACATCCACCTCCTAAATGTCCTCGTAATCATTTCCGCATTCCTGTTGTAGTTTGATAATCGAACTCAATCTCCCTAACAAACAGTCTGCCAAGTTATATGTTCACTAAATAACTCTTGAATGTGAACTTTCAGCCAAACCCAGGGTTGCCTTCAACACATCATCGAAGAGTTACCTGCTCCTTTAGGGATCATTCCCTTTTCCAGATTTTCCAGATATCTCTAACTTCATTGCGCCAACTGAAAAATGATGGTAATATGCTAATTTTTCCCCGTCATTCATTTTCTTGGCCAACATTTCATTTGATTTCTTTGTTTTTCTAGAATTATTAAGCTTGAACCAAAGTGTGACCTTGAGGTTGTTCCTTGTGGGAGCTGCCACCCTGGGGGCATTTGATTGCTTTGTTGGTCCCATGGATTTTCACGAATTCTTCTTTGTGACATGCAGTTGTAAACCGCTTGCAAGAGTTGGCACTATCTCTTTCACTCAAATGTTTATCTTTCGATTTTGTTGGGACATCAATTGATGAAAGTTCAGAAGAGTTTGGCACAGTTCAGGTAATTTTTTTAGTAATTAATTAGTATATAATATATCTAAAGAATATAATCTTGTGGTACCATGTCTTTTGATTACTGAGTTCATTATGCGTTAATCTTAAAAATCATTTAGACTTGTGGTGAATTTGCAGATTCCATCTTCTTGGAAACAAGTATTAGAGGATCCTGAAACACTGCAGATATTTTTTGACTACTATGGAATCACAAAGCCTCCTCTATCAAAAGAGGTCACTAAATTTATGCTTATACATAAATTATAGATTACAGATTTAAAATGGCCACCTGATAATATGTTTACTTGTATATGTGTTTTGGAGTTTGTTATACATTTCTATCATTAAGTGTTCTTGCATTACCTTTCTTCTTGACTCAAAAGCTTATATTGAATTAGTGATACATTTTTTCTAGAAATTGTTTAATTTTGGTAGTTGAACAATACTGAATTTTTATCTCCTAGTTTTTTCCGATCGTAATTGATATAAGGAAGAGTTATTGATTTTCTTTGATGATTTTTTTTCTCATAGTCTTTTGTAGAATATCTATTATCTCTTACAGTCTTTGCATTGATTTCGGTCCTTCTGGATTTTCCTTTTAGTAGAATATTTCAGCTAGCAAATAAGATATTTCAGTCCATAACTTTATTCTTATAAGAATATATGTGTAGGTGAGGATTGGATTAATTTGCACATAGTAATTAATATAAGATATTTAAATGCTTGAAGCCTCGAACCTATTGACAAGCTTAAGATAATAATTTAAGTGAACATTGATACTTTGGGGATCATATTTTTCGAATTCTTTATGGCCTTCAGCGATGGGTGCTTTTAGGCTCTGTTTGTTTCTTGTTAAACCATTTTTGAAGAAGGTTTTCCGGAATATTTTTTTCAAATGAAAACAATTCAGTGAAAATGATATATTTTCCATTGTTTGTTGACAAATTGGAAAACGAGACTGAAAATAGGATGAGAGAGTGAAAATCATGGCATAATATAATTCAAAGTCCTCTTTCTAGGGTGCACTATCCTCATCCTGGATTTCTAGTGTTGATTTTACATTTTTCAGTTTTTGATGAGCAATGTACATATTAAGATTCTGACAATGAAAATATATTTGTTTCAATGACAATGTTTGTAGTTGAATATTATATGCATTCTTATATTCCTAATGCTCATCCCCCCTCTTTTTGGATCTTAAACCATTCTTCTTTGTTTTTCATCAAGAATGTTTTTGAGCCTTTTCTTTTCTTTGATTCTTTCACCCAGGCACTGGAGTGTTTAGTGAGATTAGCTTCTGTAAGACGCTCCTTGTTCACAAATGATGCTGCTCGCTCTAAGTTCTTGGCCCATCTAATGACAGGAACCAAAGAAATTTTACAAACACAGGTATGGTATGCGAGCTTGTTGAATTCTCAGACTGGTGCGTGTAGTTCCTACTGAATATAGTTATATATACTGATGTCCCTCCTTATTTTCTTTTGAGTTCCTCTGCTGTTCTGACAGAAAGATTATCTATTGATATCATTCCCTTTCTTTATGTTGCCCCTTAACCTTTCATTAAGCTTCAAGTTGTTCCTGAAACCAGAAGACCTAAGAGAACAATAGAAAATCCTATGGCAAAAGACCTTATCAGCCCCTAACATTAGAGGACCTGAACTAGCATATGAAAACTGATCCTGAAAGCAGCTCCCATATCCAAACAAGAAACCAATAAACCTAGACAAAGTCTTGTATATCAAATCCTCAAAGAGAGAGAACTCAGAATGTCCTCAAATCAACCTTGCCTTGGAAGCAGAACATATCATGAATTTGAAAAGGAAGCAAACTCATTAACAGATACCCCAACTGAGCCTCTTTGAACTCCTTGTTATCTTAAGTCCTAATTTATATCTCCGTCCAACCAAATCAGTAAACAGTGTGGTACCAAATTTGACTTCTTTCTTTTAGGATTCTTGCTTCATTCCAAGCTCCCAGAAAAGATGGCACAGAGGCTGGAATAACCCACATTACCCCAAATTAAACTCGGACATCAAAACTCCCTTACCGCTACACATTAAAGAAGAAGATGATCCACAGTCTCTTAGGCCTGAAGATACATATTATAGCTGTTCACTCACACTTTTCCCCCTTGTCTAAGATTAACCCCTTGAGAATTGCTCCCCATACCGACATCCGTATAGAAGAAACATTCTAGCGGGAACACCAGCCTTCCAAGTGCCTTTCCAATTTCCATGGAAGCTCAAACCTTCCTTCAAAATATTCTAGTACCACTTAGAGTTCAACCCTTCATTGACCCTTCCACCTCATCCATTTCCGTGTTCACGAGCAAACCTTGCCACTGCTAGCAAAACTGGAAGATCAGCCGCCTTTTCTAAATCCCAATTTCCAATCACAAAATCTACTCCTAAACCTTGAATCCTTGATTTCCAGACAGCTGCCTCGTCTTCTAACATACTCATCAATTCTAGCTTCCACATCTAAACCTCTATTGAACAAGTTGGGGAATCTGACCAACTGCAGCATTATCACCATACCAAATTCTTGATTGCTTTTAGCTATTTCTTATGTGGCCCTCGTCAGCTAATGTATAAAAGTATATGTAAACTACTATATGTATAATTTTCTTATATTGAATTTTCATTTGCCTTTTGCTAGCAAGAGGTAACTTGTTTTTAGCTGCATTGTTATATAGTTATTGAAAGCTGATGTTACTGTTTATCCTGATTATTAACTATGGTAATATAAATCATGGCGTGTATAGTTTTGACCATGAACTTGTCCTTGGGTCTTTTATTATTCTTCTCAATCTGCACACCCCCCCCCCCATTTACAAATTTTGTGGTGTGGATCGGGAAATCAGGTCTTGCTGATCATGATAATTACCATGAGTATTGCCGTCTTTTGGGCGATTCAGAGTAAATTATCAGGTACATTTTTTGTTTTAATGATAATTATCCTACCCGAATATTGTACTTTATCTGATATTTTGATTGCATACATTTATAAAAGTATTTGAAGAGCAATGTTGTGTGACACAATAGATAATTAGCATCATTTTTAGTGCTCCTGTAACGTCCCGAAATCCGGTCTATCTTCACACCCGATTTCGTACGTCACGAGTACATCATTCATCCAACATACATCCAACATACATCATTATATACTGAAATATAACAACATACATCCTCAAATTCCAGGTTCTAAAACCTTAAAACCTCTTTCATTACAAATAATGATTATTACATTATTCTTTACATTGTATACGAGTGACTTTCATCCGCCACCAAGGATACATAAACGTTCATTAAACTATTCTATAGTTCAATTCATCTTCCTACATTACACGTCTTCACTTGATCTTCACACACATTCACATACTGAATGACACTTCTTCTGGATACCGCTCAGCTTGATCTTTACGGGATCCTTAAGTTCTTTCTAACATCGTTCGCTGAAAATATTTTTCATTTAAAGCAAGTGTGAGCATTCAATTGCCCAGCAAGTCATAATAGTCGAACAAACAACTTCAAGAGTTTAAACATTCTTCAAAACTTCGATAACCGAACAAAGGTTATGAAGCAGCTTGAATAATAGGAATAGTCTCGATTCCTATCATTTTACAACATTCATCACATACTCTTTACACCACTTTCATTCTTCTACTCTTTTTTTTTTCATACATATCCTGTTTGGCTAGAATCATTAGCACAGACTTAATAATAACGGTTCATGTATAAATAGAACATTCTTTTATTGAACAGTTCAATCACAGAACAGTTCATCTCAAAGAAACACCGAAGTGTTCACATTGCGGCACAAGGCCTCGTACGTTCTACCACTTTGTACAAATATCACACACATTCGCGCACATACAGAACTTCTCAAGTTCAACATCTGATAAGTTTAAGAAACTAGCATTCATGTAAAATATGAATGAAGTTAGGAAACTTGCCTTACGCACAACTACAACTTATAGTTCTGCTCATTCCAAATCCCTATATAACACATAAGGAAATAACACGTACACCAATTAGTCATATACTTGACTTACGCATTGGTTTACTTAACTTTACTTCTTAAGGTTCGCGTTCTTGTAATTTAAGCTTACGCGACTAACTTTCATTACCAGATTACGGCTTTATGACATACTGAGATGTCTTATTCATACATTTATCATCTTTGATGATTTACATTCTTATCTTCTTCTTATAACTCTCCTAGGACTCAGCACACATCGTGTCTCTGCTAGTAGGCCATATGGTACTCTGAGTGGTTTCTCACAAACAACCAACAAACAAGTTTCCGTCTCGTCTACACTGCCCACACAGTGAGTTAGATCGGTTGCCAGTTTCGTATATACCTTCGCTCTCTGAAGGAATTGTTTATCCCAGCTCTCATATGTCAACCATCAAAGGTTACGATTGTACCACAACCTAGCTTCTCTTAACTTATCCGAACCATTAAATACAATGTTCGTTAAGTCAACTTCTTATTCCTTATGGCTTTCTGGCAAGTAAATGACATACCTCAGGATTCATTCTTTATCGTCTAAGTTATACAGTCTTTTGTACACTCGGAACGATCATTCAATGTCAATACTATGAGGTCATAGCGTTAACCATTTCATATGAATTTATTCATACCTTAAAACGTCCAGTTCCTTCAACTCAGAACGTTTATCCAAGTTATACTTATTAACTCGGCTTCTTAACGTTATACTTTATTATCTTCAATTTAGTTTCTTCACCATTCACGGTTAATCAACATTCTTCTTCATTACCTTACGGCTTTCTTGATACCATTCGTATCTTACTTACTACTTTCATCAACGTCTAGGTCATACAACTAGGTATACTTAGAACGTTCGTCCAACGCGAATACAATTCACAAGGATCGTTTACGTATTCAACGTTATCGTTGCTCGTCTTTTAATCTCTCATTCAACTTTTATTCAAGGTTTTAATCGCTTTCGATTGTTATCCATCCCATGAACTCCATGTTCATTATTCTTTCTTAATGTCAAAGTCATACTGTTCGTTGTATGCTAAGACCGATAGTTCTTCGCAACAACGTTGCGTTCACAGCGTCTATGCGCTTTACGTTCATCTTACAATGCCATGTCATAACATCAGAATGTTATTCATTACCTTCGTCACTCAACGTCTAAGGAATCACAATCACAGTAATCCCTCACGTTCATTCATTACGACTACGGTCCCCGGATATCGGTTACGTAATCTAGCGCTTAAATTCTTCATCTTTTAATCTCGTTTAATCTTTCCGTTCAACCTTCACTAAAGGTTTAACACACTTACTTAAGTGTTACATTATGTGAACTACGTGTTCATACTTCTTTCTTGCACATCCCCCAGTAATTGAGAAATAAAAATCTCATTTTTGGGCCTTGCCCTGCACCGGCGCTGCGGCGCCACTCCCTTCCTTTCCTCTCGCGCTGCGGCGACACCTACTTCTCTCTCATCTCTTTTGGCCTGGCGCTGCGGCGCCAAGTCCTTTGTTATCACTCGCGCTGCGGCGCCACTCTCCAGAAGATTATGGCCGATCTCGCGCTACGGCGCCGGCCTCCAAGGCACGACTCGAGCTGCGGCGCCGAGCATGAAACCTAGAAAATTTTGAAAATTTTTTCAAGTCTTTTACAAGCTTGAGACACTGATTTCGAAATCTCATAACTTCTTTGTTATAACTCAGAACGAGGTCGTTTCAAAGCCATTTTCTTCCTTATCTTACGTACTTCGATTACCCACAGACAGAAATTCGTTCTGAATCCGTTAACATGCCATTCAATTGGCTTAATCTTCACTCTTTGTTCATTTTAACGTTTTTAACGTTCTTCGTTCGTTCGTCCGTAATTCGGTCATCCGAATTCGGAATTCGTTCGTTCTTGAGTCCACGACTCACATTTTATACGTTCTCTTACATTCTTATGAAATCCTACACATTCGGGTTCATTCTCTAACTTTCTAATTCTCGTTCGTCTTTTACGAAATTTCTCCCATACTTCGTTATAGCTCCGTTTTAATCCGTTCTTCATGAACGTTTCTAACGTTCCTAACCAAGCAATAAGCATCTAACTAACTTAACACGATGGTTTTAAATTTGTCCATCAACAACAATTACACTACGATAGTTTTAAATTTGTCCATGAAAAACAGATTAAAGAAGAAAAAATAGGGAAAGGGAGAAAGGAAGGGAAAAAATGGGTTTTAGACGAAGGGAGAAAATAGAAGAAAAAAGGGGGAAGTAAAAAGAGGAAGAATTTAAGGGGTAAGAAAAAACAGAGTAGAAAAGGTTAAGAAAAAAATAAAGGATGATTAAACGGGAGAGAAAAGAGATATAAAAAAGGAAGAAGGGGGGAGGGTTGAAGAAGAAATACGGGGGAACAGGGAAAGAGAAGATGAAAAAAATAGTACCTGGAGGCTGGAGCCCTGTTTTAGATGACTTTAATGATAGGTGAAGGTTGATCAATATTCAAAACATCCAAACTAACATTTGGGCATTAAAAAAAGTGAAATCACCTGCATCCCACAAGATTTTAATTTTATGGTTACATTGTCCATATTATCTAGTATTTGTCCAGGTCATCTCCAAGTAAGCAAAATTTAATGCCCGCATATGGATATCCATACAAAATATGAACAGGTCACCCATGTCAGGTTTTACAGGCTTATTTGAAATAAAAAGAAGTTCAAGACGAAAAAGATATTAAAAGTACAAGGGAAAGAACTGTAATTATGCATTAAATAATAAATAAACAAGCAATGCACACTTGACACTCGGTCACACTCACAGACCACTGAACTTTTGTGATGCGAATGCCAATGCTTTTACCTTTTCTCAAGTTATTTTGTGAGACAACAATATGTTAATTATGTTGATGAGTATTAAACATCTTCAATATGATATAATGGTTGGACTGATGATTCGATTGTGATATCTGTTACAGTTGTCAGAGCTTGTTAATGTGGATGGCTACAGTGATTGGATACGTTTAGTTGCAGAGTTCACATCAAAGTCCTTGCAATCCTGGCAGGTTGACTGTTGTCAAGATGTTTATTATTATGAGAGAATATTTGCTTTATTCTATTAGCTGTTAGTATAAAAAATAAAAAAGGATGGGCAAATGAGCATTGAAAGAAAGCTCCTTGACCTTTTTTTTTGCTAAATAAAAGCTCCTTGACCTTGTTTGTTCTTCTTGTGGTGGTGATCCGTATCTTTTTAGTGAGGGCGGCGGGGCGTGGGCTGATGTGCTGATTCCCTTCCTTTCATGTCTTATTGCAGTGGGCCAGCAGCAGTGTATACTACCTTTTAGGTCTTTGGTCCAGGTTTGGACATCTGTACCATATCTGAAGGGTGATGCACCCAGCTTGCTTGATGAATTTGTGCCCAAGATTACTGAAGGATTCATCACATCAAGATTTGATTCTGTGCAGGTACAGTGAGACTGCTTTCTCTGAATTTTATACTGGAGTTTTTCTTAAAGATCTAATTTTTTTATTGCATCTTTTCCTTTTCATTTAACATATACTTTTGGTTCCTGTGTATGTACAGGCTGGTTTCCCAGATGACCTTTCCGAGAATCCACTGGACAATGTTGAGCTTCTTCAGGATCAGCTTGATTGCTTTCCCTACCTTTGCCGGTTTCAGGTATACTACATATGTCGAATGTGCTTGATGATCACTAAATTCATTAAATCTAACTGGTTTATGATTGAACTTCTTTCTCCCGAGTGGCAGTATGAAAGCAGTAGTTTGTATATTATAAACATCGTGGAGCCTATTCTACATATATACACGGTATGTTGACTTTTGATGTTATACAGTGGTTGTAGATGTAACTTACCAATCACTGATTAAACTCATCAATAGGAAAGAGCAAAACTCCAGACAGGCGATTCACATGATTTGTCTGTGATTGAAGCCAAGCTTACTTGGGTTGTTCACATAATCGCTGCTATTCTAAAAATAAAACAGTGTACTGGTTGCAGGTGAGTAGATCTGCCCATTTATTGGCAGTAGGATCCTTCATTGGCAGTATAACAATCAGTCTACGTTGATTTTGTATTATGCAGTGCGGACTCGCAAGAAGTAATTGATGCAGAACTTTCGGCTCGTGTTTTGCGTTTAATTAGTGCAACTGACAGTGGGTTACATAGTCAGGTAGGTTTTCTGTTAGCTAAACTATATACATGTATCTTCAGACATTTGTGAAATGGATAAAGATAAATTTCAGCTGTCTAATGCCAATTGATTTATTCGTTTGGAATATAAAAAAGTTGTCTTGTGTATGGGTGATAGGATGAAATGACATTCTGGACTTTATTGATCTTTATGTTTATGATCGTGTAATATTCAGATTATGCGAGGTTCACAACACTAATATCTTTAGATGTGGAAAAAGGAGGATGTAGTTGTTTAGTAACAAACCTTGTTGGCAATTTATAGAAACTCCCCCAAGGATTAACATTGAGCAGGTTGAAAGCATAGACGTAGAACCAAGCATCAATCAAACTGAGCATAATGAAATTCCAGCGGAAGATATGAACGATGCAAAGCAATAAACCGAACATATTGAACCCAATTTGGACGCTGTTGGTTGTGTAAAACCTAAAGTCACTCTTAAATTGTCTATTGCAAAGAGAATAAAGAGGTTCAACCAAAGTGACAGATGAAGTTGCAATAAGGAGGAGGAAGAAAATAGCATCCTTGGTGATTGTGACTAAATTTTGGAATCTCTATATTTTTCCTAATGAAAGTAGTAGTACTGCCTGAGCCCTTACTAAAATGATAGTAAAGTTGAAGAACATGGGAAATAAGTGATGATCATATTTAAGACGTGTTGATGCTTGCAAGAATCATTAACAGTTGGAGAGGCAGCAGCTGAATCTGGCGAAAAGAGGCCCATGATTGAGCAACTAATGTAGGTCAAGGTATTGAAACGATTGTTAGTCAAATTACAAATGTAAGGTGTCAAAGGAATGGACACAAGGGAAAAAGTTGATCCAACTTTACTAAAGATATAATCATTTCTTAGTGAAAATAATTTTGCTAAAACAAGATAGCTCAGAAAGCTTTTTAGTAAATTATGAAGTTGCAGCAGAAGAGAAGATCATCCAGAGTACTGCTGCGGGTGGTAGTTTTCAGCATTTTGACCATATAGAGTTTTTCGTTCCATAAGGTTTACTTGAAGGATCGTTGAACACAAAAGCAATACTTTTATCCTTGATCTTCCCTCTTTTTTATTTTTTACTGCTATTAGGAAGCAGTGCTTGAGCATCTTGCTTCAAGTCCTTTCTTTTATCTAATAAGTTATATTATATCTATAAAATTGTGAATATGAAAGGAAAAAAAGAAGAGAAGAAAGTAAAGCAATTTGGGCATAGCGGTTATTATATAACCTTTTACAGTCGGAAAATACCAAGTATAAACCTTAGCAAGTAGTTATGTTAAGCCTTATGGTATGTCTTGAAGCCAGAATTTTTGAACTACATTGTTTTTAAGATGGTGAATAAGTCTAAGTAGGGTTTGAACCTAGGAGCTATACTAATCATATTTGTTAGATAGTCTTCGTGCATTGTATGATAGCCTATTCTTACCTATTTATTGTAAATGAAGATCTGGACAGAAGACACAAGTCTCTTAAATTTTAAAACTATTTGGTTAATGGGATAAGTGCATGAATAATGTGGTGAAGATCTGGAGTAATGACATATATTATATATATCTTAAAAACTATTGTGATTGAAGATCTGGACAGAAGAACTTTACAGCTTTTAATGCATATGTTTGGCTTCCAATTTTATCGTCTTGCAAGGGATATAACTCTAGTGTCTGATTAACATGTATTTCGGGATAATTTGAGAAGGCACTCCTCTGTATATCCTTACTTTTATTATTTATATATGATGACTCCATATGCATCACGAGAAAAAGAAAATTTCTTTTCTTTTTCCTTAATATTTGTATTTTTTAAAAAAATAAAAATTATCAGTTTAAATAATACTTTTCATGATTATGTCCAGAGATATGGTCATTTAAGCAAGCAGAGACTTGATCGGGCGATTCTCACTTTCTTTCAGCATTTTAGAAAATCTTATGTTGGTGATCAGGCCATGCATTCTTCTAAGGTAATAAAAGTGTACTTCTTGACTTTGTTATAATGTTATATTTGTTCACATTTTGAAGTATTTTTCCTTTTGTTGCAGCAGTTATATGCTCGATTGTCTGAGCTTCTCGGACTTCATGATCATCTTTTATTACTTAATGTGATTGTTGGAAAAATTGCTACAAATCTAAAGTGCTATACAGAGGTAATATTTCTGTTATTTCTTCTTGTGTATTTTTCTTCTGGGATTTAACTTGCTATATTAATTTATTCTTACATGCAGAGTGAGGATGTAATTGATCACACCTTAAGTTTGTTCTTTGAATTGGCATCTGGGTTAGTTAAAAACTATCTACTTTTATATTCTCCTATGATTGTTTAAACTTTGTCTAATTGTCGTATCGTATATTTACATTTTTCCTGAAGATATATGACCGGAAAGCTACTTCTGAAGTTGGATACAGTCAAATTCATAGTTGCACATCATACTGTAATTCCTTAACTGTTTATGTTTCTCCTTCATCATTAAGTTATATTCTGATTTGATGTCATGTTAAAACGTCTTTGTACCCTTGCCTGAAGAGATTTTATTTTTGACTCTACTTGCAGAGTGAGCACTTCCCTTTCTTGGAAGAGTATAGATGCTCTCGCAGCAGAACAACTTTCTTTTACACTATTGGCTGGTTAATATTCACAGAAGACAGCCCTGTGAAATTTAAGTCTTCAATGGAACCACTCTTGCGGGTATCATCACTTATCCGTTTTTCTGTTGGTATTTATCATCACTTTATGGATATATTATTTCAAGTCAACATCTTATGTACTATCATATAGAACAAGAAGTGAGTTAGATTTGTCCCCAAGTGAGTGACACAAATACGTAAAAGTGCTAATTAATTAAGATGTAGCAAGTGATATAAGGATTTAAGATTCAAATAGAGAGAGATCGTTTGGGAATTAGGGTTTGAACAAGAGTTTGATGAAAAGATAGATATGCACAGAATTTAGAGTTGTATATACAGAGAATATAGAGGAGAGAGAGAGATAATAGAATGGCCAAGACAATTATTTGTTGGGAATATCCGTCCCATATATGCCTTTCTAAAATCACATCTTAACCTAAAAGGTAAACCTGTTAAGTTTATGGTCCATTAGAGCATCTATGTCCTCAATCTTTCTCCTTTCTATGTGGGACTTTACTATCACGCGGTATTATAACAATTTCCCCCTTAATGCGTGATTCCTCCATCCGCATCGACACCAAGCTCCCCTTGAACTTTTAACCATACTCTTTTGAGAACGGGCCACCCTCTTCATTATTTCTTGTTTGATACACTAATAGCCTCTGCCAAGCCCATCAAGTCTTTCTATTTAATGAGCTTATCTCTCAATATATCTTGACCCACAAAGAGCCTCCCTGAGAAGAGTCCACCACTTTGCTGAAAGAGTACATAATATGAAAGTAGTATGCACACAAGCCAATCATGTTTGATGATAAAGCATATACTTTGTAACAATCTTATTCATTTATTAATAAAAAGTATTAATTTATTAAAGGATTTTAATTATCTACACGATGCTGCTTTATAATATGTGATAAACCCATAGTTTTAAGCAATGCTTTTAGAATAATGATGATTATTCTAATGAGGTCTAAATTCTTAGAAAGCTTAAAACAAAATAGTTCCCAATGTTGGATTACTAAATTGAGGATTAGTGAATCCGGATAGATTGGTACATACGTTGCTTGTTCATTGGATGAGGATGATTGATCTGATTATCATTTGTGTAGAGACACTAAAGCAAGTATTTAGGTATTTATTGGAGAATAATTACACTGAACGTGACTCGCTAAGGAATTCCTAATGGAGTTTTACTTGCCTGTCAATAGGATAGTAGTACAAGTGATCCTTGGACTTGAGATCATCATAGTATCTTGTGTATGATGAGTTATACTTTGACTTATTCCTTATGACCCTTAGGGTATATCAAAGAGTATGTTTGAGTATAATAAGTTGTACATGGAGATTATGTATGATCAATAAAGAATCTACCGCTTCTAGTAAAAGAAAAGAAATGTCCTATGTGATTCGATAAATGACAACCCAGTAGTTCTTGGCCAAGACAGAATGAAATTAGAAAGGAGTTTTTAATTTGCATTATTTGGAGTTGTGCATTTAAGAGTCGAAATACATATAATTAAATAAAATAAGAATTGACAGTAATTCCATGTCTTATATTTTATTGGGACATTGTATAGTGGAAGGATTGAATTGTACGGTAACTATTTACTCAAATGTTCTTTTATGATTAATGTTGAAATCTATATTATCTGGAAAGTCGTTAATCGCGAGGGAGGCTTACCCCTATTGTAGAATAAATATTATTTAAATAAATTAATAGTTTAATTTATTTATTTAAATAAAATTAGAATTGTTCTAATTGATTTATTCACAACCGGTTTAATATGGAGAACCTAAAGGGTCATACCGCAAAAGGAAGAATATTTATTTAAGAAGCAAATGACATAATCGTAATAATAAGTTAAGCGTATTTAATTTAATCTATGGTGATAGAATAAATTAAATAATTTAATATTTATTATTTAATATTTTGGAAATATTAAATATAAATTAATAAGAGGAGTCTTATTATTATTATTACTATTATTATTATTTAATTCCTAAAGGAGTTTGGGAATTAATTGATAAAAGTACTCTCATATATTCCTAATAAGATTGAGAGCCTAACTATTTGAAGGAGTTTAATTAATTAAAATAAAATCTAATTCCTTAATTGTTAAGGAGGGTTGCCTACATCTATAAATTTTTCTATCTCTCATAGAAAAATGTGTACTCTCCCAACTCTTGGAATTACGTATTCACGTGTGTTGTGAAAGCATCAACCCTCACCCATAATAAGACTCATCTTATTTATAGATGTAGGTAGCCCTCCTTAACAATTAAGGAATTAGATTTTATTTTAATTAATTAAACTCCTTTAATTAGTTAGGCTCCCAATTTTATTAGGAATAATTAATTAAACTCTTTTAATTAATTTGCCTCCTAATCTTATTAGGAATATATGAGTACTTTTATTAATTAATTCCCAAACTCTTTTAAGAATTAAATAATAATAATAGTAATAATAATAATAAGACTCCTCTTATTAATTTATATTTAATATTTCCAAAATATTAAATAATAAATATTAAGTTAATTAATTTATTCTATCACCATAGATTAAATTAAATACGCTCAACTTATTATTACAATTATGCCATTTGCTTCTTAAATAAATATTATTCCTTTTGCGGTGTGACCCTTTAGGTTCTCTATATTAAACCGGTTATGAATAAATCAATTAGAATAATTCTAATCTTATTTAAATAAATAAATTAAACTATTAATTTATTTAAATAATATTTATTCTATTGAATAGGGATAAGCCTCCCTCGCGATTAACGACTTTCCAGATAATATAGATTTCAACATTAATCTTAAAAGAACCTTTGAGTAAATAGTTACCGTACAATTCAATCTTTCCGCCATACAATGTCCCAATAAAATATAAGACATGGAATTACTGTCAAGTCTTAATTTATTTAATTATATGTATTTTGACTCTTAAATGCACAACTCCAAATAATGCAAATTAGAAACTCCTTTCTAATTTCATTCTGTCTTGGCCAAGGACTACTGGGTTGTCATTTATCGAATCACATAGGACATTTCTCTTCTTTTACTAGAATCGGTATATTCTTTATTGATCATACATCATCTCCATGTATAACTTATTATACCCAAGCATACCCTTTGATATACCCTAAGGGTCTTAAGGAATAAGTCAAAGTATAACTATCATATACAAGATACTATGATAATCTCAAGTCCAAGAATTACTTGTACTACTATCACTACAAGAATTCATATTGACAAGCAAGTAAAACTCCATTAGGTATTCCTTAGCGAGTCACGTTCAATGTACAAGTTCTCCAATAAGCACCTACATACTTGCTTTACTGTCTCCACACAAATGATCATGAGATCAATCATCCTTATTCAATGAGCAAGCAACGTATGTACCAATCTATCCGGATTCACTAATCCCCAATTTAGTAATCTAACGATTGGGAACTATTTTAATTTTAAGCTTTCTAAGAATTTAGACTAATGTATGATCATCATCATTATTCTAAAAGCATTGTTTAAAACTATGGGTTTATCGCATATTATAAAGCAATATTGTGTAGATAATTAAAAGCCTTTAATAAATTAATACTTTTTATTAATAAATGAATAAGATTGTTACAAAGTATATGCTTTATCATCAAACATGATTGGCTTGTGTGCATACTACTTTCAATCTCCCATTTGCACTATACCCTTCTTCTCTAAGTAACGATTATCCTGCTGTTGGATAAGCTTTAGTTAATGGATATGTAATGTTCTTAAGAGTCCACTATCTCTATAGTGACTTCTCCTCTTTCAATGATTATTTAATCAAATTAAAGTACTGCAACACATGTTTAGATCCAAGATGAGATTTAGGAACTATTCCTAGTTCTGTAATGAACTTTTGCCTAAACAATCAACTTGCAGCTTCATTTACAGCTATATACTTTGTCTTTTATCACTAAACCAGCAACTCTTTGCTGTTTGGAATTTTTCTAATTCACTGCACCACCGTTCAAGGTAACAACTTACCCTTAAAGTGGATTTATTGTCGTCTTAGTAAGTCTGAAAAACTTGAGTCTGTTAAGTCCTCTAGTTTTAATTCAGACCCACCATGAATATTATCACATCCTTAGTACCAGTTAAGTACTTTAAGATGTTTTTCACCGTCTTATAGTGATCTTCTCCAGAATATGACCGATCAACATCAGGTCTCATACATTTCATTGCATACATGATAGTTACTTATGCGATCTCTCTTTTAGGAGTCTATGAGGATTATTAAGAGAGATACACTTCAGGGCTCATCAACACGAGACATCTTTTGGAGTTTGTCATGCTAAACGGCTTTAGCATCAAATGAATATACGTTTCATGGGTTAAGCCGAGCATCCTTTTAAATCTATCTATATAGATTTGTATCCCCAATTAAGATACTCTTCTCAAATCATTCATAGATGAATGTTTAGACAACTTTATCTTTACTGATTGTAGCATTAATGTCATTCCTTATCCGTAATATATCAACATATAATACTAGGAATGTCACGACGCTCTCACTGACCTTTTTGTACACACTAGGTTCATTCTTGTTTTTGATAAAATCAAACTCTTTTGATTATTTCATCAAAACGAATATTCCATTTTTGAGAAGCTTGCTTCAATCCATTTCTCTGAGTGTCTACAACTCTTACCTCATCGTATGTAACTGGATTATCATCTTTATTATGCGTACCTCATCATCATCCATGATGAATTTATACCTCCCAGATATCTTCGGTACTATTCCAGATTTACGATTTGGTTGTGGTACAATAGGTCTATCTACAAGTTCCTCTTATTTGACTTATAGTGCTTTGTGGTTCTTGACCTCTTTAAGATCTATTATCCTCCCACTAGCCTTTTCAATGATAAATACCTTTATCTTAGAAGGTAGCGTGTTTCGCAACAAACACCTTTTGTTACTTTAGGATGTCCCACAAATATGTATTTATCAAATTTTGTCCCAAGCTTATCCTTTTAAACTTTTTCATATAAGCTGGATAACCCCTTATCTTAACATACTTAAGATTAGGAATTCTCCCTATCCATAACTTTTATGGAGTCTCGGGGCCGGATTTTAATGTTACTTTTTATAGATATGCAGCCATTTCTTGGGTTTGACCCCAGAAGGATACTGAAATGTCGGTAAAATTATTATGGACCTCACCATGTCCAACAAGGTACGATTTCCCTTTTAGATACACCAATCAATTATTGCGTATCAAGAGGAGTCCATTATGAGAACCATTTGAGATGATCTAGAAACTTATTGCACAAGTATTCTTTCCTCAATCCAATCGAAGAATTCTAATACTTTTCAATTAGTTTCACTTCTGAATTCTTTGAACCTTTCAAATAATTCACACTTGTATTTCATCAAATACAAACATTCAACTTTTTGAATGATCATCTCATTTTCTTATACTAGTTTGTTCAATATGCAAAATAATTTTCATGTAAGTCAAGTACACAAAATCCATTAAGTAATATTCCAGTTCTATAAAAATATTATTATTATAAATAGAACAACAATTGTTCTTAAATATAATACCAAATTTCATTGTTCAACAATAAAATGAAAATAATATTTCTAACGAAAACTGGAATACAATAACTTATTAATTTAATAGATTTGCCTATAGGCTGTGCTAAACTATAAGTTCCTATGGCTAATGTAGCAACCTTTGCTTCATTTCCCACACATAGAACTACTTATCTTTGTTTAACTTTCTACTTTTGCTTGATCATTTTATAAATCTATATTTATGATAACCAAAGCCGGTATCCTATACCCAAGTAGAACCTTGACTTAAAGAAAAATTTATTTCAATCATGAACAAAACTGTATTTGTAACCGAAGCTTCACTAAGCTTCTTCTGGTTAGCTCTGTAAGATGCTTCTCGCAGTTTCTTTTTCAGTGTCCAGGCTTATTGCAGTGGAAGCAAACTCCTTTGTTATCCGTATCAGTTTTGTTCTTATTATCATTTATTTTTGCTTTTCTATTTACCTTCTTTGAATCGTTCTTCTTTTCAGAATATCCTTTGGCCCCTACTGGTAAGACTTGGTCTTTCTTGGTTGGAAAGTGACTCAGCATTTTCAACATGTGAAGCAAATCAGCGAGGATGATATCTAGTTTATTCATATGAAAAATTCACAACAATTGTGAGGAGTCCAGAATGACTGCAAGATCAAATCTTGGCTCAACTCTCCATCCATGACAAAACCTGTTGTCCTAATTCTTCAATCATATTGATCATGTGAAGGACTTTTGTTTGTACTGTAGTGTCATCGGTCATTCTAGATCAGAAGAGCTACTTAGATATCTGATATCTATCAGTCCTACTTTCCTTACCATCTACTTGATGTGCAGGATTATAGTAAGAACATCCATAGTTTCATGCTGACGCTGAAACTCGTTACTCATAGATGCGAGCATGATGTATTGAGCTAACTGTGCATCATCTTGCCACGTTCTAAAAGTAGCAATCTCTTCTTCAGAGGCATTGTCTGCAACCATTGCAGGGATAGGCGTATTAAGGACAAAAGATAGGTTTTCAGCCATGAGAACTATTCTCAAATTCTTTAACTAATCCGTTTAATTTGGTTCGGTTAATTTAGCATCTAATATGCTACGCAGTGATAATAATTTTAGACATTATAAAATTCTGTAAATGAATTTGTAATTAACAACATTTTAGCATACATTATTTTATTAATTATCAAACTAAATTAGGTCTTATTTTAAATTGGTATCTCCCACTATTTTCATCAAACTATATTACCCTCAATATATATAGTTCAGCAATATCTAATTAAAGATATGCTAGTGAGACAAGGACCCCATTTCAAATATATATAGCCTTATGTGAGCACAACAAACTATATATAAATAAATAAGTAGACAACTCTTGTCAATTACATCAACTATGCAACTCCTTGTATTTTGCCTTTTAGATCATAATGATCAAGTGTGTGCACATCCGAACTAAAATGATCTAAGTTAAGTCATACCTAGCACTTCCATATATTCAAAAGAAAAACACTGTCCTTGTGTGTGCACAACAAAACAGCATCGTTCAGTCTATTTATAAGCATTAAATGTAATAAAACATCTTAAATATTTAATACTTGCCTTGTGTGTGCACAACAAACTCATATTAAATATTTAATACTCTATTATTTTACCATGCTAGAAGGCGACGTACGATATTCCAAATATCTTTGAATGTTACAACTTAATATAAATACTAGGGGTTTGATATAATGTCTCATCTTGTTTAGCGCGCATGCACATATATATATAAAATATACATCATATTAATTAACATGCGAAGCATGTTTGCATAATATATATAATATATATATATATATATATATAGTATAAGTATGCACATATAGAATACTATATTCTACCCGGATTAATTATGGACTTTATTCTAGTTTGGTTCACTAGAGCCATCAAGTGAACTAAGAGGTCAAACTTAGGGTGCAAGAATTAAATTTAAATATAACTATTATATTTAAACCCGGGCTCCATTACAAACGGGTTTTCAAGCGCTCCTTGCTCCTTGATCTCCAATTCTTCAAAATTAATTCTAACTATTCATATTATAAAACTATTTAAAATAAATAGAAACCTTGATCAGCAGTTAAGGGGAAGTACATAGGAGGGAGATAGAATTTACATTAAGAAAAATTTAGAGAAGACGAGGTACGCAGACCCCATTTAATAAAACCCATACATTCATGCATCCAACTAAAATAAAATCCAATCACATTGGTCAGTTGTTCATAATCAATCCCATTTATTATCATAGTTCATAATCAAAATTCCATTGATTATCATACACATCATCATATATATCAATAAATAACATTCATCTCATGAATAATAAACATTCAATATGCATATATTGATATCGATTTGATGGGCAATTTTAATTAGCGTAATGTTTATGAATCTTACAAACCTAACATAATCCACCAAACATCCATAACTCATTGTGTCTAGCCCATCACATCTCTCCCTAATGACGAACTCACTCTCCAATATCTCTTATCAAGAGCCAACCAAGAGCTTCTGCAAGAAGAGTCCACCACTTGCTCAATGAATTATTTTTCATCAACCATGGACAATCCATACCATATCCATGACCCAAGCCCATAACCATGACTTTTATATCGGTTGTTGGGAATATCCGACCCATATATATGCTTATCTGAAACCATATCTTGACCTAAAAGGTTAACCTATTAAGTCTATGGTTCCATTAGAACATATATGTCATCAATCTTTCTCCTTATGTTTACTATCACACGGTACAACAACATTATTCACTTCATAATAATCATCTTTATAACAATAACATTATACATGCCTTCTATTTATAGAGCTACTAACCTAAACCAGTATGCTAGTATGAGCTGTGGATACACCGACTGTCCTAGCTATTTCTAGAAAACTCCACTAACCAACAATTAAGTCCCTAGAATTATTTTATTTATGCTAAATGGCATTTGGCCTTATAAAATATGAATTGGAATGACCAATTTCGTATCTATCTTAAATTTCTATCTTTTTCTCCATGTTTTCTCATTCTCATAGAAGTTTCGTGTATAAATTCCTCTAAATCGTTTCTGTTTGGCTACTACATTGGTACTATTTTATCCAATTTCTGTAACTAATTTCATTAGTTAGTTAATTTTCTAGTTTTGGACTTGATTAAGGTCAAGCAACTAGGGTTTGGCACATTCTCCCTCAAGTGCGATCCTCCCTCAAGTGTGATCCTCCCGAAAGAGCGCTTTCCTTGCGTCGTTATGGGCTTCTGCGATGGGAGTTTTTTCTGCCTTTAGAGGATTTCTCGTTCTCTAATTTGTTTGGTCTCTCTGTACCATAGTTGTTAAGGCGACGCCAAGGCGTCCAGACGGCAGGAGGCACCCAAGGCGACCGGGCGACTTGGTCTTGGGTTGAAAGTCGAGCGCCTAGCCAAGACAGTTATCGCCATGAACGACTTGGCGTCGACTTTGACGACTTCCCGGCAAATCGAGACTTGGCCACTCCGGATCGACTAAAATGTCAACTGGGTTAAAAAAAGGAAAACGACGTCGCATCACAGTAGAACTAGCCGTAGTCGAACTCAAAGTCGATTTGCATAATCGTATTACAGTAGAACTTAGAAGAAGATCAAGACTGTGAAAGCGAGAGAGTCTTCCAGCGACGGTGACGTTGCTTATGACTCGATCGGCAGCTATTTCATAGTCTTCTTTTTTTCTCCTTGACTACTTGTGCTAGTACTCCTCGTGCGTACTACTTTCTTTTCTTTCTGCTGACTGCTTTTTTTTGTTCCCCTTATCCTTATCCTTATCCTTATCCTTTCTTCTGCTGACTGTTGGTTATATATATTCTTATCTTTTATGTTAACTGATGGTTATATATATATAATTATATAGAAATATAATTATATAATTATTATAATAATAAATATAATAAATAATTATAATAATAAATATAATTATTATAATTGTAATTATAAATATAATTATTATAATTATAATAATAAATATAAACCATTATAAATATTATTATTAAATTATAAATATATAAATATTATTAATATATATATAATAATAATATAATATAATAATAATAAATTATATATATAAATATAAATAAATTATAATAATATAAATATATAAATGTGTATATATACTTATATAATAAATTATAATAATATAAATATATAAATGTGTATATATATTTATATATATATTTATTTTTATTTTATATATGTTCTCTTTACATTTTATCCATTGATATGTAACATTTATCTACTTGATATGGTTTATAGTGGTAAAATTTATCTGCTTTATTTTTTAATTGTTATTACTAAGTATTTACATAATTGAGTTTTTAATGTTATTCCACAGTATTATGTTTTGGGTTTTAATGTATATGAAATTTTATTGTCAACATATTTGTTAAGTAAAATAAATAATATATAAATTGCACATTGTAAACGACTTATCGCCATACGGACGCCATGGTGGTCGCCTTGTCGCCTAGGTGTCCTGACAGTCGGCTACCGCCATGACTCGCCGTGGCGCCGTGACAACTATGCTCTGTAATAATAAATTTTCTTCCTTCATTTAAAAAAAATTAAACTGAGAGATAAGCCTAGCTAAGTGTGCAGTACTTTAACATTCCCATCAAGTGCGATCCCTACTTCCACATGAATAGATAAACCAGGTGCATGATAATGCATCCTGATGCTTAAGTAGAACACACTACTACTGCAGTAACGCAATGGGCTACCAAAATACAAACTTGAATTCAAGAACTTGTGGAGTGAGAGCTCTGATACCACACTAAGTTAGTAATTGTTAAAAAATCTTAAGATGTTAAATATACACCTACATTATTATGTAATGATAATTGCTATTTAGTTATTTTGATTGTATAGTTACCATTGCGAATCTTATTTGATTTTAAAAAATTTGTTGTAGAAAGTTTCATTTGTGCTTCTGGTGGATTTTTAACTTTTAACTATTGGGTTGGGAGTGTTTCAGGTTTTTGTCAGTTTAGAGTCCACTCCTGATGCAATGTTTAGAACTGATGCTGTGAAATATGCATTAGTTGGGTTAATGAGAGATCTCAGAGGGATTGCAATGGCCACAAATAGGTTCGTTATCATCAAAAGATCTATACCTAATAAGGATTTTCACTAGTATGTTTATATGACACTTTGTTTTCTGTCTTTCAGTCGCAGAAATTATGGACTTTTGTTTGATTGGTTATATCCTGCTCACATGCCAATTCTTTTGAAAGGCATCTCACATTGGGCTGACACACCAGAGGTAAGGTGCCATATTTTATTTCTTCTCGATTAGAACATTTGACTTTCTTCTGGTATTATCTAATGGATTTAAGTGCAGAATGGTCCTTCATTGGAATCTTATCACTCTGTATATTGTTGGGGTGAGGGAAACTTAATGTTAACATGTATATATTTGTGGCCTTTATTCCTATTCTTTTGGCAACTATCTTTGTCCTACTTTTTTTAAATGTAAACCTATTGCTCCTTAACGGTGGAAGATTCTCTTTTTTGGGGTTGGATTTGAACATCATCTTGACATTTACTAACACTCTATCTTTGGTCAGATGTTTTTAGTTTTAAAACTTTTAGTGTCACCATGTCTGATGCAGTTGATGGCATATACTTTTAACCCGACTCTGATTTCGTTTGATGTTAGTTTAGTCTTGTTATTTGATGTCTATTTCTTCTTCTTGGCATGAGGATTAGAGTTAAGACTAATGTAGTAGTGATTTGGGTCCCTTAAATTAGGGAGTCTGTCTTGTTACCCTTTTCTTTTTGGCTTCTTCTTTCTTTCTTTATTTTTTCTGTGGGGATGGGATGAGGGATGAGGGATGAGGGGTGAGGGGTGAGGGGTGAGGGGTGGGGGTGGGGTTTCAGGGTGAGGGTAAGGTTGGTTAAACGAAGGCTCTTAGTAATTGATGCAAGCGTTAGTATTCATACTCTGTTTCTAGAAGTTTGATACGAGGTTTTTAGGGTGCTATTGTTTTTTAACACAGAGTATATTCTATTAGGCTCTCTCCTTGGAGGCAGTGAAGTTTCATATGTTTGATGTTATTTGTTTCGAGTGCCCTCTGTAAATTCTTCTTAATCTTATTGTGCTCCGGTTGCAATCATGTAATTTAGAACAAAATTTGAAATATTTTTATCATATCACAAATTGTGCAGGTTTCAACCCCACTATTAAAATTCATGGCTGAGTTTGTGTTAAATAAAGCTCAACGTCTGACATTTGACTCATCTTCTCCTAATGGCATACTTCTTTTCCGAGAAGTCAGCAAATTACTTGTTGCATATGGGTCAAGGATATTGTCCCTTCCAAGTGCTGCCGATATTTATGCCTTCAAGTACAAGGGAATTTGGATTGCTTTGACAATCCTTGCAAGAGGTAAACACATCCCACTGTTTACTTTTTAGTAGCCGTAGGTGGTAAGTTTGCTCTATTTTTGTGAAACTACGTAGTTACATGCTTTTTGTTGAGTTTTTCTCCTATCGTGGTTCATATTGTGAAGAAAAATACCGTCATTCTGGTGAATAATTATTCGATGTGCTTAAAAGGAAACTTTCTTTAGTTTTAAATATAACGTGCAATTAATGCAATCCTCAAATATCTATTTTTCTTATGTACCAATTAATTAGAGTAGTGATTATTGTATGAAAGAGACCTACTCTCTGTTTTTTACAAATCACATTCTATCTATTGGCGGGTCCTATCAGAACCATAATGTGCGTAGTAGACCTCCGTTCTTTCTCACAATTTCTCCGACACCCTTTTTGTATTGTTTTCTTAATTTTCAATTTTAATCATTCCTTTTTTTTTCTTCGAGCAGCTCTTTGTAAGAAATAACTGGAAATATAATCATTTAAGAATATAATAAGGGTTTCTTTTACAAAAAGTCATTTTTTTCACCGATTTGGATATCTTCTGAAATGATGAACTTGTTTAATAATGGTTTAACTTCTTTTTCCTCGTTTTTGGTTTTTCTAATCTCATTCTGTAGTACTTTCATTCCTTACATGGTATAGTTTAACTACGCTTCACTTTATGTGGGACACGTGCCATGAGAACTCCAAATTCAGTCTCTTCACCGCTTTAATTTTTTGGAGTTTTGTTTATGTCATAAAATTTGACCAATGGTAAACCTGATTCATAATAGTTAGGTTTATGAAACAGTGGACATGTAAATGTCGTTAGTTTTAAAAAATTATGTTGTTACTTATCAAGAATTAATAAAATATAAAAATACATATTGTTTGTTAACCCTTGTTTGGTTTACTACCAATGACAGCTCTTGCTGGAAACTATGTAAACTTCGGTGTGTTTGAACTATATGGGGACAGAGCACTTGCTGATGCACTTGACATTGCTCTGAAGATGACTCTATCAGTTCCATTAGCAGATATTTTAGCATATAGGAAGGTATGTTGAGATTTTAACTGCAATTCATATAGCAGTATTGCTAATTTTGATCCTTCCCGTAGAGTAACTGCATGACTGATATATTAAGCCACAGATTTAGCAGTTGGACAGTGGAAATTTTTAACAGTTGCCTGTGAAAAAGCATCTTTTTGTTCTTTGCGTGCAACCAATGAACTAATTGGAAGTAAATCTTTTTGTTGCAGTTGACGAGGGCATATTTTGCATTTCTGGAAGTTCTGTTCAACAGCCATATTGATTTCATATTGAATCTGGAAACAAACACATTTACGCATATAGTTTGTTCGCTTGAATCTGGTCTGAAAGGTCTAGATTCAAGTATCTCATCTCAGGTATGTCCCTGGTTAATGGCATAAATTGAATCTTATTCTCTGAGCTACCCGCATTCTCCAGTTGTAAGTTTGAAGGTTAACTGCTGAAGCATTCTTTCTTCATTTTCTGTAGTGTAAATATTTAATCCCTGCATCCCATTTAATGTCCCCTCTTTTTGGGTCTTAGTGGTGCAGTTTTAACTTCACACACACACATCTATATATATTATTATTATTGTCGAAACTAAAATATATAAATAAATTTGCAATATAAAAAATTATAAAATTTAAAGTAGGTAGGTTTTAAGATGGATGACACACATGGAAGTAAAATGTGACAAATATAATAGGATGAGGTAGTAAATATGAATGTATTTGAACGTTTCTTGTAGCAGATAATTATATTCAGGAACAGAAATAAGCTTTCTGATCATACTTATGAATATCCATTCTGGTACTCTTTGGTATCAGTGTGCATCTGCGGTTGATAATTTGGCTGCTTATTATTTCAACAACATAACCATGGGGGAGGCACCAACTTCACCTGCTGCAATCAAGCTTGCTCGTCATATTGCAGAATGTCCCAATTTGTTTCCTGAAGTAAGTCACGGACACTTGCAAAAATATAAGTTTGTTGTTTGTTGGGTATCTCATATTATGCATTGAAGAGAATGTGATTTCTTCTGCTAAGTTAATAGTCTAATATTGGTTTTGAGAACCAAAAATTTTATGTGTGCGGCTGTGGTACAATTTGTTAGTCAAATTGGCAGTTGACACCACTTTTGAAATGTGCATCATGTCCCTGAAATCCTGATATGCTCTTGTAAGCACAATGTGTTACCTAAGGTCTTGTCCCAGTTTGTTGATTCTAACTTTTCGCTAAAAGTGAGAAATATATATAATGGAAATTAGGAAACATTTCTCAAGCTTTTCGTTAGGCAATGGGGCATATTAACATTTAATAAGAATCAGTGATGAAAACACACCTTGTCGCAGAACAACTTCATTAAGATACATGGCCATAATTTACCATAAAATTAGCATACCTCACCTTCAAATTCAAAGCATTCCGTTTTCCCAATTCCTTATATTTTTGATCTCCTCGAGTTGATTTTGTGACATCCCCAAATCCGGGTATCTTTATACCCGAATACGGTGTAACACGGTACAACCGTTCACCAATATTTATATACTTTCCAATTACATTTATCTGGATAATTCAACCATCATGAATGTAATTACTAGTTATTACAAACATAATCTTACAACTCCCAAGTTCTCAAACCTTAAATCTTTAATACATGATAAAGTATATACTAATTATTACAATATTTCTAACTATTATAAATAGTTCACACTGTCTTTATTCGTTCATCTTTTCTTTCCCTTTTGTTCTTACCGGAACCTTCTATACGTTCGGGTTTCGCTCAAAACATTAAATTGAATGCAAGAATGAGTTACAAAGCTCAGCAAATATAAACAATTGAATAAACAACAAAGTCAAGAATCATGTTATCATTTCAATAACTGAATAATAGTTATGAAAACATTTTGAATAAATAAGAATAATAATAAGAAATTCCTTTTATTTAACATTTTTGAAATGACATATTGAGCTTTCATACAATCTTGAACAATTTTGTTTTCATAAAAGGTTCAACAGAAATTCATCTGTAAACCGTCATTTTCTAAGTACGCTAGGGGATCAGCCTATTGTACTTGTGTTGTGCACAACCTATTCCTTTTAAACGACTATATGTGTTTGTTTTTGACCGCCTCATCGTCTGCGGGATATCGGACAAAAAATTGCTCATAATAGTAGGGTTGTTCATCTCAGACTTAAGTCAGAGTCCGCAACAATATAATTTGGTTTGGATAGCATTAAAGAATTTATCAAATCCAAATCATATCTTCACATGTGTCTAGCCGAAACAAAAAGGGCATTGCCATATTTTAAAATAGTTCATGTAATATCAAACTTTAAATCTTTAACAATATACAAAAGAATAGCTGAATAACTTGTACAATTTATCAAAAGAATTGCATAAGTTTAGAGTTTACACAATATATAAATATTGTGTAAATTAGAACTTCAATATAGTATTTGACTTAAGCCGAAAAACTTGCACAATAAAATAATGTGGAAGTTAAAAATTTGCGAAAAAGTTTAAGAATACTTACCTGTTGCATTCTTTAATTTAAAAATGTCATTCAAATGTCTTACACATTTAATTAATAATAACATACCAACTAGTCACATAATAACGCCAAATATTGGTTTACATCACATTATTACTCATTTTATGTTCGCATTTTATAATTAAGTAGCGCGATAACTTTTCAAAAAATGTCTCTTGACGTCGTGGTGTTCGAGAACACCACAACCCTCATAACGACCCCTATGATGGTTTATAGTCATTATCATTCATTTCATAACTTTAATCTTTTATAAGTTAGGAATACTTTAGAACAATGTCAAAAATATTGCATGTCGTTGCGAATCGGCACGACAACACGCCCGTGGTACGCCCGACATGCACGACACCGCTCGGCGTCGCCCAACATGCCCCGACGTGCATCACGTCGCTCGGTGTCTTTCAACTCACCCCGACATGCATCACATTGCTCGGCGTCCGAAAATAGTCCGTGACATGCCCGTGCACAACAACACGCTCAAACAGTCCAGCAACCCAAGCAGCGAGGCCCCGACGCCCAGCAGCGAGGCCCCAACGCCCCACCGCGCGCCGTAGCGCCCCACCGCGTGCCAGCGCATGCGCTGGTCAGCCTCTGATTGGCTGCTCTGACCCCCCTCTTCCGAACCTCATAACTTGATCATTTTAAGTCGGAATAAGTCCGTTTTCTTCCTTGTAACTTCCTCTACAAATCCCCTCTGGTGAACTTTTTTTCCATACCCATTTTCTGGCCAAAACAGTGGCCCCAAAAACCTTCGACGCCTAACTTTCTGCTTTGGCAGATTCGACAAACCTTTTTTCGAAGGGAGTCCGTTTTTTTCGGAAAATTTTTATTTTGTTCTTACGAACCCTAAACACATATATTCACTCACGTAACACATATCTGGGTCATATTACAACATTAAATCACTTAAAACAGAATATTATTCATAACAAATCTATTTTTATTAAATAATATTCATAAAACCATATTATTTTTAAAGGTAAATCGAAATCCTCGATTGTCACAGATTTACTCCATACATGATTGCGTTTTTGGGGTTGCACTGAATTGAACTCTACGGGTTGCTATTAGTCGTATAAAATCTTATTAACTTTAGGCAAAAATTTTATGTTTGTGGACCTCATTATCTAGTGCATGTAGACTGTGAGTAAGCATTTCTAGTTTGAATAGAGTTTTCTTTGTTAATTCGGCTCCATAAACTTATCAGGAGGTGGTGTCGGACACTGATTTACTACACTATAAAATTATTGAGAATGTCATTGCTAGGACTTGGACATTTTTTTCATTTAGTTTGGTCGTCGTATATTTTTGAATTACAACATTTGAAGCGAGCAACTCAGCTCTAGAGATTATTTCCTGGGATGTTACATTCATATAGGTGGTAGATTTAACTTTTAACAGGAGAGATTATAGAATGAATTAAGAGATGCTTGTGCTTTTAATTAAATGTCATATATTTTTATGTTTTTTTTGGCAACTGTCTTAGACTTGGTTACTGAGCAAGAAAAATAATACTCTAATGAGATCTATTGTGTGGCTGATGTAGAATAAGAGCACACATAAAACGTGGAAAAGAAGAGTGTTTCACCCTCCCAAGGAATCAGCGATATCTGTAGGTCATGGCACAGAACCAAAATCACACAAATTTGTTCTCAAATAACTAAAACTCTAAATTTTGGAATTACGCCACATAATAAATATAAAACTAAGACTTGGTGGACCAAGCAGGTCTTGGATACCAAGTTTGACTTAATAGACCAGTAATTTAATATAATGTTGCATTTTCATCAAATAAATCCATTTAAACCTAAATTAGTTGGTTAGAGTTCTTTTTGGGTGGGAGACTACTTTTGGATGCGTCTTTAGTTGCAAATGAGGTTGTTGAAGATGTGACAAGGAGGGGTCGTCATGCTTTAGTTTCATATTGTTTTTCGAAAAGGCCTATGACAGAGCGAACTAGGATTTCTTGGACAGGGGTCTTGAGAGTAAGGTTATAGCGGAGATCATGGATTTGATGGTATCTATTCTCTTGTTATTCTGTACCTATGGTGGGGAACTCAAGTCATGGGTTAGTACTTTTAGGGATTTGAAACAAGGGGTCCATATGCCAGGGAAGTTGGATTTGCAGCTTTCCCTATCCATTGGAGACTATTTTCTCTTTTTCTCTAATCACTCTATGTAAGAGAATTAGGTTCCATAGGTAACCAGCACAAACATTTGCACAATAAAGAATCATAGGTTGCACAGCACGCCGCCTTAACATTTAGAAGTTCTTGAAAACCAGGTTCCCAATAGTTAACCCCTTACATGCAGACAACGCTCTAGGTCCCCTCCTCACCAAGTGATCCGTCCAATCCTCAGAAGATCCAACCCAAAGGAAACTGCACATGATTATAATGTATCTTCTACAGCTTACAAATAAAGGAAGGTGAAATATTTAACAAACTTGACTAAAATGAAAAGAAATCTGTATTTAGCAAAAAAGAAAGAAAAAGAAAGAAAAGAAAGACCTGTTCCAGTTGTCAATCCTCTTCCCAGATCTGTCAAGTACTGTACCCCAAAAAGGTTAAAAATAAAATAAAATTAAAACTGGGATCCTGTAGTACCCCCAGGTTAACCTCCGTAGATAAGTCATAGGAAGAAATTGCACCTCATGGTTCATCAACGAAGCATAATACACATCAATGAGCTAGCTGTCTATGTTAATCTTCTGTAAAGGTAAATACTACAAGTAAATTACATTTTATCCCACTGTGACTTACTCTGCTGCTCAAAACCAGTGGTCCTAATAGGCATGCAATTCCCTTGTGCTTTCTTTTTTTTGCTAAACAAATCTCTTGTGCTTTCAGCAAAATTGCAACCCTTAATTTTCCAATCCAAGCTAATAACCCGTTACTCATGCATGAAATAATGATCAAAATAACTTTATAATTGCTCTTTACCCCCTTGTGGTTTACACTGTTGCACATAACTCCCCGTGGCAGTGTATTTAGGACCAAGGACTTATGTGCAACCAAGTGTAAACCATATGGAGCTAAATTCTAATTTATTTGAATACTAATGACTTTATTAGGGTCAGTTCGTAAAAGCTATTCTTTTTCTTAGAAATTTGTGTTATGTGCAAGCAGATAAATTAGAAATTTCTCAGATTTGGTGTGTATTATTTCAGCAGGGGACCTATTAATTCATTTTTGAGGGTTTGACAGGAGTAATTGGTTTAGGAAATGTGGTCTCTTTTTAGTTCTTTTGGGGATTTGGTCTGAAATTTGCCAGACTCCTTAGGGAGAGAACTATCTTTTAATTTGTCTAGTATAGCCATATATATTATATCTTGCTTCGTCTTGAATTTATTCTATTAGTATGGGACCCATCAGTGGTTTCTACTTGTCTGATAATGTAGGCTGTACCTTTTTCTTTTCCCTTTGTTACCACTTTTTCTTGGGTTCAAGAACCTAATGTTCTCATTCTTTTTTTTTGGTTACATTTTTATGCTATTAATAAAATTTATTTTCCTATATATATAAAGTATGGAAAAGATAAGATTTAATGAATGGCTTAAGGATATCTTCTACGCTGCACGAATTGAATCTGATAACCAAGAAATAACACATTTTGTTGCACAACTGTGAGTTCTAGGAAGTCCCTCTGTATGTCTTTTTTATTGATTAATATATGTTAATATTACCAAAAAAGGAAAAAAAAATCTTTACTCCTATGTTATGTTTTTGTATGCAACACACAACATTGCAATTGATATACATATATTTCATCATTAATGAAACATAATTGTCGCGTGAATAGCTGCCTCCATGGAAGCCTGTTGCACAAGGACAACTACTACTGACATGTTGTTATGGCCTATCCACAGAGCCCTAAACTTTTTATATATGCATATATTCTTGACTTGGACTTCTTTCTGCACTTGGAAGTTATATTCAAAAGATTTGTCAGGCCCCCACCCTAGGGAAGGTGTGATAAAGGGGAAATAGGTGATGGGAAGTTGTTTTAGAAGAACTTTGTGGCTTCAAAACATGCATATTCCAATCACAACTCAGGCACCAATCAAACATAAGAAGCACATATCTTATTACATGTATATACCACACTCATACACCTAAATTTAGAAGTTTAGATGTCTAAGAGCAAAGACCATTTTTATACACAGCAAATAATATAGTAAACAAAAGTAGGTTCATAAGAACTTTATCACAGCTTGACATAAAAGAAATGTCGTGTCATCTTGAGCTTCTTCTCTCACAATTGCTTCTGAATGAATGCCTGAAAATATGTAGGGGTGAGCTTCAGAAGCTCATTAGAGAATACATATATAAACTTTAAATGAATGTATTACACAACCACAAACAAAATTTTTCAAATGCTCATGATTAATTTAACTTCTCCTTACCTTTTTCGCCTTTCTTTTTCATTGTCCTTCAACAAGAGCATAACCTCCTTCACGTCTCATCCAAAACAATCTCCTAATTCATCATTGAAACAAGTTTTGCATTAAAGCTGAAGAAGATATGTTGCCCCCATCTTTTTTTTTATAAAGCCAAAAGTTTTACTGGTTACTTGTATTTTATACTATCTTATTTGATTTATTCTATTGCTTCCATTAACCTATCTATATACATTTTGTCTATTATTTCAGATACTCAAGGCTCTGTTCGAGATTGTTTTATTTGAGGATTGTGGGAACCAGTGGAGCCTAAGCAGACCAATGCTGAGTTTGATACTTATCAGTGAACAGGTAATAGTTTAAATCTGGATTTATACTTTAGTTTTACTTTTTCTTTTTCCCCCTTTTTTGACATCCTTGTCTGTTCTATATATGATTCAATAGTACAGGACAGACCAAGAAGGTTAACAGATTGCAAGAGATTATTTATTAATTAATTGTACTATTATATAGTGATTAAGTAATTAAAATAATTATATATTTTTAAATTATAGTATGACTCTGGAATCCCCGCCTTAGAGTGTCCTAGGCAAGGGAGAACTTTTAGAAGCTTCTACATGAAATTTAGTCAGCAAATTTGGGTCAATTTTGGGGAATTTCCTGAACTCATCTTGAACAAGCAGTTGAGCTTTATATGAGTGTACTTTCTAACAAAGAAAGGGTGCATTATTTTCTACTTTCAAGGAGTTATTGCCAATTTGCTACGTGCTATTTAGGATGACTATCTGGCGAAAATGCATGTTCTCAGCTCATTGATCTCTTTGGTTTCCTCACTTTGGATAATTAGTATTTGGTAATTGACTATGATTAATTCATCTGCAGATATTCACTGATTTGAAAGCTCATATCCTGAGTTCACAGGTTAGTTTTACCCTCCTTGAATATATACAGTAATTTTTTTATTATGTACAACTACAGTGCATAAATCTGTGATAGAGCCTGTTCTATTAAATTGAAAAGAAGGCTCTGTAAATTTAAGTGCTATATTAGTAGTGTTTAACACTTTAAGCTGCTGAATATTAAGTAGTTTTTATCCTATTACCCCCCCCCCTCCCTGTGTTCCGCAAAAAGAGTTCTCTTTTAAAATGACACAGTGTCCTCAAGTTTGCTTTCATTTATCGTGCCACCACTACTAAACTAATAACCTATCATGTTTAGGAATAAACATGGAACAAAAATACATTCTTAATATTTGCAAATTCTGTAAATGTACTATTTTTGTAAAGAGGAGTGAGTATTATTTACTGAAGTTGGTATGTATTTTTATTTCTCTTTGAAATTGATGTGTGAATTATAATTGGTATGATACCTCATATCAGTTAAGAAACCACCTATTTTTGTGTCATGAAAGTTGAGTAAAATTATGCACCATGAATTTCTCCACCACATGAACGCGCACACGATCAAGCTTTAATTTTTTCAAGAATTCAAAGCTAGCTCGAGTATAAGTGAAACCCCCAAAATATAGCTGGTACTTTCCTCTACCCTTCTTTGTAATGATGTTTCTGCAGGAAAAAATAATTAAAAAATTGAGGTAAATTATCTGTATATATTGTTCTAACTATCCCAAGCTAGTTTGATATAAAAGGTGTTGTTTAGTTGAGTTGAGTTGAGATTGTTCTACACTGGAATTTCTTAAATCGTCGATGAGAGGACAGAAAAAAGCCAATCAAAAGGCAAATAATTTTTTTCGTTACAACCAAAATAAAAAAAAAATAGCAAATCAAGGGAAAAGCATAATCAAAATCAGAACCAAAAGAGATAATTAAAAGCCAAAGCCATTGATCATTCCCCAAAGTTCCAAATTTCTTCAACCAATAGGGCTGATTCCTCCAGCTACCTTGTTAAGGATCAACAATAATAGTACCCAATTACTCGTATTCATTATTTTACCATAGCCTCCATCTTACCTACTTTCAAAATAATTTCTTCCTTTGTACAAATAGCTCACTGCTACCTCCATCATCAAGGTAGCAGTTAAGAGCAATAAAACATTACAAAAGGCTTGTTTAAGCGACAAAACAGCATTTTACAGGGACCCCAAACTTTCATTAAGAGAGTGATTTATCTGTTTGAACTTACATTTTGTCAAGCCATGGTTAAATCATGTGCCATTTTAGTAACTAAATGGTAATTATAGGCTTGTTAATTAGTCAGACCTTTCTAGTAAAAGCTCGCACACATTGGTGGTACTATTCATGTTGGCGTATTTGTTTCATGAAAGTAGTCTCTATATAAGAGAGTAGTTATTATGCTTATTACTATGAAATATATTAAAAGGGTGGTTTATCCATTCCTTTGCTTAAGCTTATTGGTTGTAGGGTCTACTTTGGAAATTGGAATGCAGAATAGAGAGGACATGTTATTTTCAACCATTTGTTTTAAACCTAGCCCCCACCGCTGCATTGAATTTTTGCAATATGCTGTTAGCTGTTAAAGATCGTCAGCCGAAGTCCAAACCAGAGCTATGGTGACTTTGTCCTATGGGAAGCATATCATTGGTTGAATTGATTTTTCTTATGTAATTAGGGGGGGGGGGGTTAAATTAAAGCTATATACCTACAATTGTAAATTAAAGATGTATACCTACAATTTATGCCGCTTTTTTTCTTCCCCTTTCTGTGCTTCCTTGTTTTATCCATAAGTAACAGTGCATTTCCCATTTTCTTGCAGCCAGTGGATCAGCATCAGCGCCTTTCATTGTGTTTTGACAAACTTATGGCTGATGTTACTCGAAGCTTGGAATCAAAGAACAGGGATAAATTCACCCAGAATTTAACCATATTTAGGCATGATTTTCGTGTCAAATAGAAGTAAAATGCATCTGCAAACAGATCATCAGAAGCTTATATGAATTTTTAATCATTGGGGGACTGTTCCCTTGTTTTTTTTACTAAACTGCAGAGAAGAGTATCCTATGAAGATCATAGTTTAGCAAGGGGCAGGATCCTAGATGTATTCTGTCAGTGTTGTATAATATTCAATTGGGAACAGAGAGCGGGGCCGAAATCAGTGATTTGCACTAATTTTATCCCAGTAGATATTTTTTAAAAAGATTTATTTTCTTATTGTGGTTTTGCAGCAAATGTTGGTTTTTCTGTTCTCACATTTGATGCTTGAAATATTTTTAAGAAAGTACAATGTAAATCAGTAATCAGCTGTTCTTGTATTTTATAGCTGATTCTGTACATAAATCTTTTTTGTTCATAATAGAGAAACAAAAGCATGAATAGAAATGACATCTCATGTTTATGAGAATGATATGAGTGGTACTGATGTCTCTCTAAATTTATGTATCCATACATAGTAACGTATCCAATGCCAACCTTTTGTTATACAAATATGTCTTTTGTTATACAAATGTTATCCAGTTTCCAACATCGAAATTGATATTTTCACATGAAAAGTGTTGATATAGATGTATAGCGATGGTAAAAATCGTCGCTATATGATCTATAACGACGGTTTTTATGTTGAAATATCAAAAAGTCATGGAAATATCAGTTTTCAACATTTATCAGAAGTCTTATTACATCATTAAATCAGGGGCAATATGGTCTAAATACTAAAATTTTAAATTATTATTTTAAATATGAGTACATATTATTATTTTAAAATAATTGTTAAAATTTTAGTATTTAGACCATTTCACCATTTTCCCGCAAATATAGTACATTTACATTAAATAAAATTTAACACAAAATTGTCATAACAAAACTTTTTTGTTTGAATGTCTATTTTATAAATGTATATCTAATTTTATGAAGGAACTCGGTAAATTATATTGTTACTTTGGACTTGACTCTCCTCTATTATACTTTTCTTTTAATTTCGGTACCTTAATATATATATATATATATATATATATATATATATATATATATATATATATATATATATATATATATATATATATATATATGGGGAGTGATCCAGAGCATCTATATGCTATAGGATAAAAAGTGGCATATAGGCTCTAAACTGTCCGTTACTTTGATGAAAGGTTGCGATTAGAAGTTCCAATTCACAGTTCGCTAGTAATACTAGCGGACGTGATTAATCAAATTTCCGGACACTTATGCCCCCCAATTAGAATTCAGACTTATCAGTTCGTTCGCTAGTATGTCCGGAATACGATCTCCCTCTCGGCGATAGAACCCTAGAAAACCACCGTCCAAAAACAATCCGCCTCTCGGCGATAGAACCCTAGAAAACCCATCTGCAAATCAAATCCGCTTTTCTCTCTTTCGGCGACCTATGGACGATTTTGGGAAAACCGAACGAACCCTTGAAAACTAATCTACAAATCAAATCCTGTTATCTCTCTTTCGGCGATTTCAGGGAAAACGATAGAACCCTAGAAGACGTCATCTGTAAATCAACTATTGGGGTCGAATTCGCAGGTAAGGTTGTTGGTTAATCTCCAAAATCTGAGATTTATGTTGTTGTTCTCCATTAATTTTTTGAACCCTAGTTTAATCCTGTTTTTATAAAAAAGGTGCTAGCTAGTTTGGACGGGGATGAGCGTGTCAACCTAATCTATGATTATACTTTTTCACTATTTTACTTGAAAATTAGACTCTTTTAGTAGAATTGAGATAGTAATTGGTATAGTTCATGCCACAGAAATCTTTATGTCGACTGTCAGCTCATGAGTTTGTTCACTAACTTTCTTGTTTAACTTAGTATATTTAAGGATTTAGTATATTAGTTTCAACCAAACCACATCAAAAAATACAAGAGATTTCAGCATAGTGTAAACACCGTCAATACAGACCTGAACTCGCTACCACCTCAAAGAGTTGCATACATTCCCTCTTACAACAAGCATGTGCATTTTAGTCCTTTCTTTTGACACCAAATGTGACTAAATATTTTCTATACAGAATCTTAAGACTCACATGGTTATAGCTCCCCACTCTGAGACATGCTTTGAAAGCAATATTTCTATACTCTATACTAAAAGAGAAGGGTCAACTTTAATGAATTTTTTATAAATTGTTTAATACTTGACATTGTGTTGAATTTTTAGGATCGATATGGATATAAATCCAGGACCTTTCGATCCTGTTATCTTATGGGACCAAGAAAATCATGTATCTTCTGACTTATGGCAAAATATTGTAAGTTTATTGTCCCATATATCTAATTTTTCTTAAAATTTTGTAAAAAACTTTCATATTTTGACAATTTATGTATGTATCTCCTGTTTAACTTGTAGGATAGGGGTGTGTTAGAAATTTGTCAGATGTCTGCAAAATTAATTGAATGGAACTTGACTAAACAACAAGAATATCTACTAGAACAGTTAGGTTTCGGTATATTTTGTCATCAAGATGTAGTGTCAAGGATTGATGCATCTCTTGTATCTGCTTTTGTTGAGCGTTGGAGGAGTGAAACAAATACGTTTCACTTAAAATGTGGAGAGGTCGGAATTACTTTAAAGGATGTTGGATTTATATTAGGATTGCCCATATTAGGAAAACCTTTGACTTGCGGAGAACTAGAACATCCCAAAAGATTATTTGTAAGGGTTTTTGGGCAACAAGTATCAGTAGAGGATTGGGAACAGTGCTATAAAAGGGGGGGCATAAGTTTGCCTTGGTTAAGACATAGATATGGACAATTACCTAAAGATGCTACTTTAGATGATGTGGTAAGACACACTAAGGCATACCTGTTGTATTTGTGTGGCGCTATTTTGTTTCCTACGAAGAGTAAAAATATTGTGCATCCTAAGTATTTATTGTTATTGGAAAGATTGGAAGACATTATTACATATGCTTGGGGGGCAGTAGTTTTAGGGCATTTGTATAGGGGTTTGCATGAGGCTACTCGGAAAACAACGAAAAAATTTGCAGGATGTGCAACCTTGCTTATGATGTGGGCTCACGAAAGGGTCAACATTGGTCGTCCTACCCCTAGGCCTAATTCCCAGAAGTTGATACTGTGACGCCCCCAAATCCGGGCCTCTTTCAACCCGACAGATGGTGCTCCACGGTGCTACAGTTCACACAAACATTCAATTGAAATGCCTCAAAAGAACGAATATGTCTCATATATATACCAAAATAATATTACCATTCCCCAGGTTCATTATAACCGTTACATTTGTTCTTGTCATAATATCACATATTATCATTACAAACCTATACTATTACATAGGTAGTCTACAAGCTCGCTTTAGTCTTCACTTTATCCTTGTCGAATCCCTTGGTCGTATCGTTTAAGCTGCATTCATATGGTTCAAGCAAGAATGAGCATAACAAGCTCAGCAACTATAACAATTTTATTTTTAAAAGCATGCTTGAAACATAAGAATCGTATATCTTCAATAACTGGATGATAGTTACGAAGTACTATCAATAACTTAAAATAGCGTTTCTTTTCCTTCAAAACATTTTACAATAACAATATTCCATGAATCATCAATTCTAGTTCAAGACGTGAACGTCTTATAGTTTCTTTGAAAAGGACGACCTGGAACGAAGTCCGTAAGTCCGGCATAGCTTACGAGCACTTCTGAGTGATCAGCTCATAGTACTCTATGTTGATCAACACTACATCCATTAAACGTGTGTACGTTTAAGTTGTGGCAACCTCACGTGCCCATCGAATACTCGCTGAAAAAATATTTGTTTATACATATTCAGGCTTACCTTGAATCCGTACCAAATAGTTGGCGTAGGATAGCGTTAGCAATTCTATATTGAAAGACTTGTAAACAGTTCAATCAATCTATCAAGATTAGTCTAGCCGAGCTAAAATTGGCATCGACTCTTTCTTCAAAACCATACATGCATCTCATAATTTGAATCATTTGAAAACCTGGCTAACACGAAGGTTAGACAAGCGTTTAGGAAAAACTTGCCTTCAACGTCTGCTACAGTATAAATACGTTTCCCTTGAGTCTTTACAGTCTCTACAACACATAATCACATAACATACCATATTAGGTTATGAATGAACCTACATAGCTCCTAAAGAATCTTACCCTTCTTCTCAATCTAATCCCTTATTAGATTTGTTATTTATGGATTCCGGCTTTCTGTCATTCTTTACATCATTCTTACCAACTTCGTTCTCTTATAACACTTAAGTGAAATTATATCATTAATACAACTCGGCTCGAGTTAATCATCTTTCCTTACGGTTTACTAATGTTCTTACATTATTAAATGACATTTTAATTGTCCTTGGTTAAGTACGTTTATTGCATACCATTTACGTTCATCTTCAATCGACTTTCCTTAACCCTAAGTGATCCTATTTGGGGTTTAATCATGAATTAACAATGTTACTTCATGTTCATTAGGTCTATGTTACTTCATTACCTCTCTTTTTATCTTTATAAATAATCCTCTCTATGCAAACCCTAGTGCTGGCGCCGCGGCGCCAGCTTTTCTTCTTTGTGTCGCGCTGCGACGTCGCCCCTTAGGGCTTGGAAACCGGACTCGGCGCTGCGGCGCGATTCCCTTTGATAATTGTCGCGCCGCGGCACGACTCTTCAGTAGGTTTCACCTTTGCCCGGGCATGCTCGGCGCTGCGGCGTGACCTATTTTGCCTTGGGTTGGCGCCGCGGCGCCAACTCTGTGCACTAGAAAAATTTTCAGTTTTGAAATTTTGTGAACTTCCCGGACGCATAACTTCTTCGTTATAAGTCTGAATTGGCTCGTTCAAAAGCCTACGGTTCACAAATTATGTAATCTACATGATCATTCAAGAATTTTATCTATTCGATTTTGTTTGCTAAAAATTCACCTATTAGTCCATTTTCAATGAAAACGGTAAACGTTCGTGAACGTTCAACGCTAGTTTCTTCGTTCTAAGTCGGAATCCGGCCATTTTCGAGTCCGCAACTCTATAATGACAAATACTACTTGTCTCCATCGAAAACCAACATTTCCAAACTCAATATCAAAATTCGACTTCCATTCCGAGAATTTCACGAATTCGACGATCGTCGTCTAATCGTGCAAATTCCGGTGAAACTTCGTTACTTGAGATTTTTAAACCATTTCACTTGGATTCAATCCATTATACTATCATCTTGACACAAATGCTTCGTTAACTTATATTCATGATAAGTTATTACTAGTTCATTGTGAGTTTAGAACTTATGAAAATATGAATTACTTATATTTTCAATACTCATAACTTATGTCTTCTTTTCATATAACTTATTATGGATGATGACTTCGATCCATTATTCATGCTTCTTATTATCATACTAACTTCATTAATGTAACCATGTTACAAGTTCCTACAAGTTATTATACATTCATTAGTGTTCTTCACAAGGTCTTAACCTATATGATTACGAATAGATTATTCATGACTTATCCGGCTTATTATGACTTAAGCCCTTTGATTCATTATTCCAACCTCTTCTTAGCATGTTAGCTCTACCAATGCCCCCTTCTCTAACAATAGAAAAGAAAGAGAAACATGGTTCGAGAACACTTACTCTTTGATGATCACTTGATTCTTTCTTGTGCTTACTTCTTACTTCCAAGTATAACTTTTGCTAACTTATTATCTCTAACCAATAAGCTATAAGTTTATTGGTGGAAAACTTAACAAGGAAAGTGCTTATTCTCTCAACCAAATAAGTTACTTATATATGAGAGGAGTTGGATGAAAATAAAACAACCACAAAATGAACTACAAGCTCTCTATTTATAGGAAATCCTAGATGAGGGTATAATGGTCAAAAAGGCCATCCACCTCCTTACTATTCATTACTTCCTAATTAAGTTAACTTGGTCACCACTTCTACTTAGCCACCAAGTCACTTGCTCACCACTTAAGTTATCCATTGCTTACTCATTAAGTCTCTTGCTAATCACACAATTTGTTTGCCCATCAAGTCTACCCACTTTACACTTGGATTGCTCCATGGATCATGGCTAATTCATTGGGCTTGGTTAATTCATCCAACTACTTACTTAATGGGCTTGTGCTACATGATTTGGACTCATGATATACCAAACACTTGGGCTTAATTGTCACATTATATTGGACTCCTACTATTAAGTTTATAATCCTACAAGTCCATTCCCTTTAAATTACATAACTTAACATTTATACCCCACGTATAATCTTTGTATGCTATCTCGTATATTAATTCTTAATATACGTTATCTCATTCTTCATACATGATAGTACAATACGTCGTATTATACTTACATTCAATACTTGGCTCACATAATACTTAACAAATCCTACCAATTCTATAAATTCATTACAATTGGCTTAAAGCCTTATAACGTATAATTACGTATAATTCTCGTATTCTAGCTCGTATACTTATTCCACATATATGACATACCATTATTCATACGTACTCGTATAATACTTCGTATCATACTTGTATTCATTACATCGTATAATACTTACGTAGTATACGATCATCGCTTAATCTATTACTCGCATTACATTTCCTTCTCGTAAATCATTTTCCTTAAACGTTAGGTTTTAAGTCCACAGGTGAAATATTACGTTTTCCATAACTGAAATATTATTGGATATTCTATCTCACATCGATATTCTATCATTACGTATTTCTCAGAAGTTCAAAAATAATTCCCGCGCAGAAATGCGTGAATAATGTTTTTCAAAAAATTTCTCGGAAAGCTTTTATTTTCGTCTTGGAAATCCAAACACTTTAATTCTACCACGTAGCCAAAATCCTACGATGTTTTGACATTTTTAGGTCATAGAACGACGTTCGATTAGCTTGCTCCATAAATAATCAATTAAATTCATTTAATAAAAATAAAAATTTAATTCTCAAAAATTCGATTTTCTGGGGCGTTACAGATACCTAGGGCACTATCATGGGCATACTCTTCTTTTGATCCAAATTCAAAACAATATCAACACCGCAAAAATCCACATCACCATCTTGTGTTTTACCGAGGAGAGATTGATGACATGTTGGAAATAGATTGGGTGTGGCGTCCATATCAGATATTTGACACACGTTTGGGTTGGGACTTTTTTGAGGTAAGGTTAGGTGGAGCCGCTCGTTTACCTTTGATTCATTACGAGTTTCAAATGCCTGACAGATTTATGAGGCAGTTTGGATATCTGCAGTCATATCCATCTAATGCTGAAAACATGGTGGAGTTGAGGATGAAACATAAATTGTTTGAGAGAATAAATTATGAAAATCATAGGGCCAGTTATATTAAGTTGTGAGAGGCCTACATGGAGAGTTTAGAAGGGCAAGTGTTGGAGGGTTTGCAGTATATATCTACCGAGGATTACATGACATGGTACAAACAAATTACTCAGAGACGGATACACCATCCTCGACCCTTTAGGCGTCAAGGGGATGATTACGAGCCACGGGTATTCATTGACCAATACGTGGCTGTAAACACTGTAAGTTTTTAAAGTTATAATTTTTATACATGTTTCTGTGTTATAATTTGATGTCCTTATTTTACTAATATAATTTTTGTTTTTTGTTTTAATTTTAGATTGAGACTGCAAAAGCTATATTTGTGAAGTTTATGTCAATTGATCTGCCAGCTGAGTTAAGAACCATGTACGAGTCATGGTTCAATACACTGTACCAGCCATTCATGAATGATTACAAAGGGGTTCCAGCCGAACAAAATCCAACACAACCCCAAGTTGGACAAATGGATATTGACATGACGGGACCCCAGCCGACGGCTCAAGAAACTCAGGGTAGCCTTGCTCCTCCTACTCAACACAGTAGGAAATTGCCGGTTAGAAGGAGAGAGGGAACAAAGCACACACATCTGGTCAAGTATTTAAAGATTGAAAAACTCACTTGGTTAAATCACTATTGGTTTAGTCCAACTACCGACCCATCATACTTTCCTCATATCCATCCAGGCGGTCTATACAAGTTAGAGTTTAAGGATGTGAACTGTCTGAGACCCAATGGTTGGTTATGGGTGCATGTATTGGATGCATATTTGTTGTTGTTGAGCGAAAGAGAAGCTAGGATGAGGAGTGAAGGAATCCAACGATGGGCTACCTTTTATTTCATGCCAACGTACTTTGCGGGTTTGGGCATCCAATACTTACCAAGTGTCGGAGTAAGCAAATCAACAACACTCAAATTTTTAACAAGTTACATCAATCCTCCAGTTGGTGCCCCAGTTCATGAGTGTGATTACATATTCGTTCCATTCATCAACGAAAGCAACAGCCATTTCTGCCTATTTATTTGGAGTGTGAACAAGTGAAAAATAATGCTTTTTGATCCTCTTAATGATGACAAACCCTTAATGCCATTGTCACAATTATACCAAAGCTACTTTGGTGTTGTGGTGAGTTCATTAATATATTACTTATTTTTCATTCCGTCATACAAACATATGAGGTTTAGGGAATTAAATGAATGTTTTATGGTTTATAGGTGGAGTTAATTCCTTTGTTACTTCGTATGGAAAATCCTAAAGCAAAGTGGCCAAGATCAAAGCCGAAAGTTGAAGTCTGCGTGAGTAGGCCGAGACAATGGAATTCAGACGATTGTGGTGTTTATGTTGTAAAATACGTAGATTTCTTTTTGCACCGGATAAACATCATGAAGGAATCGAGGTGGACTCCAAACGAGGCTTACAACTTTAGATTTAGAATAGGACATGAGATTAGGATGTGCAAGGCGAGGGATATTCCTTTAAAATATCTTTGTATCGACCAAACTTTAGATTCGGATGTGGGTGAAGAGTAATCATTGTACATTTGACCAACTGTCGTAATACATTATTTTATAAAGTTGGGTTAATAGTTTCAAAATGATTCCATTATTATACGTTAATGTATGGATTTTGATTTTATTTTCTTCGACTTGCATGTTAACTGCAGAAATTGTACTTGATGGATTATGATTTCTTAGTTGCATGTTAACTGCAACTAAGTGTTTATAGCTTATATACTGCAGCAGTTTCATATTGGAGTTTTCTTGGTATGGTGTTATTGGTTTGATGGACTCCTATATTCAGCCGGACATCAGACAAATGAAGTTATCCAGGAGCAGTTATCAGCTTTCAGTTTTAACAGGTTCAAGTCCCCCATGGTGCCAGGGTAAAATGTTTTTATTCTAGTTTATGTTCTGGATGAGAACTTATTACTATTCTAGTTCAGATTTAATGATTTGGATTACCAGATTCTCTATGTTTGATTGGCACATTAGGAAGAAATTTGATAATGAGTATGGTGTTTATGAGACCCCAGATTTTATGAATAAATATTTAATTTTTCTCGAAATAATTTTTTTTATATTATGGTGTGGATTTGATATAATAGTTATGGGTAGTATTTATAAATTTTGCAAAGTATGCAAGTTGTCATATTATATTCGATTGGTCGGAGAATATTCTTTTTGTCGGGGAATATCCGCACGACGGTACAATCATTGGTGGACCCCACAACGGAATTATTGTCGGATTGAAAAAACGACAAAAATACTTTATGAAAATAATGGCGGAAGTTTTACCGTTGATACTGTTGAACTACTCGGTAGTAAAAGTACAGTAATACGCGTTGTTGCATAGTAACACACGGTATTGATTATTGATATTTATGTGAGAAGTCGCTCAGTTTGATTCAATTATTGTTGATTAATAATATGAGTTATTATAACGATAATGACGTTTTGTTTTATTCGTATTATTAACGTAATAAAATAGAAACATCTTTTTATATAAAACAAAATACTTTATTAAAGTTATTCTATAAATAGAATATATTATATTTTATTATGCATAGTGTTGCATAGTATTTTGCATAGTGTTTGTATAGTAAAAATCTTTTTATATAAATAGAATATATTATATTTTATTTAATAGATTTTTTTTTAATTATGGACCGTCAGATTAAAGTAAATCAATCTGGACCGTTCATGGATTAGTTACTATGCATTCCATTTTCCTATAAATAGAAGCTCATTCCTTCATTATTTTCTTACGAATTCACTGAACTCTAGAGAGAGAAACTATAGAGAGAGACTATATAGAGATAGAAGAAAAGTTTTCTGCTACTTCACTACTCTTATATCCAGTTCTTTTATGGTAAGGGGTGTTATTCTTTCTTATTCATGAAGAGAACTGTTGTTATTCTATTTCTTATTATTCTGTTGGAATAACCTGTATACGCGGTCTACCCTATACTTGGTGATATTCTTCTATTATTCTGTTGGAACATCCTGTCTGTGTGTTTTACACCGGACCTGGTTCCGTTTTTATTATTATTCTGTTGGAACATCCTGTCTGTGTGTTTTACACCGGACATGATTCCGTCTTGTTATTATTCTGTTGGAACATCCTGTCTGTGTGTTTTACACCGGACCTGGTTCCATTATTTATTATTCTGTCGGAATATCCTGTCTGTGCGTTTACGCCGGACCTGGTTCCATTATTTATTATTCTGTTGGAATAACCTGTCTGTGCGGTCTATCGCATGCATGGTGATTTCTTTTGTTATTCCATTCTTTATTGTACTCAGTTGGTTAAGTTTTGATTTCTATACTCCATAAAATTTGTGGAATATCCTTGATAATTGCGTTTCATCCAGTATCTTTTCATGAAAATATTCTCCTGATCATTCTTGAATTTTACTCCACAAAGCAGTATCATGTTGACAATTTGGACGTTGTTAATTCTTGGATAAATTAATTCTTGAACTTGTTTTATTGAATTCTTATATCATTGTCATCATCCTCATGTTTATAAAATGTTGAAAGTCATATGTGGCCTGTAGTGCATAGATGGACTTGGTATGATTATGACCAGGGATTATTCGGTATAATCATGACCGTAATGTTACAAATGATATGGTAAAAGTCCTCATTGGCCAGTAGTGCATTGAGGGACAGTTGTTGGCATGATCATGACCATTAATGAATACCCGAATATCCTTGGCCGTAGTGCAGGGGTGATTCGATGATGTGGATTATTTTATTAAGCTGAGTCCCAGCGATAACAGTGTTGAAAAACCTTTTAAATCATAAAAGATAGTAGAGTTTATTTTCTACTTGACTCTTTTAATGGATTGCTTGTTCCGCTGCAGTTAAACTTGATGTCTATTATATTTTATCAGTTTAACATTGTTGAAGACTAATGATAATTTATTCTGCATTATCTTAATCATAATATTTCTTACTGGGCTAGTTGAGCTCACCCTTTCTTTCACTGTTCTCTTCAGGAAATGAGAACGTAGCTGGGGCAAGTCAGGGAACGGAGTGATGGTCCGAATGATAGTATTAGTTAGTAGTCCTCACTATTCTATGTAATAGTGTGTTAATAAATGTAATGAGGACTCCTTTTGAGTATGAATACTCTCTAGAAGATAATATTTTTATTCAAATTCACAGTTTATGTTTTGTCGTATTGTACACGACAGTTGTATTAGTAAGTTGTATTTGATTTCTGTACCATGTATCTGGCGACCCAAGATGGGTGATGTATACCAAATTTTGGGGGCGTCACAGTTGGTATCAGAGCTTAGGGATATGATCTCTGGCGGAGATCGGGGAATACAACTAGGAGGGGAGAGATGAGTAAATCCTTCGCTAGTGTGTCCTACCTAAGCTTATTTGTTGGTCAGTCATAATATTGGGATATTATGTGATATGTTAATTTGTTTAATTAACCCTTGTTTTATGGCAGTATTTGAGAATGGCTGCTGAGAATGCTAACAATAGAGTGAATGAGACTGTGGGGATACCTCTAATCACTAACCGTGATAATGTGATGTCAGACGAAGAAGGAATTAGAGATATCCATGTGGTGAGTGAAGAATTGATAGTTGCACCCGAGATAGTCACAGAGGTAACAGCTGAGACAGAGGAAGAAGAGGAAGAAGAAGTACCTGAGGAGAGTTTATTAGAGGTATTATATGATCAAAATGTAGAATTTCTAAATCGTATTCATGAGTTAGAAGAGCAGGCAGAAGAACGACAGGTGGTCGTGGAACAAAAGGATGCAACAATTCAAGCTTGTGTTACTCGATATGTGATGCTTGAACAGAAGCATTCATTGGCAGAGTATAAGATGATAAAAATGGAATCTGAGCTGAAAGAAGAAAAAATTGAACGAGTGAGAATAAGTGTGACGCCCCCAAAATTTAGTATACATCACCCATCTTGGGTCGTCAGATACATAGTACAGAATACAAATACAACTTACTAATACAACTGTCGTGTACAATACGACAAAACATAAACTGTGAGTTTGAATACAAATATTATCTTCTAGAGAGTATTCATACTCAAAAGGAGTCCTCATTACATTTATTAACACACCATTACATAGAATAGTGAGGACTACTAACTAATACTATCATTCGGGCCATCACTCCGTTCCCCGACTTGCCCCAGCTACGTTCTCATTTCCTGAAGAGAACAGTGAAAGAAAGGGTGAGCTCAACTAGCCCAGTAAGAAATATTATGACTAAGATAATGCAGAACAAATTATCATTAGCCTTCAACAATGTTAAACTGATAAAATATAATAGACATCAAGTTTAACTGTAGCGGAACAAGCAATCCATTAAGAGAATCAAGTAGAAAATAAACTCTACTATCTTTTATGATTTAAAAGATTTTCCAACACTGTGATCGCTGAGACTCAGCTTAATAAAATAATCCACATCATCGAATCACCCCTGCACTACGGCTAAGGATATTCGTATATTCATTAATGGTCATGATCATGTCAACAACTGTCCATCAATGCACTACGGGCCAATGAGGACTTTTACCACATCATTTGTAACATTACGGTCATGATTACACCGAATAATCCCTGGTCATAATCATACCAAGTCCATCTATGCACTACAGGCCACAGATGACTTTCAACAGAATATAAACATGAGGATGATGACAATGATATAAGAATTCAATAAAACAAGTTCAAGAATTAATTTATCCAAGAATTAACAACATCCAAATTGTCAACATGATACTACTTTGTGGAGTAAAATTCAAGAATGATCAGGAGAATATTTTCATGAATAGATACTAGATGAAGCGCAAATGTCAAGGATATTCCACAAATTTCATGGAGTATAGAAGTCAAAACTTAACCAACTGAGTATAATAAAGAATGGAATAACAAAAGAAATCACCATGCATGCGATAGACCGCACAGACAGGTTATTCCAACAGAATAATAAATAATGGAACCAGGTCCGGCGTAAACGCACAGACATGATATTCCGACAGAATAATAAATAATGGAACCAGGTCCGGCGTAAACGCACAGACAGGATATTCTGACAGAATAATAAAGAACAGTATAATAAATAATGGAACCAGGTCCGGTGTAAAACACACAGACAGGATATTCCGACAGAATAATAACAAGACGGAACCAGGTCCGCTGTAAAACACACAGACAGGATGTTCCAACAGAATAATAATAAAAACGGAACCAGGTCCGGTGTAAAACACACAGACAGGATGTTCCAACAGAATAATAGAAGAATGTCACCAAGTATAGGGTAGACCACGTATACAGGTTATTCCAACAGAATAATAAGAAATGGAATAACAACAGTTCTCTTCATGAATAAGAAAGAATAACACCCCTTACCGTTTTAAAGAAGAGCTGAAATAAGGAAGTAGTTAAGTAGCAGAATACTCTTCTTCTCTCTCTCTATAGTTTCTCTCTATAATTTCTCTCTCTAGAGTTCAGTGAATTCGTAAGAAATAATGAAGGAATAAGCTGCTATTTATAGAAAAATAGAATGCATAGTAACTAATCCATGAACGGTCCAGATTGATTACTTTAATCTGACGGTCCATATTTAAAGAAAAATCTATTAAATAAAATATAATATATTCTATTTATAGAATAACTTTAATAAAGTATTCTGTTTTATATAAAAAGATGTTTCTGTTTTATTACGTTAATAATACGAATAAAACAAAACGTCATTATCGCTAAATAATTCATATTATTAACTGACAATAATTGAATCAAACTGAGTGACTTCTCACATAAGCATTAATAATCAATACCGTGTGTTACTATGCAACCACACGTATTACTGTACTTTTACTACCGAGTAGTTCAACAGTAACAATGGTAAAACTTCTGCCGTTATTTTTAATAAAATATTTTTGTCGTTTTCTCAATCCGACAATAATTCCGTTGTGGGGTCCACCAATGATTGTGTCGTTGTACGAATATTCTCTGTTAAAACGAATATTCCCCGACCAATCGAATATTATATGACAACTTGGATACTTTACAAAATTTCTAAATACTACCCATAACTATTATATCAAATCCACACCATAATATAAAAATTATTTCGAGAAAAATTAAATATTTATTCATAAAATCTGGAGTTTCACAATCTCCCCTCCTTATAGAATTTCGCCCTCAAAATTTACATACGTACTTCGTATGCCGAACATGTAAGGATACCTTGACTTTACTTCAAATTCTAACTCTTGAGGTATAACCTTTAAGCATCGAATATGATCCTTCTTATCCAAGATGTTAACACGTATCTCCTCATACGTTAAATCTTTTGCTATCTCGTCCGGTTCTAAATTAATAATGTGGTTCGGGTCGTCCACATATTTACGTAACATCGATACGTAAAAAAAAATGTTCTGAACACGCAACATACTTGGCGGTAAAACGAGTCTATAGGCCACAGTTCCTACTTCATCGAGGATTTCAAATGGGCCAATTAAATCGAGAGTTGAGATTTCCTCTCTTCGTCGATTCTTGCTTCTAGAATAACGCCCTCTTGAACCTTCTTCTTCACATTTATCAGCTCTGAGTATGTAGCTTGAGCGGCTTTAACTTTATCGATTAAAATCGATTCTAATCATATATTCGTTATCTTCACGTGGGTTCGTATATTCGCACTTGTAACCGCATACGATCTTCTACTCAACGCATCAGCTACCACGTTCGCTTTTTCATGATGGTATGATATGATCATAATCTTTAACAGCTCGAGCCAACGTCTTTGGCGCATGTTACGTTCGCTTTAGTTGAATAAATATTTAAGGGTTTAAGAAATGAGTTTTGTACTGGGGTCAATACAAAATTCGATTTCACGCTCTAGGGGTAAGCTAAGAAGTCTTCAAGAATACGTCAGGAAATTTATTAACAATAGAAATATCATTCAAAACTGTGACTCTCGTCCAAGACTTGGATAACCCGTCACATTGATATCTATTAACTTGTCACCGTTATTCACAACGTCCCCTACCGAAAGTCTGGCTTCGGTACATTCCACACAAGAAGGTCAACAACGAAAGGATCGGGGCTCTTTATTTATGGCTTGATATGACAATGATTGACTTTAGTGGTTTGGTTACTTTGAATCCGCATAACAAGGTGGTTAGGAGTATGAAAGCTAACAACCTTACGAGAAGCATGATAAGTAGTGAACCAATCGTTTTAAAAAAATCACATCAAAGGCAAGTATTTTCAAAGAGATAAGATCGACAGGTAACGTGAAAGTGTTGATTTGAACAAGATTTATAAATAGTGGAGGTAATGAAGATTTCTCCCAACTGACTTTAAACAGACATATCAAAGTCTAAACATTGAACACAACAAGGTAAAATAAAAGAGTGAGTAGAACCGGTATCTAACACGGTATAGACTTCGCAAGAGTTTATGACTAACATACCCGTGATAATTTTATTCAGGTTCCTCGTCACGAAAAAAAAACGCTTTCTCTTAAACTGCTGGCTTTGGCTTTTCTGGGACGGTCTTTGGTGCCTCCATCCTATCTGAACTTGTCTTCGGTGAACGACAAAATCGGGCTAAGTGACCTTCTCTTCCACAATTATAGCATGCTTTGGATGGCATCGCGCAGTTTGGACTGATGTGTCCCTCCCCTCCGCATTTGAAGCATATGATAGGTGGTCGTTCTCCTTCCTTAACAACGGGTGCTGGTGCTGACGTCTTTCTATCATTGTTGAATTTTCTCTTCTTGAAATGTCCATTCTTATTGTTTTGACCATGATTACCATTGAAGTGGTTATCATTTCTGGCATGTTGATTCCCTCCATGCTTATTGTCACCGCTTTGATGACTGTTATCACCAGTATTATTATTTTTCTGGCTGCTCTCTTTTGGTTGCGTTGACTCGTTATCGCGCTCCACTAACTGAGCCCTATTCACAACATCTGAATACAAACACAGTTTATGAGAAATAAGATATTGACGTATCTCCGGTTTCAAACCTCTTAAAAATATTCGCGTCATTCTCTCTTCATTATCCACCAAGTGGGATGCAAATCGGGACAACTCGGCAAACTTGGCTTCGTACTGCGACACGGTCATGTTGTTTTGCTCCAACTTGATAAATTCCACCTCCTTCATGTGACGAATACTTTCGGGAAAGTACTTGTCATTGAACAGTTCTTGGAACTTTTCCCAAGACATCTTGAGTGCGTCAGGCTGGGTACGTTTTACAGATTCCCACCAGTAATCTGCCTCTTCACGCAACATAAAAGTGGCAATGGGAACCTTTTGCTCCTCGGAGCATCCCAAGACATCAAATATCTTGGTGATCTGCTTTAACCACGTCTCCTCCTTAAGTGGTTCTGGCATTCCCAAAAACTCCGGTGGTCCTAGCTCCTTGAATTGCTTAGCGGTGACCAACCGTGGGTTGTCATTGTTTCCTCCTTCATTTTGGATAGGAGCCGCTCTCGCCCGTTGTTGCATGAATTGCTCCTTGAACTGCTTAGCGGTGACCGTCCGAGAGTTATTTTGTTGTTGCATGAATTGCATAAAGTCTCTGACCATCCCATCATTCACCATTTTATCGGTGTTATTATTTTCATGAGGATTATTGTCCTCTGGTTGCACATTACCCTGAGCATTGATCGTTGGTGATTCAATGGTCTCATGTACTTCATTGATTATCTCAACATTTTCGGATGCCATTTGCAAATACTGCAACAAAACAAGGGTTAATTAACATATAACATATTATCCATATACTTTGACCGACCAATTAAATACCAAATAAACTTAGGTAGGTCATACTAGCGAAGGAATTCCCCGTCTCTCCCCTCCTAGTTCTATTCTCACATCCTAGCCAGGGATCGTATCTCTAAGCTCTGATACCAACTGTGACGCCCCCAAAATTTAGTATACATCACCCATCTTGGGTCGTCAGATACATAGTACAGAATACAAATACAACTTACTAATACAACTGTCGTGTACAATACGACAAAACATAAACTGTGAGTTTGAATACAAATATTATCTTTTAGAGAGTATTCATACTCAAAAGGAGTCCTCATTACATTTATTAACACACCATTACATAGAATAGTGAGGACTACTAACTAATACTATCATTCGGACCATCACTCCGTTCCCCGACTTGCCCCAGCTACGTTCTCATTTCCTGAAGAGAATAGTGAAAGAAAGGGTGAGCTCAACTAGCCCAGTAAGAAATATTATGACTAAGATAATGCAGAATAAATTATCATTAGCCTTCAACAATGTTAAACTGATAAAATATAATAGACATTAAGTTTAACTGTAGCGGAACAAGCAATCCATTAAGAGAGTCAAGTAGAAAATAAACTCTACTATCTTTTATGATTTAAAAGATTTTCCAACACTGTGATCGCTGAGACTCACCTTAATAAAATAATTCACATCATCGAATCACCCCTGCACTACGGCCAAGGATATTCGTATATTCATTAATGGTCATGATCATGCCAACAACTGTCCATCAATGCACTACGGACCAATAAGGACTTTTACCACATCATTTGTAACATTATGGTCATGATTACACCGAATAATCCCTGGTCATAATCATACCAAGTCCATCTATGCACTACAGGCCACAGATGGCTTTCAACAGAATATAAACATGAGGATGATGACAATGATATAAGAATTCAATAAAACAAGTTCAAGAATTAATTTATCCAAGAATTAACAACATCCAAATTGTCAACATGATACTACTTTGTGGAGTAAAATTCAAGAATGATCAGGAGAATATTTTCATGAATAGATACTAGATGAAGCGCAAATGTCAAGGATATTCCACAAATTTCATGGAGTATAGAAGTCAAAACTTAACCAACTGAGTATAATAAAGAATAGAATAACAAAAGAAATCACCATGCATGCGATAGACCGCACAGACAGGTTATTCCAACAGAATAATAAATAATGGAACCAGGTCCGGCGTAAACGCACAGACAGGATATTCCGACAGAATAATAAATAATGGAACCAGGTCCGGCGTAAACGCACAGACAAGATATTCCGACAGAATAATAAAGAACAGTATAATAAATAATGGAACCAGGTCCGGTGTAAAACACACAGACAGGATATTCCGACAGAATAATAACAAGACAGAACCAGGTCCGCTGTAAAACACACAGACAGGATGTTCCAACAGAATAATAATAAAAACGGAACCAGGTCCGGTGTAAAACACACAGACAGGATGTTCCAACAGAATAATAGAAGAATGTCACCAAGTATAGGGTAGACCACGTATATAGGTTATTCCAACAGAATAATAAGAAATGGAATAACAACAGTTCTCTTCATGAATAAGAAAGAATAACACCCCTTACCGTTTTAAAGAAGAGCTGAAATAAGGAAGTAGTTAAGTAGCAGAATACTCTTCTTCTCTCTCTCTATAGTTTCTCTCTATAGTTTCTCTCTCTAGAGTTCAGTGAATTCGTAAGAAATAATGAAGGAATGAGCTGCTATTTATAGAAAAATAGAATGCATAGTAACTAATCCATGAACGGTCCAGATTGATTACTTTAATATGACGGTCCATATTTAAAGAAAAATCTATTAAATAAAATATAATATATTCTATTTATAGAATAACTTTAATAAAGTATTCTGTTTTATATAAAAAGATGTTTCTGTTTTATTACGTTAATAATACGAATAAAACAAAACGTCATTATCGCTAAATAATTCATATTATTAACTGACAATAATTGAATCAAACTGAGTGACTTCTCACATAAGCATTAATAATCAATACCGTGTGTTACTATGCAACCACACGTATTACTGTACTTTTACTACCGAGTAGTTCAACAGTAACAATGGTAAAACTTCCGCCGTTATTTTTAATAAAATATTTTTGTCATTTTCTCAATCCGACAATAATTCCGTTGTGGGGTCCACCAATGATTGTGTCGTTGTACGAATATTCCCTGTTAAAACGAATATTCCCCGACCAATCGAATATTATATGACAACTTGGATACTTTACAAAATTTATAAATACTACCCATAACTATTATATCAAATCCACACCATAATTAAAAATTATTTCGAGAAAAATTAAATATTTATTCATAAAATCTGGGGTTTCACAATAAGTGATGCATGGGCAAAAGTCGCATGACACGTGGATATTGTGGAAAGAGATGCTCGATCTAAGAAGGCTAAAATAGATGATATGAATTTCTCTTTTTGGAAAGTTATTGGGAGAACCCAACATCGAGTTTTGAATTACCCTGTACATAGCGATCAACCTGAATCCGATATGGATCGAAGATTGATGATTCAGATCATGAATGAGGAGTACGAAGAGGCAGTTGAGGGAAGAATATGTCCTATAGAAATGTATATTTCAACGGTAATGATGACGCCAAATGCTGCTCCAGACAAGTCAAAGCCGAGTAGTTCGAGGGATTGCGGTTGTCATGACTTTCCAACAAATGAGGAACCCAAATGAAGTTATCATGGGAGATGAGCAATGGGGAAATCATGATGATCTGAGAGATAGAATCTGAAATGGAAGCAAGGTATTCTCAACTCTTCGAAATACCAGGTACGTAAATTTCGGGGACGAAATTTCATAAAGAGGGGAGATTGTAAGACCCCAAATTTTATGAAATAAAAGTATTCAATTTTTCTTATAATTACTATTCAGTAAATGGTTAAATTGATAAATGTTAAAGTTAAGGGTGATATATGGATTTTTTTTTTCAAAATACACAAGTGGTTATAAAATATTCATTGTTGTCGGGGAATATTCGTTTGGTCGTGGAATATTCTTTCCGTCGGGAAATATTCGTATGACGGCGCAGCCATTTGTGGGCCCCATAACAGAATAACTGTCGGGTGAAGAAAACGACAAATTTGAGTTTTTACAAATAACAGCGTAGTTGTTACCGTTAACACTGTTAGAATATCCGGTGGTTAAAATACAGTAATACGTGTTATTGCACAGTAGCACACGGTATTGCATAGTATTTTTAAAATTATTGATTCTTACGTAAGAAGGCACTACTCAATAATTGTTACAGTAATTACTGTTCAATATTTTATTTTATTGATTCAATAATTTCTACGTTGAAATTTTATATTATTATTGTTCAATAATTGTCACTACACAGTATTTCCCATTATCAGATCAATAATTCATGTTATTTGAATAATATTATTAGATAATATTATTGACAATGTCTAGAAAGTTCTGTCTAAGGAGAGGTTTGGTCACCTAATTGCGCGCCAGTAAGGAGAAATTCTTATTAGAAAGCCCCCTCTTTCCTGGGAACGGCCTGGTTGTCATAAATGTGATTTTGTAATATTATTTGTGAATAATTAATTATTAATTCATATGATAAGGAAATATTTATTTTGTGTGGATATAAATGAGGGATATATTTTTGTGGTTAAAAATGAAGGAGTTAATGTTGAGGTATTTTATCTGTATTTTTGTCGGAACGGAGGTATTGAAAATCAAATTAGGGTTTTTAAGATATTTTGCGAGGGTTATAATTTTTTATTCGACCGTTGGATCGTGGTAATATTTGGATATGTTATACATATATAAGTTGAGTATATGTCCACAAATTTTAAACCGTTAAAAATGAACGTATGATTTGTTATGAATTTTATGAGATGACTGGTTCAGAAATTGTTGAATTTTCGGAGTTAATCATTTTGGTAGAAAATTCTAGAATTGGTGGGCCCCACTCTTGGTTGGTGAAGAAATGTGCTGAGATTTTTATTCAAATGTGGTGGGTGGGAATAGTAGCAGGTAAAGCCATCAGGTTACAGGTTAAGTCTGATTCGGCGTGCTAACATTTTCCTATAAATAGAGGGCTAAGTTAGAATTGAAAATCACACCAGAAACATAAGCTTTCTCTCTTTCTTTCTCTATATTATGAAGCATATTTTGTGAGTATTTAGATACTTTGAGAGTTGCTATTCAGTGTAAGTTTCCTTCGGCTTTGCATTCCAATCAGAAATACTGCACTTTTGAGGTAAGGGATAGTAAGGGATTTTAAGGGTTGTTATGTTTTTCAGTTTCGTAATTTTTCTGACCTTCAAAAATTCTGGAAAAATTTGAAATGATATTTTGATGAGTTTTCTTGATTGTGTCCAAAAATGGTGATTTTTGGATGTATAGATTAAGAGTTATGAATTTTATAAGAAAAGACTATTTTAAAAGTAACAGCTTATAACTTCTTGTGGTTAACTTCAAAATTGATAAAATTTTTATTGGGAGTACATGTATATGATAGGAGTATACTTTGTGAATTTCAGAATTTTTGGATAAAAGTACAATTTTTGATAAATATCTAAATATTCGGCTGTTTTGGCCATATGAAAAATAGTAAATGAATTTTAAAAATTCTGAGAAAAATATATATTCAATATGGGACTATATTCTGCTAAATCCCAGAAAAGAAATATTTTTGGAACTGATTTGGTATTTTTCATGAAAATAGACTAGTTATGAGAAAATTAATTAAATATGTTTTGTGAAGTAAGAAAATTGAAAAATAGGATTTTATGGCTTGAGAATCCTATATGAGGTATATGCAGATTTTTGATGAGGGTTTTGGTTATTGATGATGAAATCTTAAGAGTTGGCATTTTATGATGATTAAATGCATTATTTAGTAAAGTGTAAACAATTAAAATAAATTGTTTATAAATTTAAGAAATGTTATTATTTCAATATCATTATACCGAAAATATTGGTATGAATTTTATTGTGAAATTTCTACCTTTTTATGTCGGGGTTACTATTCATGAGTTACTTTTCATGAGTTACTATTCATGAGTTACTATTCACAAGTTACTATTCACGACAAAATTAGTTTCTTTTTCCAACCAAATTATAGTTGAGTTTGAATATTACTCTTGAGATTAAAACTATGTATTGATTATATTGTTTTTATTATCATATATAACATTTTTATAATCCTGATGTTGAAATTCCCTTTCACTGGAGTGTAAAGATGGGTAGATTATTGGTATGATCATGACTAGGGTTCTCTTTGGCCTGTAGTGCAAAGTTGAATTATAACTGGTATGATCATGACCATTGAATTTACAATTGAATATTTTTAGCTTAAGTGTAAAGATGAATTGATTAACATGGTTATAATTATGGTGTATATAAATTCTGAAATGATTATATATTTCTTTGAGATATTAATATATTTGGCCTGTAGTGCAAATATGAACTGTTGATGAATATATTTGGCCTGTAGTGCAAATATGAACTGTTGAGAAATATCTTTGTCCTGTAGTGCAAAGATGAATTATTGATGAATATCTTTGGCCTGTAGTACAAAGATGGTCTGTTGATGAATATCTTTGGCCTGTAGTGCAAAGATGAACTGTTGTTGAATATATTTGGCTGTAGTGTAAAGATGGATTTATTAGTGTGATTATGAACAGGAACTGTGATTTGGTATAATCATGATCTTTGATGTTTCAGGTAAAGACAGGTGATGAAAATATTCTTCGTCCTGGGTGCGAAGAAAAATTTAGAATCACAATTACGATTATGAGTTATACATGTGATTGTGGACATGAATTGTTGATTGATGTTATAGGGATAAAATATTATTGGTGGACTTTTAACATGGAGAAGATAATAGACTTTATAGTCTATTTGACTCTTCTGATGGATTGCTCGTTCCGCTGTAACTATGGTTGAAAAATTTTATCATCTACCGTATGTTCTAAATCTCTGATTTATTACTGATGAAGACTATTGATAATTTATTTATCTTTAGTCATGATATTCTTTACTGGGCTAGTTGTGCTCACCCTTCTGTTTCACAATTCTTTTTCGGGTAATAAGAGTGTAGCTGGGTCGAGCGGGGGTAACAGGGGAATAGGACGGTGGTCATCATTTAGTAGTTATATTTGGTGAATCATCTAGGGTGAAGCGAACCCAACGTTGGAAGGGTGTTTTCCCACTATCATACAAGATGTCTAATGACATACAACCTCGTGTCATCATAAGACAGGATTGTGCTCATCCACTTGCTGAGTATATCTACGAGCACTACCTATATAATCTTGGTGTTTGTTTGAAGTATAATTCATGATTAAAGACAATGGAGATAATGATAAGTCAAGAGAAGACTCACCATTGGGAAGAATATGATAGTAATCTTCTCATTTTTTTGGGGGTATATTGGGTCAACCAAGGATAATTTTGTGGCTATATGATATCTATCATAACCTAGAAGCATGGCCTCCCATATACAAAGATTTTCTTGAGCACTTCCCAAAGATTCTAAATTCTAAAACAATTTTTGACTATACCTTTATGTAAGGTGTCATTGTGAGGTGCTGTCCATGGTTGGGACATGAGTCACATTTGGTATACATTTGTATCCAAACTCACAACATATATGTTGTTGTATTTTGCACGACAATTGTTGTAATAAAATTGTAGTTGTTTTCTGTACCATGTATTTGGCGACTCAGAATAGGTTGGATGGAATGGACCTATTTTGGGGTTGTCACAGTTGGTATCAGAGCTTAGGGATATGATCCCTGGCTAGGATGTGAGAATAGAACTAGGAGGGGAGAGACGGGGAATTCTTTCGCTAGTATGACCTACCTAAGTTTATTTGGTATTTAATTGGTCGGTCAAAGTATATGGATAATATGTTATATGTTAATTAACCCTTGTTTTGTTGTAGTATTTGCAAATGGCATCCGAAAATGTTGAGATAAACAATGAAGCACATGAGACCATTGAATCACCAACGATCAATGCTCAGGGTAATGTGCAACCAGAGGACAATAATCCTAATGAAAATAATAACACCGATGAAATGGTGAATGATGGGATGGTCAGAGACTTTATGCAATTCATGCAACAACAAAATAACTCTCGGACGGTCACCGCTAAGCAGTTCAAGGAGCAATTCATGAAAAAACGGGCGAGAGCGGCTCCTATCCAAAATGAAGGAGGAAACAATGACAACCCACGGTTGGTCACCGCTAAGCAATTCAAGGAGCTAGGACCACCGGAGTTTTTGGGAAAGCCAGAACCACTTAAGGCGGAGCGTGGTTAAAGCAGATCACCAAGATATTTGATGTCTTGGGATGCTCCGAGGAGCAAAAGGTTCCCTTTGCCACCTTTATGTTGCGTGAAGAGGCAGATTACTTGTGGGAATCTGTAAAACGTACCCAGCTTGACGCACTCAAGATGTCATGAGAGAAGTTCCAAGAATTGTTCAATGACAAGTACTTTCCCGAAAGTATTCGTCACATGAAGGAGGTAGAATTTATCAAGTTAGAGCAAAACAACATGACCGTGTCGCAGTACGAAGCCAAGTTTGCCGAGTTGTCCCGATTTGCGTCCAACTTGGTGGATAATGAAGAGAGAATGACGCGGATGTTTTTAAGAGGTTTGAAACCAGAGATACGTCAATATCTTATTTCTCATAAACTATGTCTGTATTCAGATGTTGTAAATAGGGCTCAATTAGTAGAACGCGATAACGAGTCAACGCAACCAAAAGAGAGCAGCCGAAAAAATGATAATACTGGTGATAACAGTCATCAAAGCGGTGACAATAATCATGGAGGAAATCAACATGCCAGAAATGGTAACCACTTCAATGGTAATCATGGTCAAAATAATAAGAATGGACATTTCAAGAAGAGGAAATTCAACAATGATGGAAAGACGTCAGCACCAGCACCCGTTGTTAAGGAAGGAGAACGACCACCTATCATATGCTTCAAATGCGGAGGGGAGGGACACATCAGTCCAAACTGCGCGATGCCATCCAAAGCATGCTATAATTGTGGAAGAGAAGGTCACTTAGCCCGATTTTGTCGTTCACCGAAGACAAGTTCAGATAGGATGGAGGCACCAAAGACCGTCCCAGAAAAGCCAAAGCCAGTAGTTTAAGAGAGAGCATTTTTTTCGTGACGAGGAACCTGAAAAAAATTATCACGGGTATGTTAGTCATAAACTCTTGCGAAGTCTATACCGTGTTAGATACCGGTTCTACTCTCTTTTATTTCACCTAGTTGTGTTCAATGTTTGAACTTAACTTCGGAGAAGTTAGACTTTGATTTATCTGTTGAAATTCCGTTGGGAGAAACCTTTGTTACCTCCACTATTTATAAATCTTGTTCAAATCAACACTTTCACGTTACCTGTTGATCTTATCTCTTTGAAAATACTTGTATTGATGTGATTTTTGGAAACGATTGGTTAACTGCTCATCATGCTTTTCGTAAGGTTGTTAGCTTTCATATTCCTAACCAACCTATTATGCGAATTCAAGTAACCAAATCACTAAAGTCAATCATTGTCATATCAAGCCATAAGTAAAAATCCCCGTTCCTTTCGTTGTTGACTTCCTGGTGTGGAATGCACCGAAGCTAGACTTTCCGTAGGAGACGTTGTAAATGACGATGGCAAGTTGATAGGTATCAATGTGACGTGTTATCCAAGTCTTGGATGAGGGTCACAGTTTTGAACGATATTTCTATTGTTAAGAAATTTCTTGACGTATTCTTGAAGACTTCTTAGCCTACCCCAGAGCGTAAAATTGAATTTTGTATTGACCCCAGTACAAAACCCATTTCTTAAACCCTCAAATATTTCTTCAACTAAAACGAACGTATTATGCGCCAAAGACGTTGGCTCGAGCTGTTGAAGATTATGATTGTATCATTCAATAACATCGTGGAAAAGCGAACGTGGTAGCTGACGCGTTGTGTAGAAGATCGTATACGGTTACAAGTGCGAATATACGAACCCACGTGAAGATAACGAATATACGATTACAATCGACTTTAATCGATAAAGTTAAAGCCGCTCAAGCTACATACTCAGAGCTGATAAATATGAAGAAGAAGGTTCAAGAGGGCGTTATTCTAGAAGCAAGAATCGACGAAGAGAGGAAATCTCAACTCTCGATTTAATTGGCCCATTTGAAATCCTCGATGAAGTAGGAACTGTGGCCTATAGACTCGTTTTACCGCCAAGTATGTTGCATGTTCAGAACATTGTTTTTATGTATCGATGTTATGTAAATATGTGGACGACCCGAACCACATTATTAATTTAGAATCGGACGAGATAGCGAAAGATTTAACGTATGAGGAGATACGTGTTAACATCTTGGATAAGAAGGACCATATTTGATGCTTAAAGGTTATACCTCAAGAGTTAGAATTTGAAGTGAAGTCAAGGTATCCTCACATGTTCGGCATACCAAGTACGTACGTAAATTTTGAGGGCGAAATTCCATAAGGAGGGGAGATTGTGAGACCCCAGATTTTATGAATAAATATTTAATTTTTCTCGAAATAATTTTTTTTATATTATGGTGTGGATTTGATATAATTGTTATGGGTAGTATTTATAAATTTTGCAAAGTATGCAAGTTGTCATATTATATTCGATTGGTCAGGAAATATTCTTTTTGTCGGGGAATATCCGCACGACGGTACAATCATTGGTGGACCCCACAACAGAATTATTGTCGGATTGAGAGAACGACAAAAATACTTTATGAAAATAACGGCAGAAGTTTTACCGTTGATACTGTTGAACTACTCGGTAGTAAAAGTACAGTAATACGCGTTGTTACATAGTAGCACACGGTATTGATTATTGATATTTATGTGAGAAGTCGCTCAGTTTGATTCAATTATGGTTAATTAATAATATGAGTTATTATAACGATAATGACGTTTTGTTTTATTCGTATTATTAACGTAATAAAACAGAAACATCTTTTTATATAAAATAGAATACTTTATTAAAGTTATTCTATAAATAGGGTATATTATATTTTATTATGCATAGTGTTGCATAGTGTTCTGCATAATGTTGCATAGTAAAAATCTTTTTATATAAATAGAATATATTATATTTTATTTAAAAGATTTTTCTTTAAATATGGACTGTCAGATTAAAGTAAATCAATCTGGACCGTTCATGGATTAGTTACTATGCATTCCATTTTCCTATAAATAGAAGCTCATTCCTTCATTATTTTGTTACGAATTCACTGAACTCTAGAGAGATAAACTATAGAGAGAGACTATATAGAGATAGAAGAAAAGTTTTCTGCTACTTCACTACTCTTATATCCAGTTCTTTTACGGTAAGGGGTGTTATTCTTTCTTATTCATGAAGAGAACTGTTGTTATTCCATTTCTTATTATTCTGTTGGAATAACCTGTATACGCGGTCTACCCTATACTTGGTGACATTCTTCTATTATTCTGTTGGAATATCATGTCTGTGTGTTTTACACCGGACCTGGTTCCGTTTTTATTGTTATTCTGTTGGAACATCCTGTCTGTGTGTTTTACACCGGACCTGGTTCCGTCTTGTTATTATTCTGTTGGAACATCCTGTCTGTGTGTTTTATATCGGACCTGGTTCCATTATTTATTATTCTGTCGGAATATCCTGTCTGTGCGTTTACGCCGGACCTGGTTCCATTATTTATTATTCTGTTGGAATAACCTGTCTGTGCGGTCTATCGCATGCATGGTAATTTCTTTTGTTATTCCATTCTTTATTGTACTCAGTTGGTTAAGTTTTGACTTCTATACTCCATGAAATTTGTGGAATATCCTTGATAATTACGTTTCATCCAGTATCTTTTCATGAAAATATACTTCTAAGCATTCTTGAATTTTACTCCACAAAGCAGTATCATGTTGACAATTTGGACGTTGTTAATTCTTGGATAAATTAATTCTTGAACTTGTTTTATTGAATTCTTATATCATTGTCATCATCCTCATGTTTATAAAATGTTGAAATTTATCTGTGGCCTGTGGTGCATAGATGGACTTGGTATGATTATGACCAGGGATTATTCGGTATAATCATGACCGTAATGTTACAAATGATGTGGTAAAAGTCCTCATTGGCCAGTAGTGCATTGAGGGACAGTTGTTGGCATGATCATGACCATTAATGAATACCCGAATATCCTTGGCCGTAGTGCAGGGGTGATTTGATGATGTGGATTATTTTATTAAGCTGAGTCCCAGCGATAACAGTGTTGAAAAACCTTTTAAATCATAAAAGATAGTAGAGTTTATTTTCTACTTGACTCTTTTAATGGATTGCTTGTTCCGCTGCAGTTAAACTTGATGTCTATTATATTTTATCAGTTTAACATTGTTGAAGACTAATGATAATTTATTCTGCATTATCTTAGTCATAATATTTATTACTGGGCTAATTGAGCTCACCCTTTCTTTCACTGTTCTCTTCAGGAAATGAGAACGTAGCTGGGGCAAGTCGGGGAACGGAGTGATGGTCCGAATGATAGTATTAGTTAGTAGTCCTCACTATTCTATGTAATAGTGTGTTAATAAATGTAATGAGGACTCCTTTTGAGTATGAATACTCTCTAGAAGAAAATATTTGTATTCAAATTCACAGTTTATGTTTTGTCGTATTGTACACGACAGTTGTATTAGTAAGTTGTATTTGATTTCTGTACCATGTATCTGGCGACCCAAGATGGGTGATGTATACCAAATTTTGGGGGCGTCACAGTGTTTTTTTTTGTCTTGCTATAAAGCTTCCTACTTTTTGATAGTTAAAAAACCTCCAGGAACACTATGAAGTTACTGGTGACTGCAGTAATAGTGAATTGCTACAATTTCACTTTATTGGATATAAATTAGCATTTTCTTCTATGAATGTAAAGGAATTCTCATGTCTGCTCCAACATGAGAATTGTGATATCATTGCAGTAATACATATGGATGCAGTAAATGAGAAATACATTTCAGGTATGCTTTATTTAAATGTTTCTGGAGAAGTATTCTGTTTCTGGAGAATTGTTCTGTTAAATGTTGTTTTTCAAGGATTAACTGTTTCTTCTCCAAAATTTAATATTCATACAAGCAAATAAAAATTGTTACTTCAACCTAACTTGTCTTGTCCCAAAACTTTGTAGTGGTTCCGCTTATCATGATTGGTCATCATATTACATATTGCACACTTTTCCAATTGTTTACGACTTCCAGCCTCTTCGATCCCACTCTTTATTCTTGAAGTTTTTTTGTGCCCCTTTGTCTGGGAACAAATAGGATCCAATAACGGCTCATCTTGAACGACCTCATCATCATCTATTGAAATTTCTGGCACGCCATTTACATTAACTTCATCGGGGTCAAACTTCTCAACGATGGGTTGATTGTCAATGCACAACTGTACAACATGCTTAAAACCATTAATGGAGCATGATCCCGTAGAAGCTAATCGTAGGAGCAGTGTGACCAAATAATTGTACCGCATCGTTTGAGACTCCTCGTAGTTGGACATCTCATTCAAAATCTTTGGTAGTTCAGCGTTCACTTTGTTACCATCTCTACACCAGCGACTTAAAATGTATTTATTCGGTATCTGCGTAGTACTTTTTGCAATCATATGCTTTATAATGTGTCTACAAAGCATACCAGAATGTTCAAATTTTTGACAATTACATTGTATATCTCCAGTTTGAACATTACTGACAACAGTAAAGTACCTGTTGGATTCTTCGATGGCGGTTGTCTTGTACACTGCGTACAACTTCGTATCCGATGTTGTTACATGTTGAAGTTTCTTCATTATGTACTTGTGGGATTTTACAATCTCAATCTGAAAGCGTCTAAACATTTCCTTTGTATAAACAGCAGCTCCATGCGTTTCCAACGGTGATTCAAGAGTCATAGTTGTAGTCCGATGACAGGTTGCATAATCATCTTGTCTCTCTCTCATTACCTGCTTTTCAATGGCTTTTTCTGAGTTTACGATGAATTCCTTTATACTCGTTGTCGCATTGACATACTCATCGAATAAACTATTCATCCCCTCACTCCTGGATGTAGTCGTCATTCCCGCAGCAAAAAAACTCTTTGTGTACGCCATTATCCATTTGTGCTTAACCTCATAGAGTGATTGTAGCCAATCATGGTCATGCAGTTCGTAATCTGTCATCAGCTTTTCCCATCGCTCCTTAAATTCTGTAGCAGTCAATGATTTATAGACACACCAGTTAAAATCATTTTTAAATGTAGGATACGCGTAATATAATGTATGCAATTTCTATGGAAATTTGTTACTAATATGCCATGTGCAAAGTGCATGGTGTGTTTCAGGAAGAACCCTAGCAATCGCATTGGTCATGGCTTTGTCTTGATCAGTTATGATGATAACCGGTGCCTTATTGCTCATTGCATTAAGCCAAGTCTCAAAGACCCATACAAAAGTATCCTCTGTTTCATCCTGTATTAGTTCAAAACCAAACAAGACGGAATGGTAATGGTGATTTACCCCCGTGAACGGAACAAACGGCATAGAATACTTGTTCGTCCAATAAGTTGTATCAAATGTCACTACATCCCCAAAATTTTTGTAAGATATCATTGATCGGTAATCTATCCACAAAATGCATGCGATACGATGATCTTCATCTCGTTTGATATCGTAAAAAAATAGAGGATTTTCCACTGAAAGTTTTTTGAGATACTGCAGGGCTGCTTGGGCATCGTTAGAATCTATCGTGTCACGTCTTAAATCTCGCACAACATTCCGAATATCCATATCACTGAAACCAACATTTTCCCTCCCTCCTCCTATTCACTAAAAACATTCATCATTGTACTTGGCCCAACTCCAGCGCTGTTTAAAGTTTCGATTAAAGTTCGAGCAACAGGAGTTATATTTTTCCGTGTTTGAATGAAAATTTTCTTGCTCGGAGTTACCAAATCATGATTGTGAGTCAACTCAATTTTTGAAACTTTCCATGTATCTTCCTTTTGTAGATGAACAACAGACATTCTAGCTTTGCACATCGTGCGACCTATTGAATCTGTAAGACCCCGAATTTTATGAAATAAAAGTATTCAATTTTTCTTATAATTACTATTCAGTAAATGGTTAAATTGATAAAAATTTAAAGTTATGAGTGAAATATGATTTTTTTTCAAAATAAGCAAGCGGTTATAAAATAATCATTGTTGTCGGGGAATATTCGTTTGGTCGTGGAATATTCTTTCTGTCGGGAAATATTCGTACGACGGCGCAGCCATTTGTGGGCCCCATAACAGAATAACTGTCGGGTGAAGAAAACGACAAATTTGAGTTTTTACAAATAACGGCGGTGTTGTTACCGTTAACACTGTTGGAATACCCGGTGGTTAAAAATACAGTAATACGCGTTATTGGACAGTAGCACACGATATTGCATAGTATTTTTGAAATTATTGATTCTTACGTAAGAAGGCACTACTCAATAATTGTTACAGTAATTACTGTTCAATATTTTATTTTATTGATTCAATAATTGCTACGTTGAAATTTTATATTATTGTTGTTCAATAATTGTTGCTGCACAGTATTTTCTTTTATCAGATCAATAATTCATATTATTTGAATAATATTATTAGATAACATTATTGGCAATGTCTAGAAAGTTCTGTCTAAGGAGAGGTTTGGTCATCTAATTGCGCGTCAGTAAGGAGAAATCCTTATTGGAAAGCCCCCTCTTTCCTGGGAACGGCCTGGTTGTCATAAATGTGATTCTGTAATATTATTTGTGAATAATTAATTATTGATTCATATGATAAGAAAATATTTATTTTATGTGGATATAAATGAGGGATATATTTTTGTGGTTAAAAAATGAAGGAGTTAATGTTGAGATTTTTATCCGTATTTTTATCGGAATGGAGGTATTAAAAATTAGGGTTTTTGAGATATTTTGCGGGGGTTATAATTTTTAATCCGACCGTTGGATCGTGGTAATTTTTGGATATGTTATACATATATAAGTTGAGTATATGCCCACAAATTTTGAACCGTTAAAAATGAACGTATGATTTATTATGAATTTTACGAGATGACTGGTTCAGAAATTGTTGAATTTTCGGAGTTAATCATTTTGGTGGAAAATTCTAAAATTGGTGGGCCCCACTTGTGGTTGGTGAAGAAATGTGCTGAATTATATTTCAAATGTGGTGGGTGGGAATAGTAGCAGGTAAAGCCATCAGGTTGCAGGTCAAACCTACCAAAATTTTCCTATAAATAGAGGGCTAAGTTAGAATTGAAAATCACACCAGAAACATAAGTTTTCTCTCTTTCTCTCTCTATATTATGAAGCATATTTTGTGAGTTTTTAGATACTTGGTGAGTTGCTATTCATCAGTGCAAGTTTCCTTCAGCATCATATCCGATATCCAGTCATAAGTACTGCTCTTTTGAGGTAAGGGATTGTAAGGGATAGTAAGGGATATTAAGGGATTTTAAGGGTTGTTATGATTTTCAGTTTCGTAATTTTTCTGATCTTCAAAAATTCTGGAAAAATTTGAAATGATTTTTTGATGAGTTTTCTTGATTGTGTCCAAAAATGGTGATTTTTGGATGTATAGATTGAGAGTTATGAATTTTATGAGAAAAGACTATTTTAGAAGTAACAGCTTATAATTCCTTGTGGTTAATTCTAAAATTGATGCAATTTTTATTGGGAGTACATGTATATGATAGAAGTATACTCTGTAAATTTCAGAATTTTTAGACAAAAGTATAATTTTTGATAAATGTCTAAATATTCGGCTATTTTGGCCATATGAAAAATAGTAAATGACTTTTAAAAATTCTGAGAAAAATATATGTTCACTATGGGACTATATTATGCTAAATCCCAGAAAAGAAATATTTTTGGAACTGATTTGGTTTTTTTTATGAAAATAGTCTAGTTATGAGTAAATGAATTAAATATATTTTGTGAAGTAAGAAAATAAAAGAAATAGGATTTTATGGCTTGAGAATCCTATATGAGGTATATGCAGATTTTTGATGAGGGTTTTTGGTTATTGGTGATGAAATCTTATGAGTTTGGCATTTTAGGATAATTAAATGCATTATTTAGTAAAGTATAAACAATTAAAATAAATTGTTTATAAGCTTAAGAAATATTATTCTTTCAATATCATTATACCGAAATATTGGTATGTATTTTTTTGTGGAATTTCTACCTTTTTGTGTTGAGTTTACTATTCATGAGTTACTATTCACGAGTTACTATTCACGAGTTACTATTCATGAGTTACTATTCACGAGTTACTATTCTCCTTTTCTGACCAAATTATAGTTGGTTTATGAATATTACTCTTGAGATTAAATCTATATGTTGATTATATTATTTTTATTATTATATATAACATTTTTATAACCCTAATGATGATATTTCTCTTTGACTTGAGTGTAAAGATGGGTAGATTTTTGGTATGATCATGACTATGGGTTATCTTTGGCCAGTAGTGCAAAGTTGAATCGTTGATTGGTATGATCATGACCATTGAATTTATAAGTGAATATCTTTAGCTTAAGTGCAAAGGTGAATTGATCAACATGGTTATAATTATTGTTTATATAAATTCTGAAATGATTATATATTTCTTTGAGATATTAATATCTTTGGCCTGTAGTGCAAAGATGAAATATTGATGAATATCTTTGGCCTGTAGTGCAAAGATGAATTGTTGATGAATATCTTTGGCCCGTAGTGCAAAGATGACATGTTGTTGAATATCTTTGGCCAGTAGTGCAAAGATGAACAGATGTTGAGATAAACATGACCAACTGGTGATACAAATGAATATCTTTGGCCGTAGTGCAAAGATGAAGTTATTAGTATGATTATGAACAGGAAATGTGATTTGGTGTAACCATGATCTTTGATGTTTCAGGTAAAGATAGGTGATGAAAATTATCTTCGTCCTGGATGAGAGGAGGAATTTAGAACTACAGTTATGATTATGAGTTATTCATATAATTGTGGACCAGAATTGTTGATTGATGTTACAGGGATAAAACATTGTTGATGGATTTTTAACATGGAGAAGATAATAGACTTTATAGTCTATTTGACTCTTCTAATGGATTGCTCGTTCCGCTGCAACTATGGTTGAAATTTTTATCATTTACCATATGTTCTAAATCTCTGATTTATTATTGATGAAGGCTATTGATAATTTAATTATCTTTAGTCATGATATTCTTTACTGAGCTAGTTGTGCTCACCCTTTTGCTTCACAATTTCTTTCAGGTAATAAGAGTGTAGCTGGGTCGAGCGAGGGTAACGGGGAAATAGAACGGTGGTCTCTAGCTGTGGATATTCTCCCGAAGCAGTATAGAAAAGTTTATTTAGTAGTTTTATTTGGTGAATCCAATAGGGTAAGGTGTACCCAACGTTGGAAGGGTGGTTTGTCTGTGACAACCCCAAAATAGGTCCATTCCACCCAACCCATTCTGAGTCGTCAAATACATGGTACAGAAAATAACTACAACTTTATTACAACAATTGTCGTGCAAAATACAACAACACATATGATGTGAGTTTGGATACAAATATATACCAAATGTGACTCATGTTCCAACCGTGGACATCACCTCACAATAACACCTTACATAAAGGTATAGTCAAAAAATGTTTTAGAAATTAGAATCTTTGGGAAGTGCTCAAGGAAACCTTCGTACATGGGAGGCCACGCGTCTAGGTTATAATAGATATCATATGGCCACAGAATTATCCTTGGTTGACCCAATAGACCCCAAAGAAAAATGAGAAGATTACTATCATATTCTTCCCAATGGTGAGTCTTCTCTTGACTTATCATTATCTCCACTGTCTCTAATTGAGAATTATACTTCAAACAAACACCAAGATTATATAGATAGTGCCCATAGATATACTCAGCAAGTGGATGAGCACAACCCTGTCTTATGATGACACGAGGTTGTTTGTCATTAGACATCTTGTATGATAGTGACAAAACACCCTTCCAACGTTGGGTTCGCCTCACCCTATTTTCTTCACCAAATATAACTACTAAATGATAACCACCGTTCTATTTCCTTGTTACCCCCGCTCGACCCAGCTACACTCTTATTACCTGAAAGGAATTGTGAACAGAAGGGTGAGCACAACTAGCCCAGTAAAGAATATCATGACTAAAGATAAATAAATTATCAATAGTCTTCATCAATAATAAATCAGAGATTTAGAACATATGGTAGATGATAAAAAAATTTCAACCATAGTTGCAGCGGAACATGCAATCCATTAGAAGAGTCAAATAGACTATAAAGTCTATTATCTTCTCCATGTTAAAAATTCACCAACAATGTTTTATCCCTGTAACATCAATCAACAGTTCTGGTCCACAATCATATAAATAACTCATAATCATAACTGTAGTTCTAAATTCCTCTTCTCATCCAGGACGAAGATAATTTTCATCACCTATCTTTACCTGAAACATCAAAGATCATGGTTACACCAAATCACATTTCCTGTTCATAATCATACTAATAACTTCATCTTTGCACTACGGCCAAAGATATTCATTTGTATCACCAGTTGGTCATGTTTATCTCAACATCTGTTCATCTTAGCACTACTGGCCAAAGATATTCAACAACATATCATCTTTGCACTACGGGCCAAAGATATTCATCAACAATTCATCTTTGCACTACAGGCCAAAGATATTCATCAATATTTCATCTTTGCACTACAGGCCAAAGATATTAATATCTCAAAGAAATATATAATCATTTAAGAATTTATATAAACAATAATTATAACCATGTTGATCATTTCACCTTTGCACTTAAGCTAAAGATATTCAATTATAAATTCAATGGTCATGATCATACCAGTCAACAATTCAACTTTGCACTACTGGCCAAAGAGAACCCATAGTCATGATCATACCAAAAATCTACCCATCTTTACACTCAAGTCAAAGAGAAATATCATCATTAGGGTTATAAAAATGTTATATATGATAATAAAATCAATATAATCAACATATAGATTTAATCTCAAGAGTAATATTCATAAATCAACTATAATTTGGTTAGAAAAAGAAACCAATTTTGTCGTGAATAGTAACTCGTGAATAGTAACTCATGAATAGTAACTCGTGAATAGTAACTCGTGAATAGTAACCTCGACTCAAAAAGGTAGAAATTCCACAATAAAATCTATACCAATATTTCGGTATAATGATATTGAAAGAATAACATTTCTTAAGCTTATAAACAATTTATTTAAATTGTTTACACTTTACTAATTAATGCATTTAATCATCATAAAATGTCAACTCTTAAGATTTCATCATCAATAGCCAAAACCCTCATCAAAAATCTGCATATACCTCATATAGGATTCTCAAGCCATAAAATCCTATTTTCCAATTTTCTTACTTCACAAAACATATTTAATTCATTAACTCATAACTAGACCATTTTCATAAAAAATACCAAATCAATTCCAAAAATATTTCTTTTCTGGATTTTAACATAATATAGTCCCATAGTGAACATATATTTTTCTCAGAATTTTTAAAAGTCATTTACTATTTTTCATATGGCCAAAACAGCCGAATATTTAGACATTTATCAAAAATTGTACTTTTGTCCAAAAATTCTGAAATTAACAGAGTATACTTCCATCATATACATGTACTCCCAATAAAAATTTCATCAATTTTGGAGTTAACCACAAGAAATTATAAGCAGTTACTTTTAAAATAGTCTTTTCTCATAAAATTCATAACTCTCAATCTATACATCCAAAACTCACCATTTTTGGACACAATCAATAAAACTCATCAAAATATCATTTCAAATTTTTCCAGAATTTTTGAAGTTCAGAAAAATTACGAAACTGAAAAACATAACAACCCTTAAAATCCCTTACTATCCCTTACTATCCCTTACCTCAAAAGAGCAGTACTTCTGATCGGTATAAGGCTGAAGGAAACTTGCACTGATGAATAGAAACTCACAGAGTATCTAAATACTCACAAAATATACTCAATAATCTAGAGAGAGAAAGAGAGAAAACTTGTTTCTGGTGTGATTTTCAATTCTAACTTAGCCCTCTATTTATAGGAAAATTTTGGTAGCTTTGACCTGCAACCTGATGGCTTTACCTGCTACTATTCTCACCCACCACATTTGAAATATAATTCAGCACATTTCTTCACCAACCACAAGTGGGGCCCACCAATTCTAGAATTTTCCACCAAAATGATAAACTCCAAAAATTCAACAATTTCTGAACCAGTCATCTTGTAAAATTCATAATAAATCATACGTTCATTTTTAACGGTTCAAAATTTGTGGGCATATACTCAACTTATATATGTATAACATATCCAAAAATTACCACGATCCAACGGTCGGATTAAAAATTATAACCCCCGCAAAATATCTCAAAAACCCTGATTTTTACATTCCGACAAAAATACTGATAAAAACCTCAATATTAACTCCTTCATTTTTAACCACAAAAATATATCCCTCGTTTATATCCACATAAAATAAATATTTCCTTATCATATGAATCAATAATTAATTATTCACAAATAATATTACAGAATCACATTTATGACAACCAGGCCGTTCCCAGGAAAGAGGGGGCTTTCTAATAAGAATTTCTCCTTACTGGCGCGCAATTAGATGACCAAACCTCTCCTTAGACAGAACTTTCTAGACATTGACAATAATGTTATCTAATAATATTATTCAAATAATATGAATTATTGATCTGATAATAGAAAATACTGTGCAGTAACAATTATTGAACAACAATAATACAAAATTTCAACGTAGCAATTATTGAATCAATAAAATAAAATATTGAACAGTAATTACTGTAACAATTATTGAGTAGTGCCTTCTTACGTAAGAATAAATAATTTCAAAAATACTATGCAATACCGTGTGCTACTGTGCAATAACGCGTATTACTGTATTTTAACCACCGGGTATTCCAACAGTGTTAACGGTAACAACTACGCCGTTATTTATAAAAACTCAAATTTGTCGTTTTTCCTTCACCCGACGGTTATTCGTTATGGGGCCCACAAATAGCTGCACCGTCGTACGAATATTCTCCGACAGAAAGAATATTCCACGACCAAACGAATATTCCCCGACAACAATGATTATTTTATAACCACTTGCTTATTTTGAAAAAAAATTCATATTTCACCCATAACTGTAAACTTTTATCAATTTAACTATTTACTGAATAGTAATTATAAGAAAAATTGCATACTTTTATTTCATAAAATTCGGGGTCTTACATTGTCACTATCATACAAGATGTCTAACGATATACAACCTCGTGTCATCATAAGACAGGGATGTGCTCATCCACTTGCTGAGTATATATACGAGCACTACCTATATAATCTTGGTGTTTGTTTAAAGTATAATTCTCAATTAGAGACAGTAGAGATAATGATATGTCAAGAGAAGACTCACCATTGGGAAGAATATGATAGTAATCTTCTCGTTTTTCTTTGGGGTCTATTGGGTCAACCAAGGATAATTCTGTGGCCATATGATATCTATCATAACCTAGACGCATGGCCTCCCATGTACGAAGGTTTCCTTGAGCACTTCCCAAAGATTCTAATTTCTAAAACAGTTTTTGACTATACCTTTATGTAAGGTGTCATTGTGAGGTGATGTCAATGGTTGGAACATGAGTCACATTTGGTATATATTTGTATCCAAACTCACAGCGTATGTGTTGTTGTATTTTACATGACAATTGTTGTAATAAAGTTGTAGTTATTTTTTGTACCATGTATTTGGCGACTCAGAATAGGTTGGATGGAATGGACCTATTTTGGGGTCGTTACAGAATCCCTTTTTCTTTTGACCTTACTACCTTCAGCTTCATCAACATCCTGTTTCTTTCTTTCGATCGGTTTTCTTACTTTGGTACACGTAAAAAGTTTGTTGGACAAATTGTTGGAGCGGGCATGTTTATGACTTGCCCCAATTTTTATTTCAAATCCACTACTTCGTGCATAGTTTCTATAAAATTCTTCCGCCTCTTGGATAGTAGAAAAAATTTGACCCTCGTATGGACTTTTGGAATGATTAATATGCGATTGGTTCATGTTACGAGCACCAATATTCTCCATGTCAATATTATCACGAGAAGAATACTAATCTCCTTAATCGTGTGGTTTTCTCCCTTGACGATTTGAGGTGCAAATACTAATCTCCTTATTTGTGTGGTTTTCTTTATTTGAATTTATGTTCCTGAGATCCCACTCTTTATTGCAGTGTTTTATCTTAATTGATGCAGGTATGTAATGAGATTTTCAGTGCAGGAAGGAAATCTTCCAGTTGGTTTAGATTTCCCAGTTGGTTTAGCAGTGTTGTAACTGAGTTGAAATAGAATGTGGGATTTTCTGATTTATACAATCTTGTGTAGTGTTGTAATTGAATTGAAATAGCTACAGGGATTTTCTGTAGTAGCTACAATCTTGTGTAATCTATTTTTATAACAGGAAGGAAATCGTGTGTTATGTGGTATCTGTGTTGTGTAATCTATTTTTATAACAGGAAGGAAATCGTGTGTTATGTGGTATCTGTGCTGTATCGCGATGATAGATTTGCCTTTCCACTAGTATTACTAGCGGATTATGTATATCCGCTAGTATTACTAGCGGACCATGTTCTTTGATTGCACGATTTAACTCACGAGGGGCAACTCACGAGGGGGACGATTTAACTCACGAGGGGCATAAGCGTCATGGATTTTGATTAAACACGTCCGCTAGTATTACTAGCGGACGGTAATTTGCCACTCTAGACCCCAGTCGTTAATCAATAAAACGTGTGGTTTAGAGCCTATATGCCAATAATTGTCCCATAGCATATAGATGCTATGGATCGCTCCCTATATATATATATATATATATATATATATATATATATATATAGATAGAGAGAGAGAGAGAGAGAGAGTCCGGATCAGGTCCGGACTCCCGGACCGGACCAAAATTCGGATTATTTTTTTTTGCTTTTTTTTGAAACAACTAAAAAAAATAAAATAAAATTATGGAATTGAAATTTTTTCATAATACAATGTTTTGGGTGTTATTTGTGTACGTATAACAAAACATGGTGATACAGTCTGTGCAGACTGTACCATCATTTTTTGGTATAGGTATCCAAAATACGTCCAAAACATTGTATTATGAAAAAATTTCAGTTCCATAAAATATTAAATTTTTTTTTAGTGTTTTAAAAAAAAAGCAAAAAAAAAATAATAAAAATTGGTCCGAATTTGATCAGGTCCGGACTCCCGGACCTGATCAGTTCTATATATATATATATATATATTCTATCATTTTTGTTACTGATGGTCTAAATATGAGATTTTTTTTCATAATTGTAAGTGTTAGTTCAACAAAATTTCTCTTACATGAGGATGTACCTTACTACTATTCATGTGATGAGTATAAATATCGTTCATGTGACGAGTATAAATAGATAGTCATGATTTTTATAAGAAATTAGAATCATAAAAAAGAAAAAAAAAATTAGCGCTAAATATGAATTAAGAATTTTTAACCTTTATATTTTTAATAAAATATGCAAATGCTCAACAAATGATAAAAGGTGTTGGACATGTCATCTTAGGAGATAATCTCATAAGCTAGTAATATGAGTTGATCATGTTTGATATACTTCATAATTTTATATTACCAATAATCAACATACCTAATAAAATTTCAAGACGTGGGTACTCGGATTAGAGAGAACGATGGTTACATGAGATTACCACTTATTGGTCATGTTGGAGAATTTTTTATACTCCTTTCATCTTTAAAAAAATATTTAAAGTATATATTTCACACAAATTAAAAAAATTAAAATATAAAAAGGATAATAAAATAAGTACCATTTTTACTCATAGTAGATCTCATGTAATTATACAAATAAAATTTTACAGTCCTTCTGAGGCGACAGGGGTAGTGACCGGGCAATTTTTTTTATTTTTACGACTCCCAAATAATTTATAAATTTTATTAGAACTGAAATTTTTATAGAATTCAGTGATTTAAGTGTCATTTGGATACATGTAAAAAATAGGATTGTAAAGTCTGTACAATCCTATTTTTTACATGTATCCAAATGATACCCAAATTAGTGTATTCTGTAAAAATTTCAGTTCCAATAAATCTTATAAATTATTAAGGAGTCATTAAAAAAATAAAAAATAAAATTGCCCACTCACTACCCCTGTCAGCAAAACCCGATCCCCTAGCATTTTTTTAAAATTTCATCTTTTCTAAATTTTGGAATCCCTACTTAAGAGAAATGGTTAGTATGAAGTTTATTTTGGGGTAAGTTGGTCAATTGATTAATAGAATATTGACACGCAGACGAGGTTGTATGTGTGTCAATATTTTATTGGCCAATTGACCAACTTACCAAAAAAATAACTTCATGTTAACCGGATCCCTACTTAAAGTATACTTTTGAAGGTAAACTTGTCTTTATACATATTTTATATTTAATTTGTTTACCTCTAGACATCTTTTTTTTTTTGGATTTGGAGAGTATTTTAACTATTTATGGACGTGTACGGGATGACAACTGACTATTTAATTTAAATAATTAGTTCATTGTAGGTAACATATTAATTTCTTCTTTTCTATGATCAAATAATTGAATATTGAATTACATTAAAATTCTTAAATAAATTATTCTACATATATAAGTATAGGGGCATATAATATGAATATTGTGAAATATATGTATAGTAATATTGATGGTTATTGTGACTGTATTAAACGATCACAATAATTATTACTAGTGATTACATAGTTTTTACCAAATAAAATTGACAAAATATGACCAATTTTTTTTATCGGTGATCTTGATTTTATAAATACCAATAATCTAAAATTTGATGGTAATCCTGAGATGACAAGTATGAAACGCTCTCTACAATTTTGTGTACATGTCTTAGCTTGATACTCCCTCCATCCTATAATAACTATCGTTTTAGCTTGATACATATGGATTAAGAAAATCATTTAGTGCTATCATTTATTAATTAAAATTAGTGTGAAATTTCATCACTACCCCTTTATGGGAAGTTGAAAACTATTAATACAAGAGAAAAATTTCTTAGGACAATGAGAGAAGGTAGGGGTGATATAGGAAATTAAATAATTTATTCTCCTAGAAAGTTGTAAACGACAAATAAATTGGGAAAAGAATTTCCTTCTAAAACGACAGTTATTATGGGATGGAGGTAGTATTTCACAAATAAAACAAAGGAAAGAAGCAAAATAGGGAGAGAGAAATGGAGTTCAACTCAGATTGCAAGGTAAAGTAGCATTATTCTCTCTATAAAGTATGCGTATACATTTTAGTGCGTTTTACGCGTTTAAAAAATTACGTCTGTGAAATTTAAAAATTGGTTTTGTGAGTTAAAAAGCTATTTTTGAAATAAATTCATGTAGATGGACGAGACGATTAAACTCTAAACCCCCGCTCCCCTCAAAAAAAAAAAAAAAAACTCCAAAAGTCCCAAACCAAACAACTACATATGTTGATTAAATTTATTTCAAGTTTAAAATATGTTAATGTACATTATACGTAATTTTTTTTTTTTAAATTAGAGATATATTTTCTTCTTTTGTTTGTTTTATAATTAGAGATACGTATTTATTTTTAACATACAAAATAACATAAGGTTCTTAAATCGTCAATTATATTTATATTTAGTTAATCAAGTTCTATCATACCACAACCACCACTATATTTATAATTTATGTTATAGATAGTTTGAAAGGCTAAATTTTATTTAAAAAATTGTCGTTTTATAAATGTATGTTTATTTTTGATATTAAAATCCCCTCCAGTATATTTATTATTTATTTTTTTAACAGATATTTAGTGACATAAATATTATATTTAGCAGCAATTTCAGTGATACAATTACTTGCGATTTTTTTTTTTTGCTAATTGTATGTGACGAATTTGATTTATTGTTAAATATCATATTTATGTCAATGTATGTGTATTTCGGGAAAATTGGAGGATAGGTGCCTAATCCCTGTTTTTGAGACGAAAGGATAAGATTGCTTCATATGGTTTTAGAGAAATTTATTTCAATAAAGAACCTACTTCTAATTTGTGTCAGTTACTTGACTTTTCTCACCGGGTCAACAAAACAATGCTATTTCTGCTTCATGCAGGCACAAAATATCAACCGAATGCAACTTTTTCTTGTGCAATACTCTCTTCATTTTTATATGTAGATTATTTTAATTTTTTTTATTATTTTTAATTATTTATCGTTTGTGATTATTTAGGACAATTAATTACTATTTTTTTTAAATTATCCCTTATTATTCTACCTAATTTTTTGATCCATATTTATGAGATAAGTGAAGTGAAGGGTATTATAGACAATTAATAATATAATTAATGTTTTTCAATCATTTCTTTAATTCTTGTACACATGTCTAAAAGGATCTATATTAAGGAACGGAGGGAGTACAACTATTATGAAGAAAAAAAAAAGAGAATAAAAATCTTCTTAAGCCTGACGATCAAGGCCGTCAGGGATTTACTCTGATGTGAGAGTAAGTACTGATTAAAAAAGGCTAATAATGGAAGCACGTTACGTAAATTAGACAAAATCGTTACCTGTAACATAGGGTATGATTGTGTATTTATAACTTACTCGAAAAAGTCTAGAGGGACCGTGGGTGGCGATCGGACGCGAAGCCCGGTCGTCATATCCGATCGCCCCAGAATCACTCAACTTACTCTCATCACCTTATATTACGTTCGTCCCCGAATAGGAATAAGACTCGTTACAACTTCAGTTACTATACTTAGATATGATTCAATCTCCTTAAGAATTAAAAGTCAAAATTAATTCGAATTGTCCAACCTCCATAATGTCAAATCCCCCATTAAATACTTACCACATGGAGTGGGTCCCACTGAACTATCCGTGCCCACGAAATCATGCACCAACATTGTTGAAATTGTAAACATCGAATAGAGATTAGAGAAATCAAGTCATCAATGTATCGATACTTCAGTAATAGAGTAATAATCATTGTATAATTATTATTGTATACTACATACATCAACCATCAATTATGTAATTAAAAGTGCAAATTTGATTTTACCAATTTTTAAATTTTTTAGTGTTACAGACTTGCAGTGTATATATGAGACAATGAGACAATGAGAGAGTGATTGACTAACTTTGATTTATTAATTATGCAATTAAGTAATCATATCCAGGGTAAAAAGTAGTGTTTAATAATCCAATTAAACAATATGTTACAGTACCGTTTGCATGAAATTTAAATTAGAATAAGCAAAAATGTTTTAAAAAAATGAAACAAAGTTTCTAAATAGTTTTGACTTTTAAACTTTGATCTTAGAATCATAATTAATTTATATAGTTTTAAACAATATAATTATGAAAATTAAATTTTTTTTTTATAAAGTAATTGTAACGCCCCAAAATAGGTCCATTCCATCCAACCTATTCTGAGTCGCCAAATACATGGTACAGAAAATAACTACAACTTTATTACAACAATTATCGTGCAAAATACAACAACACATGATCTGAATTTGGATACAAATATATACCAAATGTGACTCATGTCCCAACCGTGGACAGCACCTCACAATGACACCTTACATAAAGGTATAGTCAAAAACTGTTTTAAAAATTAGAATCTTTGGGAAGTGCTCAAGGAAACCTTTGTACCATAGGAGGCCATGTTTCTAGGTTGTGATAGATATCATATGACCGCAGAATTATTCTTAGTTGACCCAATATACCCCAAAGAAAAACGAGAAGATTACTATCATATTCTTCCTAATGGTGAGTCTTCTCTTGACTTATCATTATCTCCACTGTCCCTAATTAAGAATTATACTTCAAACAAATACCAAGATTATATAGGTAGTGCTCGTAAATATACTCAGCAAGTGGATGAGCACAATCATGTCTTATGATGACACGAGGTTGTATGTCATTAGACATCTTGTATGATAGTGGCAAAACACCCTTCCAACGTTGGGTTCGCTTCACCCTAAATGATTCACCAAATATAACTACTAAATGATGACCACCGTTCTATTCCCCTGTTATCCCCGCTCGACCTAGCTACACTCTTATTACCTGAAAAAAATTGTGAAACAGAAGGGTGAGCACAACTAGCCCAGTAAAGAATATCATGACTAAAGATAAATAAGTTATCAATAGCCTTCAACAGAATTAAATCAGAGATTTAGAACATATGGTAGATGATAAAAATTTTAACCATAGTTACAACGGAACGAGCAATCCATTAGAAGAGTCAAATAGACTACAAATTTTATTATCTTTTTCATGTTAAAAATCTACCAACAATGTTTTATCCCTGTAACATCAATCAACAATTCTGGTCCACAATCATATGAATAACTAATAATCATAATTGTAGTTCTAAATTCCTCTTCTCATCCAGGACGAAGATAATTTTCATCACCTATCTTTACCTGAAACATCAAAGATCATGGTTACACCAAATCACAGTTCATGTTCATAATCATACTAATAACTTCATCTTTGCACTACGGCCAAAGATATTCATTTGTATCACCAGTTGGTCATGTTCATCTCAACACCTGTTCATCTTTGCACTACTGGCCAAATATATTCAACAACATGTCATCTTTACACTACGGGCCAAAGATATTCATCAACAATTCATCTTTGCACTACTGGCCAAAGATATTCAACCACATGTCATCTTTGCACTATGGGCCAAAGATATTCATCACCAGTTCATCTTTGCACTACAGACCAAAGATATTCAACAACAGTTCATATTTGCACTACAGGCCAAATATATTCATCAACAGTTCATATTTGCACTATAGGCCAAATATATTAATATCTCAAAGAAATATATAATCATTTCAGAATTTATATAAACAATAATTATTACCATGTTGATCAATTCACCTTTGCACTTAAGCTAAAGATATTCAATTATAAATTTAATGGTCATGATCATACCAGTCAACAATTCAACTTTGTACTACTGGCCAAAGGAAACCCATAGTCATGATCATACCAAAAATTTACCCATCTTTACACTCAAGTCAAAGAGAAATATCATCATTAGGGTTATAAAAATGTTATATATGATAATAAAATTAGTATAATCAACATATATATTTAATCTCAAGAGTAATATTCATAAATCAACTATAATTTGGTCAAAAAAAGAAACTAATTTTGTCGTGAATAGTAACTCGTGAATAGTAACTCGTGAATAGTAACTCATGAATAGTAATTCATGAATAGTAACTCGACATGAAAAAGGTAGATATTCCACAATAAAATCTATACCAATATTTCGGTATAATGATATTGAAAGAATAATATTTCTTAAGCCTATAAATAATTTATTTTAATTGTTTATAATTTACTAAATAATACATTTAATCATCCTAAAATGTCAAACTCATAAGATTTTATTACTAATAACCAAAACCCTCATAAAAAATCTGCATATACCTCATATAGGATTCTCAAGCCATAAAATCCTATTTTCTAATTTTCTTACTTCACATAACATATTTAATTTATTTACTCATAACTAGTCTATTTTTATGAAAAATACCAAATTAGTTCCAAAAATATTTTTTTTTTTGAGATTTAGCAGAATATAGTCCCATATTGAACATATATTTTTCTTAGAATTTTTAAAACTCATTTACTATTTTTCATATGGCCAAAATAGCCGAATATTTAGACATTTATCATAAATTGTAATTTTATCTAAAAATTCCGAAATTGAAAGAGTACACTGATATTATATAGATATACTTCCAATAAAAATTTCATCAATTTTGGAGTTAACCACAATGAGTTATAAGCGGTTACTTTTAAAAATAGTCTTTTCCCGTAAAATTCATAACTCTTAATCTATACATCCAAAAATCACTATTTTTGGACACAATCAATAAAACTCATCAAAATATCATTTCAATTTTTTTCAGAATTTTCTGAAGGTCGAAAGAAGTACGAACTGAAAAACATAATAACCCTTAAAATCCCTTACCTCAAAAGAGCAGTACTTCTGACTTGAATATCGGATATAACGCTGAGCAACACTCAAGATATCTAAATACTCACAAAAATATGCTTGATAATATAGAGAGAAAAAAACTTGTTTCTGGTGTGATTTTCAATTCTAACATAATCACCTATTTATAGGAAAATGCTAGAACGCCAAAGGAGACTAAAATAATAAAATATTATTTTTCTTTTCTACACACCAACCATCCAAGACCAGCCATCCAAGCATGCCAATTCTAAAAAAATATAGCAGCCCACATGTTATTAACACCAACTAAAGTGGGTCCCACCCTATAATTTAATAAAAATTATTTTATTTTCTGAAACTTCAATAATTCATAGAAAATAGCCCTTTTATCAGAAAATTCGAATCTCGCGTATTTTTATAGAAAATTCAATTCTCTACAACTTTGCAGAAGAAAAGTTTTTCAAATTCCAAACAGAAATTAACCGAAATCCCTAAACGGGCGATTTTACAAGCTATAATCAAATTTCAGTCAAGAAATGGGGTCCACCGACACACAAAACATGTGTTAATCATTTAATACAATAAAAATACTCTTCCTCTTCATATACTCATATATCCTACATTCATTGTAAAACTATCATCATTATTATATTATTAAATATAATAATAAATTATTTTATCAGAAAAGATAAAATATCATTTTTCAACAATTATCACTTAAAAAATTTTCTCCATCTATATCCACATAAAATTAATATTTTCCTCATCATATAAATCAATAATTAATTATTTACAAATAATATTACAGAATCACAGTACTGGCAACCAGGCCGTTCCTAGGAAAGAGGGGGCTTTCCAATAAGGATTTCTCCTTATTGGTACGCAATTAGATGACCAAACCTCTCCCTAGACAGAAATTTTTAGACATTACCAATAATGCTATCTAATAATATTATTCCAAATAATATGAATTATTGATCTGATAATGGAGATGATGTGTAGTGACAATTATTGAGCGACAATAATATAAAAAATTCAACGCAGCGATTATTGAATTAATAAAATAAAATATTGAACAGTAATTACTGTAACAATTATTGAGTATTGCCTTCTTACGTAAGGATCAATAATTTAAAAATACTGTGCAATACCGTGTGCTACTGTGCAATAACGCGTATTACTGTATTTTAACCACCGGGTATTCCAACAGTGTTAACGGTAACAATTACGCCGTTAATTATAAAAACTCAATTTTGTCGTTATCTTCTTTCGACAATTATTTTGTTATGGGGCCCACAAATGACTGCGCCGTCGTACGGATATTCCCGATAAAAAGAATATTCCACGACCAAACGAATATTCCCCGACAACAATGAATATTTTATAGCCACTTGCGTATTTTGAAAAAAAAATTCATATATCACCCTTAACTTTAACTTTTATCAATTTAACCATTTACTGAATAGTAATTATAAGAAAAATTGAATACTTTTATTTCATAAAATTCGGGGTCTTACAATCTCCCCTCCTTATGAAATTTCGTCCCCGAAATTTACGTACCCGGTATTTCAAAAAGTTGAGAATACCTTGCTTTCATTTCAGATTCTATCTCCCGGGTCATCGTGATTTCTCCATTGCTCATCTCCCGTGATAACTTCATTTGGGTTCCTCACTTGTTGGGAAGTCATGACAACCGCTCTCCCTTGAACTACCCGGCTTTGACTTGTCTGGGGCAGCATTTGGCGTCATCACTACCATTGGAATATACTTTTCTATAGGGCATATTCCTCCCTCAACTGCCTCGTCGTACTCCTGATTCATGATCTGAATCATCAATCTTCTATCCATATCGAATTCAGGTTGACCGCTCTGTACAGGGTAATTCAAAACTCGATGTTGGGTTCTCCCAATTGCTTTCCAAAAAGAAAAATTCATATCATCTATTTTAGCCTTCTTAGAATGGACATCTCTTTCCACAATATCCACGTGTCGTGCGGATTTTGCCCATGCATCACTTATTCTCACTCGTTCAGTTTTTTCTTCTTTCAGCTCAGATTCCATCTTTATCATCTTATACTCTGCCAAAGAATGCTTCTGTTCAAGCATCACTTATCGGGTAACACAAGCTTGAATTGTTGCATCCTTTTGCTCCATGACCGCTTATCATTCTTCAGCCTGCTCTTCTAACTTATGAATACGATTTTAAAATTCTACATTTTGATCATATAATACCTCTAATAAATTCTCCTCAGGTGCTTCTTCTTCCTCACTCTCAGCTGCTACCTCTGCGACTAGCTCGGGTGCAACTATCAATTCTTCACTCACCACATGGATTTCTCTAATTCCTTCTTCGCTTGACATCACATTATCCTGGTTGATGATTAGAGGTATCCCCACGGTCTCATTCACTCCATTGTTAACATTCTCAGCAGCCATTCTCAAATACTGCCATAAAACAAGGGTTAATTAAACAAATTAACATATCACATAATATCCCGATATTATGACTGACCAACAAATAAGCTTAGGTAGGACACACTAGCGAAGGATTTACTCATCTCTCCCCTCCTAGTTATATTCCCCGATCTCCGCCAGAGACCATATCCCTAAGCTCTGTTACCAACTGTAACGCCCCAAAATAGGTCCATTCCATCCAACCTATTCTGAGTCGCCAAATATATGGTACAGAAAATAACTACAACTTTATTACAACAATTGTCGTGCAAAATACAACAACACATATGCTATGTGTTTGGATACAAATATATATCAAATGTGACTCATGTCCCAACCGTGGACAACACCTCACAATGACACCTTACATAAAGGTATAGTCAAAAACTGTTTTAGAAATTAGAATATTTGGAAAGTGCTCAAGGAAACCTTTGTACATGGGAGGCCATGCTTCTAGGTTGTGATAGATATCATATGGCCACAGAATTTTCCTTGGTTGACCCAATATATCCCAAAGAAAAACAAGAAGATTACTATCATATTCTTCCCAATGGTGAGTCTTCTCTTGACTTATCATTATCTCCACTGTCTCTAATTGAGAATTATACTTCAAACAAACACCAAGATTATATAGGTAGTACTCGTAAATATACTCAACAAGTGGATGAGCACAATCCTGTCTTATGATGACACGAGGTTGTATGTCATTAGACATCTTGTATGATAGTGGGAAAACACCCTTCCAACGTTGGGTTCGCTTCACCCTAGATGATTTACCAAATATAACTACTAAATGATAACCAGCGTCCTATTCCCCTGTTACCCCCGCTCGACCCAGCTACACTCTTATTACCTGAAAGGAATTGTAAAACAGAAGGGTGAGCACAACTAGCCCAGTAAAGAATATCATGACTAAAGATAAATAAGTTATCAATAGCCTGCAATAGAATTAAATCAGAGATTTAGAACATATGGTAGATGATAAAAATTTTAACCATAGTTACAGCGGAACGAGCAATCCATTAGAAGAGTCAAATTGACTACAAAGTCTATTATCTTCTCCATATTAAAAATCCACCAACAATATTTTATCCCTATAAGATCAATCAACAATTCTGGTCCACAATCATATGAATAACTCATAATCATAATTGTAGTTCTAAATTCCTCTTTTCATCCAGGACGAAGATAATTTTCATCACCTATCTTTACCTGAAACATCAAAGATCATGGTTACACCAAATTACAGTTCATGTTCATAATCATACTAATAACTTCATCTTTGCACTACGGCCAAAGATATTCATTTGTATCGCCAGTTGGTCATGTTCATCTCAACACCTGTTCATCTTTGCACTACTGGCCAAAGATATTCAACAACATGTCATCTTTGCACTACGGGCCAAAGATATTCATCAACAATTCATCTTTGTACTACTGGCCAAAGATATTCAACAACATGTCATCTTTGCACTACGGGCCAAAGATATTCATCAACAATTCATCTTTGTACTACTGGCCAAAGATATTCAACCACATGTCATCTTTGCACTATGGGCCAAAGATATTCATCACCAGTTCATTTTTGCACTACAGGCCAAAGATATTCAACAATAGTTCATATTTCTACTACAGGCCAAATATATTCATCAACAGTTCATATTTGCACTATAGGCCAAATATATTAATATCTCAAAGAAATATATAATCATTTCAGAATTTATATAAACAATAATTATAACCATGTTGATCAATTCACCTTTGTACTTAAGCTAAAGATATTCAATTATAAATTCAATGGTCATGATCATATCAGTCAACAATTCAACTTTGCACTATTGGCCAAAGGGAACCCATAGTCATGATCATACCAAAAATCTTCACATCTTTACACTCAAGTCAAAGAGAAATATCATCATTAGGGTTATAAAAATATTATATATGATAATAAAATTAATATAATCAACATATAGATTTAATCTCAAGAGTAATATTCATAAATCAACTATAATTTGGTCAGAAAAAGAAACCAATTTTGTCGTGAATAGTAACTCGTGAATAGTAACTCATGAATAGTAACTCGTGAATAGTAACTCGTAAATAGTAATTCATGAATAGTAACTCAACATGAAAAAGGTAGAAATTCTACAATAAAATCCATACCAATATTTCGGTATAATGATATTGAAAGAATAATATTTCTTAAGCTTGTAAATAATTTATTTTAATTGTTTACACTTTACTAAATAATGTATTTAATCATCCTAAAATGCCAAACTCATAAGATTTTATTACCAATAACCAAAACCCTCATCAAAAATCTGCATATACCTCATATAGGATTCTCAAGCCATAAAATCATATTTTTCAATTTTCTTACTTCACATAACATATTTAATTCATTTACTCATAACTAGTCTATTTTCATAAAAAATACCAAATCAGTTCCAAAAATATTTCTTTTCTGGGATTTAGTAGAATATAGTCCCATATTGATCATATATTTTTTTCAGAGTTTTTAAAACACATTTACTATTTTTCATATGGACAAAATAGCCGAATATGTAGACATTTATCATAAATTGTAATTTTATCCAAAAAGTTCGAAATTCACAGAGTACACTGATATTATATAGATATACTTCCAATAAAAATTTCATCAATTTTGGAGTTAACCACAATAAGTTATAAGCGGTTACTTTTAAAAATAGTCTTTTCCCGTAAAATTCATAACTCTTAATCTATACATCTAAAAATTACCATTTTTGGACACAGTCAATAAAACTCACCAAAATATTATTTCAAATTTTTTTAGAATTTTCTGAAGGTCGGAAGAAGTACGAACTGAAAAACATAATAATCCTTAAAATCCCTTACCTCTAAAGAGCAGTACTTCTGACTTGAATATCGGATGTAACGCTGAGCAACACTCAAGATATCTAAATACTCACAAAAATATCCTTGATAATATAGAGAGAAAGAAAATATATTTCTAGTGTGATTTTCAATTCTAACATAAGCACCTATTTATAGGAAAATGCTAGAACGCCAAAGGAGACTAAAATAATAAAATATTATTTTTCTTTTCTACACACCAACCATCCAAGACCAGCCATCCAAGCATGCCAATTCTGAAAAAATATAGCAGCCCACATGTTATTAACACCAACCAAAGTGGGTCCCACCCTATAATTTAATAAAAATTATTTTATTTTCTGAAACTTCAATAATTCATAGAAAATAGCCCTTTTATCAGAAAATTCGAATCTCGCATTTTTTTTATAGAAAATTCAATTCTCTACAACTTTGCAGAAGAAATTTTTTCTAAATTCCAAACAGAAATTAACCGAAATTCATAAACGGGCGATTTTACAGGTTATAATCAAATTTCAGTCAAGAAATAGGGTCCACCGACACACAAAACATGTGTTAATCATTTAATATAACAAAAATACTATTCTTCCTCATATACTCATATATCTCACATTCATTGTAAAACTATCACCATTATTATATTATTAAATATAATAATAAATTATTTTATCAGAAAAGATAAAATATCATTTTTCAACAATTGTCACTTAAAATTTTTTTTCCATCTATATCCACATAAAATTAATATTTTTCTCATCATATAAATCAATAATTAATTATTCACAAATAATATTACAGAATCATAGTACTGACAACCAGGCCGTTCCCAGGAAAGAGGGGGCTTTTCAATAAAGATTTTTCCTTATTGGCGCGCAATTAGATGACCAAATCTCTCCTTAGACAGAACTTTCTAGACATTGCCAATAATACTATCTAATAATAATATTCCAAATAATATGAATTATTGATCTGATAATGGAGATGATGTGCAATGACAATTATTGAGCGACAATAATATAAAAAAATCAACGCAGTAATTATTGAATTAATAAAATAAAATATTGAACAGTAATTACTGTAATAATTATTGAGTAGTGCCTTCTTATGTGAGGATCAATAATTCAAAAATACTGTGCAATACCGTGTGCTACTGTGCAATAACGCGTATTACTGTATTTTAACCACCGAGTATTCAAACAGTGTTAACGGTAACAACTAAGCCGTTAATTATAAAAACTCAATTTTATCGTTATCTTCATCCGACAGTTATTCTGTTATGGGGCCCACAAATGACTGCGCCGTCGTACGGATATTCCTGATAAAAAGAATATTCCACGTCGAAATGAATATTCCCCGACAACAATGAATATTTTATAACCACTTGCGTATTTTGAATTTTTTTTTTCATATATCACCCTTAACTTTAACTTTTATCAATTTAACTATTTACTGAATAGTAATTATAAGAAAAATTGAATACATTTATTTCATAAAATTCAGGGTCTTACAGTAATTCTCAAAATTTATTGAATTCAAAAGTTAATTATCACATCCCTTTTGAATTAAAAATATTTTCAACCGACTTTGAAAATTCATACTTGATCAATTTATTACTTATATTTTAGAATCGAGGAATGAAGGAAGTATTTGGTATTAACACATTCCAAATTTTCAAAGTTAACAATATTAGTCTATTAGATATTGAATTAATCTAAATCAACCAAATTCACATTATTTTAAATCTTAAAATTTTACAATTTCATATTTTTCATTATAAAAAATCTTAAGTTGAGAATTATAATAGTAATATAATTTGATTATTATGCTTTATTGGCAATGGAGATGTTATGAATTAGATTTTATAAATAATGTGAGTAATTCACTTAATTAAAGTAGTGAATTAGTGTAAGCATATAAACGAGGAAGTAATATATTACATATGAGTGTAACATGTCAAAGTAATACGATTGTCAATCTTGTAAATGGTTAAAATATTTATTAAATAAAATAAATATTTTAGTTGGAATATTTATGGTATTAAATAAATATTTGATGGAAATTATTTAGGGATAATTTATTTAAGTGTGATAAAATTGATGGGATTTATACGTACTTTATTACGCGAGTATAATGGTGATATTCTAATTTAATTAAATAATTAAATTAGAGGAGTGAGAATTTGTTAAATAAAGGTATGATTATAAGGGTTGAATAGAAATTATAATTTGACTGATAAGGTCAATTTTATTTCTTAAGAAATTAAATGTACATAATCTAGTTTATATTTCTAGTTTATGTGTTCTTGAATTTCTTTTAAAATTAGAGTTTTGGTTAATGAATTTGTGGGTTATGATGTTATATATATTATTAGATATTTATAATTTGATAATGGTCATCTAAAAACGATTTTTCAGAAATCAAATTCATGTATTTAAGCTAAAGAAGAGAAATTTGGGTTTTGATGGTAATGTGTGTTTTAGTGTACTTTGAGACTAAAATTGATGATGAATTCGTGATGAAAACTTTAAATTAATAGATGATTGTTGTTCTCCTCTGTAAAACGAAAACAACGCAACTTGAACATATCGAATTGGTTAAGAAACGAATTCATGGTGAATGATTATGCTAAGCATTTTAAAAATATGAAAATTAGTATAAACCTTAAAATAGTAACCCAAGTCCCACATCGACTAAATTGAGAACTTTACTCCTTTTCTAAACCTATAAATAGAAGGGCTTGACCCTTTGTTTCATTCACCAACAATAAGGCCTCCAATTTTGAGAAAAACTTTGTTGTGGGAGGACTTTTTATAAAGACATCCTTAGTTAAATTTTGGCGTTGAGTGCGTAGGCAGTTTGTGAATCTCGTATTTTTTGGTGTGTTTCTTATTTAATTTTTGGTATTGTTATTATTTTAAATATTGTATTTAGTTTGTTAGTTAAAGTTGATATTTTGGAATATTTTTTTAGTTCTTAGAAGATTAAATTTTTGGTAGTTTTATGAATTATGAGTCCATAGAGTCCAAACGGACTCAATTGGATGTCTAATGTCTGAGTTCAGCTAAGAGGCGCCGCAGCGCCGCTTATGAACTAAGTTCAAGCATTGCAGCGCTGACGTGGCAGTCAAAAGAAATTAGGACCTGGCGCTACAGCGTAGGTCTTAAGGCTAAACAGGGCGCCGCAGCACTGCCCGACCCATTGATTGATATCCGGACCTGGAGCCGCAGTGCCGATAATATAAAGGGAACGGACGTTGCAACGCCAATAGGCAGTCAAGCGCAGACAATAGCTTTTAATTGCATGTTCAATGAAAACTTAATATTAGTAATTCTAATTAGTATTATAGACGCTTAATAAGGTATAATGAGAGACTTTAAATACTTATCTTGATGTTAAGTATTAATTAAAAGAAGAAATTTAGAAGAATAATGTAAATGTTAATTTAAATATTAATCTAATAAATATTTAATCTAATAAACTTCCACGATGGTGTAAAGACATAAGTGAAGAACCTAACCGATTGTTAACTATCAATTGAAAGAAATACTTTGAAAGTATAAAATGAAAATTTTAAGAATGAGTCAAAAGTTAATTTAATTAGTTGATTAACCTAATGCAATGTGAAGGTAAACTTTAATTACTTAACTAAATGTTGAGTGATAGTTGTAAAGGAACCTAAGAGAACTTAAGAATGATTATTTAAATGTGATACCTCTAATTCGATGTAATGGCAACTATAACGACTTAACCAAACGATAAGTGTCAATTAAAGAGAAACATAATAAGAAGGAAAAGGAAGTTTAACGTAAACAACTCAAGAACAATGAGAAGCCCTAACAGGACTTAAACAGACCTAAAGAAAATAATTACTCAGCGTTGTTATATGTCTGAGAGTTGATATGCATGGTGATATGCTGTGTAGGATTTATGAAGTGCAGATAGCTATAATCTGTAAATCGATTCTTGTAATCTACAAACCAGGCAAGTCTTTCAGTTCCTATTTGCTATGTGTAATTGATGATGAATTGTTTTAATCTGTATCGCAAAGATATTACATATGTTGTGAGCATAAGATGTTAAAGTCAATTTATGACTACATTGATTGAGTAAAGAATGCTGATTGAGTAAGGAACTCAATCTTTATACTTGTTATGTGAATTAAAGCATGTATGATATGTTAGTCTAATGATTATGATGTATGTTGAGCATGTTATTATGTGCTACGTGATGCATAAAAATTATTAGATTTTGCTGGGCTGTCTAGCTCAACCTTGCAAATAACCATTTTGCAGGTTAAAGATTCAAGGTAACATTATATGCTTCTTGAATAACATGAATCGAAAGTAATGCATGAAGATTAGGCGTTTTAGTTAAATTAATGTTTTTGAACCATGATTAAGGTTTCAGATGACATATTTGATAATGTATGATGTTTAACAGATGTTGAGTTGTAAAGTTTAATTTTAACCGATGTATAATGGGTATTGAACCTGGATGTAAGTTTTATTTATTAACTCTGATGAAGCGAATCATAAAATAAATTTGATTCGGAGATATGTAATTGATAAAGGTTGTGATTCAAGGAAGTTAGTAAAGAAAGTAGACAGAAAAGTTTAAAATATTCTGTATTTTTAGTGACTGTATCATTTAATAATGATGTAAAGTTAGAATAAAGGTGTATTGGTAACGACCGAGGTTGAGAGTTGAATTGTATGAATTTTGGGGTCGTTATAAGAGAGACAAGCTGAAGAGCACCATACTGCGTTGGAGCAGAAGGATGAGATGATTGACGATCTCACTACACGTCTAGCAGAGGTTGAACAGAAGTTGGCTCAGACAGAGAACCACAAAGGTCAGCTATTGGCTGAGATTGAGAACGTGCAAGATGACTTGAAGGAGGAGTCAGCGAAGAGGGCGAGAGCTGAGAATGCATGGATGAAGGCTTCTCAACGAGCCGATCTTGTTGAGGACGAGGTCTGGGAAAAGAAGACCAAGATTGATGAGATGGACTACATTTTTCATATGACGATTGATAGGGCTCATGATCGAGTCTTTTACTATCCAGTTCAGTTTGAGGATTTGCCATGGTACATGATGGATCGTAGGATGATGTTTCAAATCATGGAGGAAGAACTCAGAGAAGTTGGGCGACGTGTTAATAAGTCATATGATATGTAAATAACTATAAGAGAGCTAATAAGATGTAAATTCCAAATATTTATATAGATAATTGGATATGATGATGTAATCCTGAAGTTTTATTTATTTCAGGATAGATGATGTAAATAACTTTGATGTTATCTATTTTTCAAAACAGAAATGAATAAAATACAGAAGTTTATCTGTTATGTTATGCGTTATCTGAAAGTGTTTAAGTTAAGTCTTAAATGTTTAAGTAAATGGATAATAACCTAATAGTACAAATTTTTAAACAGAAAAATGCTGACAAAAAGAAGGCAAACTCGTCAACAGATGTAACGACCCCAAAATTCATACAATTTAATTCTCGACTTCGGTCGTTAATAATACATTCAACTTCTAATTTTACATCATTAAACGATAATACAACCATTGAAATTTGCAGAATAATTAAAATTTTCTATTACAAACTATCCTCGTTTCCAAAACCTTCAACCTTTACATCTAAATATCTCAGAATCATTTTAATACTACAATAGTTTACATTCGCAAAACAATATTAAAATTCAACATTAATACATTATTCGAAACATTAGACATGGTTTACAAGAATAACAACTTAGCTAGGATATTAAATCTTCATATATCACTTTTGATCCATAACAATCAAGTAGCACATAGCGTTACCTTCAATTCTTGAATCTGCAAAAATGGTTATTTGCAAGAATGAGCTCGACAGCTCAGCTCAGCAAATCTAACAATTTTCATGCATCACGTAGCACATAATAACATGCTCAACATACAAGAATAATCATAAACAAACATAGCATACATGTTTAGTTCACATAACAACTATAAAGATTGAGTTCCTTACTCAATCAACATTCATAGTTCAATCATCATAGTTATAGATTGACTTTCACATTTCATACTTTTGACATATACAATACATCATACACTAAAATTTTAAAGTAGTTCATCATCAAGTTCACATAGCAAAAAGGAACTGAAAGACTTGCCTTAACCGGCGTTTTACCAACACGCTAATACTTCGCGTCCTTGCACAACCTACACTTTATGCGAGATTGATAATAAATAAAATCAATACTCAATCTCATGGTCAAATTTATTCTAAGACCTTACTTTATCTTATTATCCTTTATAATATCTTTATAGACATCTAATTGTATTTTATATGCAACTCGGTTTTATTTTCATTTTCATCACCACACATGCTAGACTATCTCACTTGTAGTTTAACGTGCATATACCACACCATTTTATTTTACCAATTTGGTTTCAAAAATGCATATTCAACACAATGTTTACATGTTTAATTTTTCTTCATAAATCAAAAATTTCCCTTTTTCGATTTCTTTCCATTATTATTCTTGTATTATCATCTTTTCATACTTAGATATCCAATATTAGCCATTAGTTAGGCACTTTGTATACCAAAGTTTAGAAACACTATTACTTTTAGGCATTTTATCGAGCACGTTATGTGCACACATTAACTTATCTCAACTCTTGATCTTAAATGGTTAATTATGCATAGAATATGATAACACATATCTATATTCATTACATATGTCAAAATATATTTTTAATCATCAAAATATACCATCACCCAAAATCTTAATTCAAACATAATTATAAAACTCATCTTCACAATTTCTTTAACAAAACGTTGTTTTCGTTTTTAACGTATCTCCTTCGTTACATGTCCGTTTTTGTTCCTTTTTATATAAAATTAACCCTTACTCAGTGTACTACAATCTCATCTAGGCCTTAAAGTCAGACCCTTATCCATCTAAACCAGATTCTGTAATTCATCAACTAGTGTAGAAAAATTTCATTTTCTAGACATCCTTGCTAAACAATTTATTGCGGACATGATCCGGTCCATAAAATGGCTCAATCTCGCGAGTTTAGCTAGTAAACATCCATATCTACAACTTTACAGTTTTAAGTTTCTTCAGATTCAAAACACACGAATTTATATGAATTTTTCAAAGTCAGAAACCGTAACAGTTTTGATTTTCTAGACAGATTATTTTCCCTTCGGACCAGCCTTACTAAAACAGAGATTGCGAGAAATCTACAAGGAGTTTTCATGTGATTCTACTTTCAGAATATAGCTTACTTCCATATCTTCGATTTGATATAAGGCTCATTTTCTAACTCATTATACCCAAAGAGATATGAATTTCACAAGATATGTCCACAATTACTCAAAACCTACGAATTTTGTTCTTCAAATTTTCTTTCAATTTCATTTTCTTTCTTGAATCCTTTTGTCTGATTCTTGATAATCCAAGATTAAACCAATACAAATAATATTAAGCATGATCTATTACCCTAGAACATAAATCTACCCAAAAATCAAAGATTAATTAAGAGTTTAGAAGTTACCTTCTTCTAGCTTTTTTTTCTTCTTCTTCTAGCTCATCTCAATTCCTCTATCTCTCTCAATTTCTCAATACAACTTCTATATAACCATTATCCTACATTATGAAAAACATAAAAATATAATTAAAACAAGAAATTTAGATTATAGCCTTATTAGTATGAATTTAAGAGAGAGATGAAGATGATGATGATGGGGCTTGTTTTGTCTTCTCAAAGCTTTCCCTTCTTCTTCTTTTTCTTCCTCTTCTTCTTCTCCTACAACTCTCTCTAACTTTATTCTTCTATCTTTTGTTTGTTTTCTAAAACTAACATACTAACTTGTAGTATATACATATAATATACAATACTAGTAATATATAATATATGTAACTCCTAGTAATTATTAGATATACTAATTACTAGTTAATACATATGTTACAACAACTTGAACTTGAAAAGCCTAAGACCATGTTTGGCAAAAATCATTATTTTAATTAATCAATAGCTTAACATCAATCAATCTCATCAAATTGTCACATAATTATATTTAGTTGTTAATTATAATTTCGTGTAACAATCATCACATAACTCATCAAATTTAATTATCTCAATTAATTAGAACTATAACATAAAATTATTATATTAATTAAATTAAATACTAAATATTCATTTAATTAATCTACTACACTTAATTACATTACTCTATAATCAAAACAAAATTTATTTATTTACTCAATAAATAATTCAATTAAATATTTATATATATTAAAATTAATATATAACATTCTCTTCACATCAATTCATATATTCTACAATATATGACATACACATACTCACACCCAACATTATCTCATAAATAATACTTTTATTTATAAAAATTCTCATTTATAAATTCTAAAAAATTTGGGATGTCACATCCTTCCTCCTTATAAGGATTCGTCCTCGGAATCACCGAAACCCTACCTTACTCAGGTTTTCCTCAAATCTATTCATTGAATAACTTCAACACATTACCTTATATATTTTTATATTTCTACTCTCACCATTCTTGATAATAAATTCTTATAAGTTTTATTTCATAACATTTAGTTAGACTCAATTATATTTGAGTATTACATATTCTTGACCCGTTCATTATCTTTCTCGAAGGATCATTATCATATACTATATGATCAAACTCTCGGGACATTACAACAGACCCCTGAGGGATCTACAAATAACAACAATGAACCTAATGCTAATCCAGTTCAACAGTTGGTGAACTTGTTAATAGGAGCTTTTCCGAATCAGCCTCAAGCTCAGGCCACAATATTTAAAGATTGTAAAGTTATAGGACCACCAGAATTCCTAGGGACCATGAATCCAGTCGAAGCCCAAACCTGGGTCATGAAAATGGAGAAAGTTTTTGTGACGCCCCCAAAATAGGTATACAACATCCATTCTGAGTCGCCAAATACATGGTACAAAAAAACAAACTACAACTTCAATAATACAATTGTCGTGCAAAATACGACAACACATACTGTGAGTTTAAATATAAATATTGTCTTCTAGACAATATCCACATTAAAATAAGTCCTCATTACAATTATTTAAACACTATTTTACAGAAATAGTGAGGACTGCTAAAACATCTTTCTAGAACCATCACTCCATACCCCGACTAGATTCTGCTATGTTCTCACCTCCTGAGAAGAAAAATAGAACAAAAAGGAAAAGAGTGAGCTCAACTAGCCCCAAGTAAAGAATATTATGACTAAGATAATATACAACAAATTACCATTAGTATTTTACAAGGAATATCTGATAGAAATATAATCGACAAACAAGTTTTAGATCAACAACTGCAGCGGAAACAACAAACCATTAGAAGAGTCAAGTAGAGAATGAATTCTACTATCTTCTAAGATTTAAAAGTCCATCATCAATATTTTATCTCTGTAACATCAATTAATAATCATCTTTATCCAATTATTCATCTTTGCACTACAGGCCAAAGATGTTCATTTGTATCACCAGTCAGTCATGTTCATCTCAACACCTGTTCATCTTTGCACTATAGGCCAAAGATATTCATCAGGTAATCATATATCTTTGCACTACAGGCCAAAGATATTCAGTAATATCATCATTTAGGACTGAGGATGATGAAAAATATCTTAAAGAAAACGAATCCAATGAGACAGAAGGACAAATAGTAGAGATTCGTATAACAGTTTATCCAAGATCAATAATACTTCATAATAATCAATTGTGAAGCAGAATTTAAAAATAAAGATCAAAACATGGATACAATCAAAGATAATAACCATAATAGACATCTCAGATAAAAAGGAAAAATTTCATTTTTCGGTGAATAGTGTCGTATTCGTGAATAGTGTCGTATACGTGAATAGTGCCGTATACGTGAATAGTAATCCCGACACAAAAAAGTTCCAAATTTGATAAAAAGTTCATATCAATATTTCAGCATAATGATATTGAAGAAATAATAACATTTAAGAAGAAAATAATATCCCTTACAATCCCTTAAAATCCCTTACTATCCCTTACCTCAAAAGAGCAGTATTTCTGACCGGAATGTAAAGCCGAAGCAACCTTGCACTGAATAGCAACTCTCAAAGTATCTAAAAACTCACAAAATATGCTTCATAATATAGAGAGAGAAAGAGAGAAAGCTTATGTTTCTGGTATGATTTTTAATTCTAACTTAGCCCTCTATTTATAGAAAATTGTTAGCACGCCGAAGCAGACTTGACCTGCTACCTGATGGCTTTATCTGCTACTATTGCCACCCACCACATTTGAAATAAATTTCAGCATATTTCTTCACCAACCACAAGTGGGGCCCACTCAATTCTAGAATTTTCCACCAAAATCATTTATAAACCTAATTTCTGAATCAGTCACCTCTTAAAATTCATAACAAATCATTCGTTCATTTTTAACAGTTCAAAATTTGTGAACATATACTCAACTTATATATGTATAACATATCTAAAAATCACAACGATCCAACGGTCAGATTAAAAATTATAACTCACACAATAAAGCTGTAAGAACACTGATTTGATCTTTTAATACCTCTAATCCGATAAAATACTGATAAAATACCTCAACATTAACTCCTTTATTTTTAACCACAAAAATATATCCCTCATTTATATCCACATAAAATAAATATTTTCTTATCATATGAATCAATAATTAATTATTCACAAATAATATTACAGAATCACATTTATGACAACCAAGCCGTTTCCAGGAAAGAGGGGACTTTCCAATAAGGATTTCTCCTTACTGGCACGTAATTAGATGACCAAACCTCTCCTTAGACAGAACTTTCTAGACATTGTCAATAATATTATCTAATAATATTATTCAAATAATATGAATTATTGATCTGATAATGGGAAATACTGTGCAGTAACAATTATTGAACAACAATAATATAAAATATCAACGCAGCAATTATTAAATCAATAAAATAAAATATTGAACAGTAACTACTGTAACAATTATTGAGTAGTGTCTTCCTTCGTAAGAATCAATAATTCAAAAATACTGTGCAATCCGTGTGCTACTGTGCAACCACGCGTATTAGTGTATTTTAACCACCGGGTATTTCAACAGTGTTAACGGTAACAACTACGCCGTTATTTATAAAAACTCAATTTTTGTCGTTATCTTCATCCAATCGTTTTTCGTTATGGAGCCCACAAATAGCTGCGCTGTCGTACGAATATTCCCCGACAGAAAGAATATTCCACGACCACACGAATATTCACCGACCAAAAATGAATATTTTATAACCACTTGATTATTTGAAATATTTGCGTATTTTACCCATAACTAACCACATTAATCAAATCAACCCTTTCTATTTCAAAATAATAAATAGAGGAAATTTAATTTTATTTATTAATAAGTTGGGGTCTTACAACCTCCACTCCTTATGAAATTTCGTCCTCGAAATTGACGTACGTACCTGGTGTTTCAAAAAGGTGAGGATACCTCGCTTTCATTTCTGATTCCAACTCCCAAGTCATTTCTTCAATAGCATGGTTTCTCCATAAAACTTTAACTTGTGGTATAACCTTCGTGCATAGGACATGTTCTTTTCTATCCAATATCTTAACAGGTACCTCCTCATACGTTAAATCTTCGGCTATCTCGTCTGGTTCTAACGCAATAATATGATTCGGGGGCGTCCACATATTTATGTAACATCGATACGTGAAAAACGTTATGAACACGTGACATACTTAGCGTTAAGACGAGTCTATATGCCATAGTTCCTACTCGATCGAGGATTTCAAATAAATCGAAGGCTTGAGCTTTCTTCTCTTCATCGACTCTTACTTCTAGAATAACACATTCTTACACCTTCTTCTTTATATTCATCAGCTCCAGGTCTGTAGCTTGAGCGGCTTTAACGTTATCGAATAAAGTCGATTTTACTCGTATATCATCACATGGGTACCTAGAGTCTTCAACCCTATCTCTATCATTTATAAATTATACAAAATAGGTCTTTGTGTTCAACAATATCGCACTCGTACTCACGTACAATCTTCTACTCAACGCGTCAGCTACCACGTTCGCTTTTCCAGGATGGTATGGTCAGAACAGGTTCCGAATGAGTCGCCTCTTGAGCTATTGGAAAATCTTCTCGCATTCCTCGCTCCATACGAATTTTGTATCTTTCTGAGTCAGCTAAGTTAACGGAGTAGCGATTCGAGAAAATTCTTCCACGAATCTCCGATAGTAACCAGCTAAGCCCAAAAAGCTACGTACTTTGGTCACCGACTTTGGTTGCTCTCAATTGTGATTCATATCCCAATTTTGGATAGCACGTCACAATGGCACCTATTATTTTACCACCACACAAATATAGAGTCCCCTATGGAGAGTCTGGCTTTGGTGCATTCCACAAAAGAAGTCACCAGATAGAGGCTCGGGTACCAACTTCTATAGTTGGGTTTTTAACTCCTGAAGTTCAATAGGAGCTATTCAATATGAGATTTTAGAAATGGGTTTTGTATCGGGTTGAAGATTAATACAAAAATTCAATATCACGCTCTGGGTTAGGCCAGGAAATTCTTCAAGAAATACGTCAGGAAATTCACTAACAACAGAAATATCATTCAAATTTGACGTATTTTTGTTCAAGTCCATGACATGGGCTAAGAAAGCTCGACATCCATTTTTCAATAAACGAATGGCTTTATGGCTTGGTATGACAGCGATTGATTATAGTGGTTTGGTTGCTTGAATTCGCATAACAGGTTGGTTAGAAATATGAAAATAAACAACCTTACGAAAATAATCAATTTTGGCATGATGAGTAGTTAACCAATCAATTCCTAAAATTACATCAAAAGTAAGTATCTTTAAAGAGATAAGGCCAACAGGTAATGTGATTGTGCCAACTTGGATTAAGCAAGATTTATAAACTGTAGATGTAATGAAAGTTTCTCCTAACGGAGTCTCCACAGATAGGTCAAAGTCTAATTTCTCCGGAGTCAAATTTAAACGTTGAGCACAAGCAGGAGAGATAAAAGAATGGGTAGACCGGTATCTAGTAAGGTATAAACTTCGCAAGAATTCAAGATTAGCTTACCCGTGATCACCTCATTCGGGTTTCTCGCATTTTGGCCAGTCACGACAAACGCCCTTCCAGGAACCGTTGATTTCGACTTATCCAGGACAACTTTTGGAGTCACCATCCCTGCTGAACTTGGTTTTGCTACAGAACACTCTCGAGCTATATGACCCTCCTTTCCACAGTTATAACATACCTTGGATTGTTGTGGGCAGTTTGGGCTGATATGTCCCTCTTTCCCACATTTGTAACATACGACCGGTGGTCGTTCTCCTCCCCTAGAAACAGTTGATGTTTGTGCTGACGTCTTCACGTTATCATTGTTGTACCTTCTCTTCTTGAAATATCCTCCCGACTCGCTCCTTCTATTATCACGACCATGATTACCACCAGAGTGGTTACCGCTTTTGTCCGAATATTTTTCTCCCTGCTGGTTTTCATTGCTTCGATGATTGCCGCCACCGGTATGACCCTGGTTGTGGTCCCTTGGTTGCACATACTCATTATCTCGCTCTAATAATTGAGCCCTGTTTACAACATCTGAATATAAAGAAAATTTATGAAAGATAAGATATTGTCAAATCTCGGGTTTTAGACCTCTCAGAAATATCCTTGTCATTCGTTCCTCATTTTCGACCAAATGAGGTGCAAACCTGGATAACTCTGCAAACTTCGCCTCGTACTGGGACACCGTCATGTTATTTTGTTCCAGTCTAATAAACTCTACCTCCTTCATATGACGAATACTTTCAGGAAAGTACTTGTCATTAAACAGTTTTTGAAACGTTTCTCAGGACATGTTGAGTGCGTCAGGCTGGGTACGCTTCACAGACTCCCACCAGTAGTCTGCCTCACCGCGAAACATAAAGGTGGCGAATGGAACCATCTGTTCCTCTGTGCATCCTAAGACATCGAATATCTTGATAATTTGCTTGACCCATGTTTCCGCCATGATCGGATCCGATTTTTCCTTAAATTCTGGTGGTCCCAATTCTTTGAACTGTTTGGCTATGACAAACCGCGCGTTGTTATCATTTCCACCCATATTCTGCACACGAGTCTCCCTCGTCTGATTTTGTATGAACTGCAAAAAACTCCTAAACATTCCATCATTCATCGTTTGCTCGGTAACGTTGTTTATAGGAGGAATATTGCCTTCCTGTTGCACGTTCCTCAGGGTAGTGATCAAAGGTGTCTCCACGGTCTGATTTACTCCATTATTAACGTTCTCAGCTGCCATTCTTAAATACTGCCATAAAACAAGGGTTAATTGACATGTCCCATATTATCCCTATATCTGACCGACCAAAAAAACACCGAATAAACTTAGTCAGGTCATACTAGCGAAGGAATTTCCCGTCTCTCCCCTCCTAGTTCTTGTCTCACATCTCAGCTAGGGATCATATCCCTAAGCTCTGATACCAACTGTGACGCCCCCAAAATAGGTATACAACACCCATTCTGAGTCACCAAATACATGGTACAAAAAAACAAACTACAACTTCAATAATACAATTGTCGTGCAAAATACGACAACACATATTGTGAGTTTAAATATAAATATTTTCTTCTAGATAATATCCACACTCAAATAAGTCCTCATTACAATTATTTAAACACTATTTTATAGAAATAGTGAGGACTGCTAAAACATCTTTCTAGAACCATCACTCCATACCCCGACTAGATCCTGCTATGTTCTCACCTCCTGAGAACAAAAATGGAACAAAAAGGAAAAGGGTGAGCTCAACTAGCCCAGTAAAAAATATTATGACTAAGATAATATACAACAAATTATCATTAGTATTCAACAGGAAAAAATCTGATAGAATATAATCGACAACAAGTTTTAGATTAACAACTGCAGCAAAAACAGCAAACCATTAGAAGAGTCAAGTAGAGAATGAATTCTACTATCTTCTAAGATTTAAAAGTCCATCATCAATATTTTATCCCTGTAACATCAATTAATAATTATCTTTATCCAAATATTCATCTTTGCACTATAGGTCAAAGATATTCATTTGTATCACCAGTCAGTCATGTTCATCTCAACACCTGTTCATCTTTGCACTACAAGCCAAAGATATTCATCAGGTAATCATACATCTTTGCACTACAGGTTAAAGATATTCAGTAATATCATCATTTAGGACTGAGGATGATGAAAAATATCTTAAAGAAAACGAATCCAATGAGACAGAAGGATAAATAGTAGGGATTCGTATAACAGTTTATCCAAGATCAATAATACTTCATAATAATCATTTGTGAAGCAAAATTTAAAAATAAAGATCAAAACATGGATACAATCAAAGATAGTAACCATAATAGATATCTCGGATAAAAAGGAAAAATTTCATTTTTCGGTGAATAGTGTCATATTCGTGAATAGTGCCGTATACGTGAATAGTAATCCCGACACAAAAAGTTCTAAATTTGATAAAAAGTTTATATCAATATTTTAGCATAATGATATTGAAGAAATAATATCATTTAAGAAGAAAATAATATCCCTTACAATCCCTTAAAATCCCTTACTATCTCTTACCTCAAAAGAGCAGTATTTCTGACCGGAATGTAAATCCGAAGCAATCTTGCACTGAATAGCAACTCTCAAAGTATCTAAAAACTCACAAAATATGCTTCATAATATAGAGAGAGAAAGAGAGAAAGCTTATGTTTCTGGTGTGATTTTCAATTCTAACTTAGCTGTAAGACTCCGAATTTTATGAAATAAAAGTATTCAATTTTTCTTATAATTACTATTCAGTAAATGGTTAAATTGATAAAAGTTTAAAGTTATGGGTGAAATATGAATTTTTTTTCAAAATAAGCAAGTGGTTATAAAATAATCATTGTTGTCGGGGAATATTCGTTTGGTCGTGAAATATTCTTTCTGTCGGGGAATATTCGTATGACGGCGCAGCTATTTGTGGGCCCCATAACGAATAACTGTCGGGTGAAGAAAACGACAAATTTGAGTTTTTACAAATAACGGCGTAGTTGTTACCGTTAACATTGTTGGAATACCCAGTGATTAAAATACAGTAATACGCGTTATTGCACAGTAGCACACGGTATTGCATAGTATTTTTGAAATTATTGATTCTTACGTAAGAAGGCACTACTCAATAATTGTTACAGTAATTACTGTTCAATATTTTATTTTATTGATTCAATAATTGCTACGTTGAAATTTTATATTATTGTTGTTCAATAATTGTCACTGCACAGTATTTTTCATTATCAGATTAATAATTCATATTATTTGAATAATATTATTAGATAACATTATTGGTAATGTCTAGAAAGTTCTGTCTAAGGAGAGGTTTGGTCACCTAATTGCGAGCCAGTAAGGAAAAATTCTTATTGGAAAGCCCCCTCTTTCCTGGGAACGGCCTGGTTGTCATAAATGTGATTCTGTAATATTATTTGTGAATAATTAATTATTGATTCATATGATAAGGAAATATTTATTTTAAGTGGATATAAACGAGTGATATATTTTTGTGGTTAAAAATGAAGGAGTTAATGTTGAGGTTTTTATCCGTATTTTTGTCGGAATGGAGGTATTAAAAAATTAGAATTTTTGAAATATTTTGCGGGGGTTATAATTTTTAATCCGACCGTTGGATCGTGGTAATATTTAGATATGTTATACATATATAAGTTGAGTATATGTCCACAAATTTTGAACCGTTAAAAATGAACGTATGATTTGTTATGAATTTTACGAGATGACTGGTTCAGAAATTGTTGAATTTTTAGAGTTTATCATTTTGATGAAAAATTCTAAAATTGGTGGGCCCCACTTGTGGTTGGTGAAGAAATGTGCTGAATTATATTTCAAATGTGGTGGGTGGGAATAGTAGCAGGTAAAGCCATCAGGTTGCAGGTCAAGCCTACTAAAATTTTCCTATAAATAGAGGGCTAAGTTAGAATTGAAAATCACACCAGAAACAAGTTTTCTCTCTTTCTCTCCCTATATTATGAAGCATATTTTGTGAGTATTTAGATACTTTGAGAGTTGATATTCAGTGCAAGTTTCCTTCGGCTTTGCATTCCAGTCAGAAATACTGCACTTTTGAGGTAAGGGATAGTAAGGGATAGTAAGAAATTTTAAGGGTTGTTATGTTTTTCAGTTTCGTAATTTTTCTGACCTTCAAAAATTCTGGAAAAATTTGAAATGATATTTTAATGAGTTTTCTTGATTGTGTCCAAAAATGGTGATTTTTGGATGTATAGATTGAGAGTTATGAATTTTATGAGAAAAGACTATTTTAAAAGTAACCGCTTATAACTCCTTGTGATTAACTCCAAAATTGATGAAATTTTTATTGGGAGCACATGTATATGATAAAAGTATACTCTGTAAATTTCAGAATTTTTGGACAAAAGTATAATTTTTGATAAATGTCTAAATATTCGGCTGTTTTGGCCATATAAAAAATAGTAAATGACTTTTAAAAATTTTGAGAAAAATATATGTTCACTATGGGACTATATTATGCTAAATCTCAGAAAAGAAATATTTTTGAAACTGATTTGGTATTTTTCATGAAAATAGTCTAGTTATGAGTAAATGAATTAAATATGTTTTGTGAAGTAAGAAAATTGAAAAATAAGATTTTATGACTTGAGAATTCTATATGAGGTATATGAAGATTTCTGATGATGGTTTTGGTTATTGGTGATGAAATCTTATGAGTTTGGTATTTTAGAATGATTAAATGCATTATTTAGTAAAGTGTAAACAATTTAAATAAATTGTTTATAAGCTTAAGAAATATTATTCTTTCAATATCATTATACCGAAATACTGATATGAATTTTATTGTGGAATTTTTACCTTTTTGTGTCGGGTTTACTATTTATGAGTTACTATTTACGAGTTACTATTTATGAGTTACTATTCACGAATTACTATTCATGAGTTACTATTCACGAGTTACTATTCAAATTGGTTTCTTTTTCTAACCAAATTATAGTTGATTTCGAATATTACTCTTGAGATTAAAACTATATGTTGATTATATTATTTTTATTATTATATATAACATTTTTATAACCCTAATGATGATATTTCTCTTTGACTTGAGTGTAAAGATGGGTAAATTTTTGGTATGATCATGACTATGAGTTCTCTTTGGCCAGTAGTGCAAAGTTGAATCGTTGATTGGTATGATCATGACCATTTAATTTATAAGTAAATATCTTTAACTTAAGTGCAAAGGTGAATTGATCAACATGGTTATAATTATTGTTTATATAAATTCTGAAATAATTATATATTTCTTTGAGATATTAATATCTTTGGTCTGTAGTGCAAAGATGAAATATTGATGAATATCTTTGGCCTGTAGTGCAAAGATGAATTGTTGATGAATATCTTTGGCCCGTAGTGCAAAGATGACATGTTGTTGAATATCTTTGGCCTGTAGTGCAAAGATGAATTGTTGATGAATATCTTTGGCCCGTAGTGCAAAGATGACATGTTGTTGAATATCTTTGGCCAGTAGTGGAAAGATGAACAGATGTTGAGATAAACATGACCAACTGGTGATACAAATGAATATCTTTGGCCGTAGTGCAAAGATGAAGTTATTAGTATGATTATTAACAGGAAATGTGATTTGGTGTAACCATGATCTTTGATATTTCAGGTAAAGATAGGTGATGAAAATTATCTTCGTCCTGGTTGAGAAGAGGAATTTAGAACTACAGTTATGATTATGAGTTATTCATATGATTGTGGACCAGAATTGTTGATTGATGTTACAGGGATAAAACATTGTTGATGGATTTTTAACATGGAGAAGATAATAGACTTTATAGTCTATTTGACTCTTCTAATGATTTGCTCGTTCCGCTGCAACTATGGTTGAAATTTTTATCATTTACCATATGTTCTAAATCTCTGATTTATTATTGATGAAGGCTATTGATAATTCAAATATCTTTAGTCATGATATTCTTTACTGAGCTAGTTGTGCTCACCCTTTTGCTTCACAATTCTTTTCAGGTAATAAGAGTGTAGCTGGGTCGAGCGAGGGTAACGGGGAAATAGAACGGTGGTCTCTAGCTGTGGATGTTCTCCTGAAGCAGTATAGAAAAGTTTATTTAGTAGTTTTATTTGGTAAATCCAATAGGATAAGGTGTACCCAACGTTGGAAGGGTGGTTTGCCACTATCATACAAGATGTCTAACGACATACAACCTCGTGTCATTATAAGACAGGGATGTGCTCATCCACTTGATGAGTATATATACGAGCACTACCTATATAATCTTGGTGTTTGTTTGAAGTATAATTCTCAATTAGAGACAGTAGAGATAATGATATGTCAAGAGAAGACTCACCATTGGGAAGAATATGATAATAATCTTCTCGTTTTTCTTTGGGGTCTATTGGGTCAACCAAGGAAAATTCTGTGGCCATATGATATCTATCATAACCTAGACGCATGGCCTCCCATGTACGAAAGTTTTCTTGAGCACTTCCCAAAGATTCTAATTTCTAAAACAGTTTTTGACTACACCTTTATGTAAGGTGTCATTGTGAGGTGATGTCCACGGTTGGGACATGAGTCACATTTGGTATATATTTATATCCAAACTCACAGCATATATGTTGTTATATTTTGCACGACAATTGTTGTAATAAAGTTGTAGTTGTTTTCTGTACCATGTATTTGGCGACTCAGAATAGGTTGGATGGAATGGACCTATTTTGGGGTTGTTACATTTGGTATCAGAGCTTAGGGACATGATCTCTGGCGGAGATCGAGCAATACAACTAGGAAGGGAGAGATGAGTAAATCCTACGCTAGTGTGTCCTACCTAAGCTTATTTGTTGGTCAGTCATAATATTGGGATATTATGTGATATGTTAATTTGTTTAATTAACCCTTGTTTTATGGCAGTATTTGAGAATGGCAGCTGAGAATGCTAATAATGGAGTGAATGAGACTATAGGGATACCTCTAATCACTAACCGTGATAATGTGATGTCAGACGAAGAAGGAATTAGAGATATCCATGTGGTGAGTGAAGAATTGATAGTTGCACCCGAGATAGTCGCAGAGGTAACAGCTGAAACTGAGGAAGAAGAGGAAGAAGAAGTACCTGAGGAGAGTTTATTAGAGGTATTATATGATCAAAATGTAGAATTTCAAAATCGTATTCATGAGTTAGAAGAGCAGGCAGAAGAACGACAGGCGGTCGTGGAACAAAAGGATGCAACAATTCAAGCTTGTGTTACCCGATATGTGATGCTTGAATAGAAGCATTCTTTGGCAGAGTATAAGATGATAAAAATGGAATCTGAGCTGAAAGAAGAAAAAAACTGAACGAGTGAAAATAAGTGATGCATGGGCAAAAGCCGCACGACACGTGGATATTGTGGAAAGAGATGTTCGATCTAAGAAGGCTAAAATAAATGATATGAATTTCTCTTTTTGGAAAGCAATTGGGAGAACCCAACATCAAGTTTTGAATTACCCTGTACATAGTGGTCAACCTGAATCCGATATGGATCGAAGATTGATGATTCAGATCATGAATGAGGAGTACGAAGAGGCAGTTGAGGGAGGAATATGTCCTATAGAAAAGTATATTCCAACGGTAATGATGACGCCAAATGCTGCTCCGGACAAGTCAAAGCCGAGTAGTTCGAGGGATGGCGGTTGTCATGACTTCCCAACAAATGAGGAACTCAAATGAAGTTATCATGGGAGATGAGCAATGGAGAAATCATGATGATCTGAGAGATAAAATCTGAAATGGAAGCAAGGTATTCTCAACTCTTCGAAATACAAGGTACGTAAATTTCGGGGACGAAATTTCATAAGGAGGGGAGATTGTAAGACCCCGAATTTTATGAAATAAAAGTATTCAATTTTTTTTATAATTACTATTCAGTAAATGGTTAAATTGATAAAAGTTTAAAGTTATGGGTGAAATATGAATTTTTTTTCAAAATAAGCAAGTGGTTATAAAATAATCATTGTTGTCGGGGAATATTCGTTTGGTCGTGGAATATTCTTTCTGTCGGGGAATATTCGTATGACGGCGCAGCTATTTGTGGGCCCCATAACGAATAACTGTCGGGTGAAGAAAACGACAAATTTGAGTTTTTACAAATAACGGCGTAGTTGTTACCGTTAACACTGTTGGAATACCCGGTGGTTAAAATACAGTAATACGCGTTATTGCACAGTAGCATACGGTATTGCATAGTATTTTTAAAATTATTAATTCTTACGTAAGAAGGCACTACTCAATAATTGTTACAGTAATTACTGTTCAATATTTTATTTTATTGATTCAATAATTGCTACGTTGAAATTTTATATTATTGTTGTTCAATAATTGTCACTGCACAGTATTTCCCATTATCAGATTAATAATTCATATTATTTGAATAATATTATTAGATAACATTATTGGTAATGTCTAGAAAGTTCTGTCTAAGGAGAGGTTTGGTCACCTAATTGCGCGCCAGTAAGGAAAAATTCTTATTGGAAAGCCCCCTCTTTCCTGGGAACGGCCTGGTTGTCATAAATGTGATTCTGTAATATTATTTGTGAATAATTAATTATTGATTCATATGATAAGGAAATATTTATTTTAAGTGGATATAAACGAGTGATATATTTTTGTGGTTAAAAATGAAGGAGTTAATGTTGAGGTTTTTATCCGTATTTTTGTCGGAATGGAGGTATTAAAAAATTATGATTTTTGAGATATTTTGCGGGGGTTATAATTTTTAATCCGACCGTTGGATCGTGGTAATATTTGGATATGTTATACATATATAAGTTGAGTATATGTCCACAAATTTTGAACCGTTAAAAATGAACGTATGATTTGTTATGAATTTTACGGGATGACTGGTTCAGAAATTGTTGAATTTTCGGAGTTTATCATTTTGATGGAAAATTCTAGAATTGGTGGGCCCCACTTGTGGTTGGTGAAGAAATGTGCTGAATTATATTTCAAATGTGGTGGGTGGGAATAGTAGCAGGTAAAGCCATCAGGTTGCAGGTCAAGCCTACTAAAATTTTCCTATAAATAGAGGGCTAAGTTAGAATTGAAAATCACACCAGAAACAAGTTTTCTCTCTTTCTCTCCCTATATTATGAAGTATATTTTGTGAGTATTTAGATACTTTGAGAGTTGATATTCAGTGCAAGTTTCCTTCGGCTTTGCATTCCAGTCAGAAATACTACACTTTTGAGGTAAGGGATAGTAAGGGATAGTAAGAAATTTTAAGGGTTGTTATGTTTTTCAGTTTCGTAATTTTTCTGACCTTCAAAAATTCTGGAAAAATTTGAAATGATATTTTGATGAATTTTCTTGATTGTGTCCAAAAATGGTGATTTTTGGATGTATAGATTGAGAGTTATGAATTTTATGAGAAAAGACTATTTTAAAAGTAACCGCTTATAACTCCTTGTGATTAACTCCAAAATTGATGAAATTTTTATTGGGAGTACATGTATATGATAAAAGTATACTCTGTAAATTTTAGAATTTTTGGACAAAAGTATAATTTTTGATAAATGTCTAAATATTCGGCTGTTTTGGCCATATAAAAAATAGTAAATGACTTTTAAAAATTTTGAGAAAAATATATGTTCACTATGGGACTATATTATGCTAAATCTCAGAAAAGAAATATTTTTGAAACTGATTTGGTATTTTTCATGAAAATAGTCTAGTTATGAGTAAATGAATTAAATATGTTTTGTGAAGTAAGAAAATTGAAAAATAGGATTTTATGACTTGAGAATTCTATATGAGGTATATGAAGATTTCTGATGATGGTTTTGGTTATTGGTGATAAAATCTTATGAGTTTGGTATTTTAGAATGATTAAATGCATTATTTAGTAAAGTGTAAACAATTTAAATAAATTGTTTATAAACTTAAGAAATATTATTCTTTCAATATCATTATACCGAAATACTGATATGGATTTTATTGTGGAATTTCTACCTTTTTGTGTCGGGTTTACTATTTATGAGTTACTATTTACGAGTTACTATTTATGAGTTACTATTCACGAATTACTATTCATGAGTTACTATTCACGAGTTACTATTCAAATTGGTTTCTTTTTCTAACCAAATTATAGTTGATTTACGAATATTACTCTTGAGATTAAAACTATATGTTGATTATATTATTTTTATTATTATATATAACATTTTTATAACCCTAATGATGATATTTCTCTTTGACTTGAGTGTAAAGATGGGTAGATTTTTGGTATGATCATGACTATGTGTTCTCTTTGGCCAGTAGTGCAAAGTTGAATCGTTGATTGGTATGATCACGACCATTGAATTTATAAGTGAATATCTTTAACTTAAGTGCAAAGGTGAATTGATCAACATGATTATAATTATTGTTTATATAAATTCTGAAATAATTATATATTTCTTTGAGATATTAATATCTTTGGCCTGTAGTGCAAAGATAAAATATTGATGAATATCTTTGGCCTGTAGTGCAAAGATGAATTGTTGATGAATATCTTTGGCCCGTAGTGCAAAGATGACATGTTGTTGAATATCTTTGGCCTGTAGTGCAAAGATGAATTGTTGATGAATATCTTTGGCCCGTAGTGCAAAGATGACATGTTGTTGAATATCTTTGGCCAGTAGTGGAAAGATGAACAGATGTTGAGATAAACATGACCAACTGGTGATACAAATGAATATCTTTGGCCGTAGTGCAAAGATGAAGTTATTAGTATGATTATGAACAGGAAATGTGATTTGGTGTAACCATGATATTTGATGTTTCAGGTAAAGATAGGTGATGAAAATTATCTTCTTCCTGGTTGAGAAGAGGAATTTAGAACTACAGTTATGATTATGAATTATTCATATGATTGTGGACCAGAATTGTTGATTGATGTTACAGGGATAAAACATTGTTGATGGATTTTTAACATGGAGAAGATAATAGACTTTATAGTCTATTTGACTCTTCTAATGGATTGCTCGTTCCGCTGCAACTATGGTTAAAATTTTTATCATTTACCATATGTTCTAAATCTCTGATTTATTATTGATGAAGGCTATTGATAATTCAAATATCTTTAGTCATGATATTCTTTACTGAGCTAGTTGTGCTCACCCTTTTGCTTCACAATTTCTTTCAGGTAATAAGAGTGTAGCTGGGTCGAGCGAGGGTAACGGGGAAATAGAACGGTGGTCTCTAGCTGTGGATGTTCTCCCGAAGCAGTATAGAAAAGTTCATTTAGTAGTTTTATTTGGTAAATCCAATAGGGTAAGGTGTACCCAACGTTGGAAGGGTGGTTTGCCACTATTATACAAGATGTCTAACGACATACAACCTCGTGTCATTATAAGACAGGGATGTGCTCATCCACTTGCTGAGTATATATACGAGCACTACCTATATAATCTTGGTGTTTGTTTGAAGTATAATTCTCAATTAGAGACAGTAGAGATAATGATATGTCAAGAGAAGACTCACCATTGGGAAGAATATGATAGTAATCTTCTCGTTTTTCTTTGGAGTCTATTGGGTCAACCAAGGAAAATTCTGTGGCCATATGATATCTATCATAACCTAGACGCATGGCCTCCCATGTACGAAAGTTTTCTTGAGCACTTCCCAAAGATTCTAATTTCTAAAACAGTTTTTGACTACACCTTTATGTAAGGTGTCATTGTGAGGTGATGTCCACGGTTGGGACATGAGTCACATTTGGTATATATTTATATCCAAACTCACAGCATATATATTGTTGTATTTTGCACGACAATTGTTGTAATAAAGTTGTAGTTATTTTCTGTACCATGTATTTGGCGACTCAGAATAGGTTGGATGGAATGGACCTATTTTGGGGTTGTTACATTAGCCCTCTATTTATAAGAAAATATTAGCACGCCGAAGCAGATTTGACCTGGTACCTGATGGCTTTACCTGCTACTATTGCCACCCACCACATTTAAAATAAATTTCAGCACATTTCTTCACCAACCACAAGTGGGGCCCACTCAATTCTAGAATTTTCCACTAAAATTATTTATAAACCTAATTTCCAAATCAGTCACCTCTTAAAATTCATAACAAATCATTCGTTCATTTTTAACGGTTCAAAATTTGTGAACATATACTCAACTTATATATGTATAACATATCCAAAAATCACAACGATCCAACGGTCAGATTAAAAATTATAACTCACACAATAAAGCTGTAAGAACACTGATTTGATCTTTTAATACCTCCAATCCGATAAAATACTGATAAAATACCTCAACATTAACTCCTTCATTTTTAACCACAAAAATATATCCCTCATTTATATCCACATAAAATAAATATTTCCTTATCATATGAATCAGTAATTAATTATTCACAAATAATATTACAGAATCACATTTATGACAACCAGACCGTTCTCAGGAAAGAGGGGGCTTTTCAATAAGGATTTATCCTTACTGGCACGCAATTAGATGACCAAACCTCTCCTTAGACAGAACCTTCTGGACATTGTCAATAATGTTATCTAATAATATTATTCAAATAATATGAATTATTGATCTGATAATGGGAAATACTATGCAGTAACAATTATTGAATAATAATAATATAAAATATCAACGCAGCAATTATTGAATCAATAAAATAAAATATTGAACAGTAACTACTGTAACAATTATTGAGTAGTGCCTTCCTTCGTAAGAATCAATAATTTAAAAATACTGTGCAATCCGTGTGCTACTGTGCAACCACGCGTATTAGTGTATTTTAACCACCGGGTATTCCAACAGTGTTAACGGTAACAACTACGCCGTTATTTATAAAAACTCAATTTTTGTCGTTATCTTCATCCAATCATATTCCGTTATGGAGCCCACAAATAGCTGCGCCGTCGTACGAATATTCTCCGACAGAAAGAATATTCCACGACCACACGAATATTCACAGACCAAAAATGAATATTTTATAACCACTTGCTTATTTGAAATATTTGCGCATTTTACCCATAACTAACTACATTAATCAAATCAACCCTTTCTATTTCAAAATAATAAATAGAGAAAATTTAATTTCATTTATTAATAATTTGGGGCCTTACAATTTTTTACATTGCTAGGGCCAGAAGACCGCATTCGCGACATTTATACCTTAGGATAGGTTTAAGGAGATGTTCTTTGATATGTATTTCCCTCCAAGCTCGCAAAATCAAATAGAGGTTCAATTCCTAGAGTTAAAACAAGGTACGATGACGGTACCTGAATATGCCACAAAATTCAACGAGTTAGCAAGATTTATGCCGTATCATGTCAACACAGACGAAATGAAGGTGAGGAGGTTCGAACAGGGACTGAAGCCCTGGCTGTATAGCCGAGTTTCTATGTTCCAACTAAACTCGTTTGCAGTCGTGTTGGAGAAGGCAATCATAGCAGAAGGAGGGAGTGATGCCCTGACTAAGTATAATCAAGAATAGAAGAAGAAGAAGAATGAAAATGAGAACAAGGCTGGTGGTAGAAATAGTGGTAGCAGTAGTCAGAAGAGGAAATGGAATGATAGTGTTTTTACTAGAAATAAACAGAGGAATCAAAAGAAAAGAATTGAGGCTTATACTACCTACGGGAAGAGTCACGTATTAGTATGCATGAAAGGGAAGATGGTTTGTTACAACTGTGGTCAAGAGGGCCACATTGTGCCAAATTGTCTCAGCCCAAAGAAGGGAACTTGTTTAACTTACGAGTCAAAAAATCACTTGGCTTGTGATTGTCCTAAGAAGGCAGCGGGAGGATCAAGCGGAGGTAGGGGAAAAAATAGTGGTGGCAACTTGACTATCACTGGACCAATGCCATCAAATCGACCAACTGCTCGTACATTCAACATGACTGTTCAAGATACAGTGCAGTCTAAGGATGTAGTAGCAGGTATCATTCCGATCAACAATTTAAATGCGTACGTATTATTTGACTCGGGTGCTACATGTTAATTCATATCCGATGATTTTGCTAAGAAGCTAGATTTACCTCAAGAAGAGTTAGATTACCCTTTGAACATAGAAATTATGAATAGGAAAGTGATTCCTATTAGGATTGTACACAAGAACTGTTGCGTAGATATTAATAGACATTTGATGATGGTAGACTTAATTTCGATTAAACTTGGGGAATTTAACGTATTTTGGGAATAGATTGGTTGTTTAACCATGGGGCGATAATTGACTACCAAAAGAAGTGTGTAAACCTTATGACTCCGTCAAAGATAGTATTTTGTGGTAGCAAGTCGCTTAGACAAGCGAGTTGTCTGACGATGATGCAAGCTAGGAAGTTGCTAAAACAAGGTTGCGTTGGATATTTAGCTTACATAGTCGATACTCGAAAGTTGGGTGCAAAGCTAGAGGAGATACCGGTCGTTAGCGACTTTGTAGATGTATTTTCGGACGATTTGCCAGGACTTTCGCCTGATAGAGAGATTGAGTTCGTAATTAATTTAGCGACAAGGACTGCTCCTATATCGAAGGCCCCGTACTAAATGGCTCCGGTGGAGATGAAGTAGTTAATGATGCAGTTACAGAAGTTATTAGACAAGAAGTATATCCAGCCGAGCGTATCTCCTTGGGGAGCGTCGATGTTATTTGTTAAAAAGAAGGATGGGTCAATGCGTCTCTGCATTGATTATTTAGAATTGAATAAGGTCATAATTAAGAATAAATATTCGTTGCCAAGGATCGATGACCTATTCGATCAGCTGAAGGGAGCTAGGTACTTCTCAATAATAGATTTGAGAAGTGGATTAAGGCTTGTACTACCTACGGGAAGAATCACGTATTAGTATGCATGAAAGGGAAGATGGTTTGTTACAACTGTGGTCAAGAGGGCCACATTGTGCCAAACTGTCTCAGCCCAAAGAAGGGAACTTGTTTCACTTACGAGTTAAAAGATCACTTGGCTTGTGATTGTCCCAAGAAGGTAGCGGAAGGATCAAGCGGAGGATCAAGCGGAGGTAGGGGAAAAAATAGTGGTGGCAACTTGGCTATCACTGGACCAGTGCCATCAAATCGACCAACTGCTCGTACATTCAACATGACTGTTCAAGATACAGTGCAGTCTAAGGATGTAGTAGCAGGTATCATTACGATCAACAATTTAAATGCGTATGTATTATTTGACTCGGGTGCTACATGTTCATTCATATCCGATGATTTTGTTAAGAAGCTAGATTTACCTCAAGAAGAGTTAGATTACCCTTTGAACATAGAAATTGTGAACAAGAAAGTGATTCCTATTAGGTTTGTACACAAGAACTGTTGCGTAGATTTTAATGGACATTTGATGATGGTAGACTTAATTTCGATTAAACTTGGGGAATTTAACGTATTTTGGGAATAGATTGGTTGTTTAACCATGGGGCGATAATTGACTACCAAAAGAAGTGTGTAAACCTTATGACTCCGTCAAAGATAGTATTTTATGGTAGCAAGTCGCTTAGACAAGCGAGTTGTCTGACGATGATGCAAGCTAGGAAGTTGCTAAAATAAGGTTGCGTTGGATATTTAGCTTACATAGTCAATACTCGAAAGTTGGGTGCAAAGCTAGAGGAGATACCGGTCGTTAGCGACTTTGTAGATGTATTTTCGGACGATTTGCCAGGACTTTCGCCTTATAGAGAGATTGAGTTCGTAATTGATTTAGCGACAAGGACTGCTCCTATATCGAAGGCCCCGTACTGAATGGCTCCGGTGGAGATGAAGTAGTTAATGATGCAGTTACATGAGTTATTAGGCAAGAAGTATATCCAGCCGAGCGTATCTCCTTGGGGAGCGTCGATGTTATTTGTTAAAAAGAAGGATGGGTCAATGCGTCTCTGCATTGATTATTTAGAATTGAATAAGGTCATAATTAAGAATAAATATTCGTTGCCAAGGATCGATGACCTGTTCGATCAACTGAATGGAGCTAGGTACTTCTCAAAAATAGATTTGAGAAGTGGATTAAGGCTTGTACTACCTACGGGAAGAATCACGTATTAGTATGCATGAAAGGGAAGATGGTTTGTTACAACTGTGGTCAAGAGGGCCACATTGTGCCAAACTGTCTCAGCCCAAAGAAGGGAACTTGTTTCACTTACGAGTCAAAAGATCACTTGGCTTGTGATTGTCCCAAGAAGGTAGCGGAAGGATCAAGCGGAGGATCAAGCGGAGGTAGGGAAAAAAATAGTGGTGGCAACTTGACTATCACTGGACCAGTGCCATCAAATCGACCAACTACTCGTACATTTAACATGACTGTTCAAGATACAGTGCAGTCTAAGGATGTAGTAGCAGGTATCATTACGATCAACAATTTAAATGCGTATGTATTATTTGACTCGGGTGCTATATGTTCATTCATATCCGATGATTTTGCTAAGAAGCTAGATTTACCTCAAGAAGAGTTAGATTACCCTTTGAACATAGAAATTGTGAACAAGAAAGTGATTCCTATTAGGTTTGTACACAAGAACTGTTGCGTAGATTTTAATGGACATTTGATGATGGTAGACTTAATTTCGATTAAACTTGGGGAATTTAACGTATTTTGGGAATAGATTGGTTGTTTAACCATGGGGCGATAATTGACTACCAAAAGAAGTGTGTAAACCTTATGACTCCGTCAAAGATAGTATTTTATGGTAGCAAGTCGCTTAGACAAGCGAGTTGTCTGACGATGATGCAAGCTAGGAAGTTGCTAAAACAAGGTTGCATTGGATATTTAGCTTACATAGTCGATACTCGAAAGTTGGGTGCAAAGCTAGAGGAGATACCGGTCGTTAGCGACTTTGTAAATGTATTTTCGGACGATTTGCCAGGACTTCTGCCTGATAGAGAGATTGAGTTCGTAATTGATTTAGCGACAAGGACTGCTCCTATATCAAAGGCCTCGTATTGAATGGCTCCGGTGGAGATGAAGTAGTTAATGATGCAGTTGTAGGAGTTATTAGACAAGAAGTATATCCAGCCGAGCGTATCTCCTTGGGGAGCGTCGATGTTATTTGTTAAAAAGAAGGATGGGTCAATGCGTCTCTGCATTGATTATTTAGAATTGAATAAGGTCATAATTAAGAATAAATATTCGTTGCCAAGGATCGATGACCTGTTCGATCAGCTGAAGGGAGCTAGGTACTTCTCAAAAATAGATTTGAGAAGTGGATTAAGGATTGTACTACCTACGGGAAGAATCACATATTAGTATGCATGAAAGGGAAGATGGTTTGTTACAAATGTGGTCAAGAGGGCCACATTGTGCCAAACTGTCTCAGCCCAAAGAAGGGAACTTGTTTCACTTACGAGTCAAAAGATCACTTGGCTTGTGATTGTCCTAAGAAGGCAGCGGGAGGATCAAGCGGAGGTAGGGGAAAAAATAGTGGTGGCAACTTGACTATCACTGGACCAGTGCCATCAAATCGACCAACTGCTCGTACATTCAACATGATTGTTCAAGATACAGTACATTCTAAGGATGTAGTAGCAGGTATCATTCCGATCAATAATTTAAATGCGTATGTATTATTTGACTCGGGTGCTACATGTTCATTCATATCCGATGATTTTGCTAAGAAGCTAGATTTACCTCAAGAAGAGTTAGATTACCCTTTGAACATAGAAATTGTGAACAGGAAAGTGATTCCTATTAGGTTTGTACACAAGAACTGTTGCGTAGATATTAATGGACATTTGATGATGGTAGACTTAATTTCGATTAAACTTGGGGAATTTAACGTATTTTGGGAATAGATTGGTTGTTTAACCATGGGGCGATAATTGACTACCAAAAGAAGTGTGTAAACCTTATGACTTCGTCAAAGATAGTATTTTATGGTAGCAAGTCACTTAGACAAGCGAGTTGTCTGACGATGATGCAAGATAGGAAGTTGCTAAAACAAGGTTGCGTTGGATATTTAGCTTACATAGTCGATACTCGAAAGTTGGGTGCAAAGCTAGAGGAGATACCGGTCGTTAGCGACTTTGTAGATGTATTTTCGGACGATTTTTCAGGACTTTCGCCTGATAGAGAGATTGATTTTGTAATTGATTTAGCGACAAGGACTGCTCCTATATCGAAGGCCCCGTACTGAATGGCTCCGGTGGAGATGAAGTAGTTAATGATGCAGTTGCAGGAGTTATTAGACAAGAAGTATATCCAGCCGAGCGTATCTCCTTGGGGAGCGCCGACGTTATTTGTTATGAAGAAGGATGGGTCAATTCGTCTCTGCATTGATTATTGAGAATTGAATAAGGTCATAATTAAGAATAAATATTCGTTGCCAAGGATCGATGACCTATTCGATCAGCGGAAGGGAGCTAGGTACTTATCAAAAATAGATTTGAGAAGTGGATCTCATCAGTTGAAGGAGAAGAAGGAAGATGTACCAAAGACGACATTCAGAACTCGGTATGAACATTACGAGTCTCTGGTAATGTCATTTAGTTTTACAAACGCACCTGCATCGTTTATGGACCTAATGAATAGGGTATTTAAGCCATTCTTAGATAAATTCATGGTGTTATTCATCGACGACATTTTGGTGTAACAGGTCGAATTGATTGAGTCGTGATTTTGGGGACAGAATCCTTTTACGGGGGGAAAGATGTGACGAACGAGATTTTGTAATTTAATTTTAATATTATTGAATTAAATAAATATTTTTTAATTATTTAATTATTGGATTAAATAATTAATTGATGAAATTGTGGTAGATTAATTTAATTATATGTGTTATATTTATTAAATTAATGTGGAGAATTTTATTATTCAAAGTATGTAATTATGTGAGCTTATTGAAGTAAATGAAATATTTAATAAGCATAATGTTATTTTAATTAATTTAATAATTAATTAGAGAATTAATAATTTGACATAATTAATTCATGAGAAAAATTAATTATGTGACTATGTGAATTAAGAATAAATTATCATATTTTATCAAAATAATTTGAATTAAGAGTAAATAAGATATTGAATTTATTTTATAAAGGGGTGTGACATTATTAAACTATAATATAAGCAGTTATCAAAATAATTGGGTTTGAGTTTTAAGAATGACCAAACAAGGCCTTAGAGGAGGTTGTGAGCAGTTAACCCATGATAGGTTAACTGATCACCCCAACTGCGTCAGTTTCAAAATGTTATATACGTCTTCTTTTATTCGTTAAGTCTTTTAGTTTTTCTAAGTCTGACAAACTATTTAGAGAGAAATTGATAATTTTGAGGAAAATTATGAGTGTGTGAGTGATCAAGTAACTGAGAAAGGATCATCAAGGATCATCTCTTCTAATCTACATATTTATTTTATGTGAATATAAATGAAGGAATTAATGCTGAGGTATTTTATCAGTATTTTATCGGAATGAAGGTATTAAAAATCGTCCGTATGTGGATTTCAGACATTTTTCGTTTGGAATTTGAAAAAACTTAAAGCTACAAAGTTTTAGAGAATTTAATTTCCTATTAAATGGATATAAAATTCGTATTTTTCCGATAAAAGTGCTATTTATTATGAATTATTGAAGTTTTTAATTATTGTTTTAAATGATAAAATATTTTGGGAATTTTTAGAATTGGTGGGCCCCATTTTTGGTGGGTAAAAAATGTGCTAAAATTTTATTTCAAATGTGGTGGGCATAAATAGTAACAGGTAAAGCCATCAGGTAGTAGGTTAAGTCTGCTTCGGTGTTCTAACATTTTCCTATAAATAGGGTGCTTTATTAGAATTGAAAATCATACTAGAAACAAGTTTTTTTTTTCTCTCTCTCTCTCTATATATTATCGAGCGTATTTTGTGAGTATTTAGATACTTTGAGAGTGCTATTCAGTGCAAGTATCCTTCAGCATCATATCCGATATTCCATTCAGAAATACTGTTCTTTTGAGGTAAGGGATGTTATTTTTTTCTTATATGATATTATTTTCTTCAATATCATTATGTCGAATTATTGATATAAGTTTTATTGTGGAATTTTTACCTTTTTGTGTCGAGATTACTATTCACGTATACGACACTATTCACGTATACGACACTATTCACAAATTCGACACGATTCACTGAAAAATGAAATTTTCTCTTTTTCGTCCCAGATGTTTAGTATGGTTACTATCTTTGATTGTATCCATGTTTTGATCGTCATTCTTGAATTTTACTCCATTATGGTTTATTTTGGAGTATTTTTAAACTTGAATTATCTAATGTACGAATCTGTAAACTTTGTCCTTTTATCTTACTGGATTCATTCTCTAAAATGTTTTTCCTCATCCTCAGTCCTTAATGGTGATACTTGATGAATATCTTTAGCCTGTAGTGCAAAGATGAATGATTACCTGATGAAAATCTTTGGCCCGTAGTGCAAAGATGAACAGGTGTTGAGATGAACATGACCAACTGGTGATACAAATGAATATCTTTGGCCCGTAGTGCAAAGATGAATATTTGATTCAAGATGTATATTGATTGATGTTACAGGGATAAAATATTGATTATGGACTTTTAAATTCATAGATGATAGTAGATTTCATTCTCTACTTAACTCTTCTAATGAATTGTTGTTTCCGCTGCAGTTGTTGATCTAAAACTTGTTGTCTATTATATTATATCAGATTTTTCCCTGTTGAAGACTATTGATAATTTGTTGTATGCTATCTTAGTCATAATATTCTTTACTGGGCTAGTTGAGCTCACCCTTTTCCTTTTGGTTCCATTTTTCTTCTCAAGAGGTGAGAATATAGCAGAAACTAGTCGGGGTATGGAGTGATGGTTCTAGAAAGTTGTTTTAGCAGTCCTCACTATTTTTGTAAAATAGTGTATCAATAATTGTAATGAGGACTCCTTTTGAGTTTTAATACTGTCTATAAGACAATATTTGTATTTAAACTCACATTATATGTGTTGTCGTATTTTTCACGACAATTGTATTAATGAAGTTGTATTTGTTTCTGTACCATATTTTTGACAACTCAGAATGGGTGATGTATACCTATTTTGGGGGCGTCACATTACGTACCAAATTTGTTACGTCAATCATATGTTATATCATAAATTTATACTTGTACATGATTAAGTATATTAAAACGAAAAGTCCAAACTTCAAATGGATAAATTTGGTGTTACAACAAACTCGTAGTGTTAATTTTTATGTTTTGTGTTCAAAACTTTCAAGAACATCAAGAACAATAAAATTACATGTTTTGATTCTGTAAATTATGCGTTTTAACTTGTTAAAACCATGCTAGAAGGGTTGGTTAGTAGTTATATGTGTATTACTGTATCTAGGTATGTCTAATTTCATGTATGAAATAAGAAATTGGTAGAAATTGGCTTGTTCTGCAATTTTTTGCGAACTGCAATTTCTGTAATTGGTACGCTGCGCCGCAGTGCTGGCTGCAGGCACAAGAACCGCGCCGCAGCGGGAGGCACGCCGCAGCGCCATTGACCAGGCCGCAGTGCTGACCGCGCCGCAGCGTCAATATTAGGGGTGTTGGTGGCGCCGCAGCGCCACTCTTCAGATTGTCCAGAAATGAAAATTTTTTAAAGTGTTCAAGTCTATGAATGTGATAGTAACCTAATCTAATGAACATAAAAATATGTTAGAAGTATAATGAGATGTTAAAATATATTCTTAACATGTCAATAACGCATTTACGTGTGAATTGAATTATCGAACGCATAGTTAGCTTATTGTGCGTGTAGTGTAATATTATATGACAATAAGTGTGATAATTTGACTAAGTATAGTTATAACCAAAGTTTAGACAAAAGAATGAACTTGTGATGACTAGTTACATTATAATTAACTAGATTTGTGAATGGAAATGATATGCAGGATTAAATCGAAGAATGTGTATAATTAGCGTGTAATCTACGCATGAGGCAAGTTTCCTAACCCTACTTGTTATCGTTGTTCAAGTTTATAATCCTTACATCTTTACACTGAGCAAATTCTAGACTTTTATCCTATTTTGATCAATTTCAATATGTTACATTAAAGATCTTTTCAAAGTATGATTGCAGTTATACAATTCTTATTCCATTGTATACCTCTTGAGTTATTATTCAATTTGAATATCAGTTATTGTTGGACCTTGTAGGACTAGCGAACCCTATTGATTCGACTAGTCCTTAGTTGATGAACGTTCTAAATTTTAGAACCTTTGTTGAATTATCCAAACCAAACTTTCTTTGGTACGGACTCGAATGCCAAACTTAGATGAACAACCCTGTATAGGGGATTACTTATGCGTTAGCGTTAAGATATTGTGCACAGTATGGTACTAAGGGCTGATCCCCCTAAGTATGAGTAGAAGATTCCATAGTCTCATGACTATTAAATGTTTTAGTATAACCCTTGATAACCTAGGACATAGTTCAAGGTCTGATGACCCTCAGAAGTTCTTTTGATTCTTGCTATTCATTCTTGATTCAAAAGTTGAGTTCTTATTCCAGAAGTCTTTGATTCACACGCATGTTATTATATTATTGTTTCATTAGTTTACTTGTGGGCAATTGTGCTCACTCTTGGGTAATAATAACATTGCAGTTAAGGACGAAAGGTCCGACGAGCCTTCTACTAGCAAAGGCAAGGGCAAGATTAACAAGTGATGAAGACTTGTTATTTTATGTGATGATGTATTTATGTTTTAGACTTATGTTAATGTTGTGTAAGATTATTAATTGTTTATATTTTCACAATTGAGATTTAAGGTTAGTATGACTTGAGATTTATGTATTTATTCAGTTGATGTAACTCCTTAAGGAGATGATTTATTTCTATCTATTTATACTTTTATTTATTATGTGTAGATAGACATATGAAGTTTGTATTGTAAACACCAAATCATGTGAGAATTGAAGTACCCGGATTTGGGGGTGTCACAGGTTGGATGTGACGAACGAGATTTTTTAATTTAATTTTAAAATTATTGAATTAAATAAATATTTTTCAATAATTTAATTATTGGATTAAATAATTAATTGATAAAATTATGGTAGATTAGTTTAATTATATGTGTTATATTTATTAAATTAATGTGAAGAATTTTATTATTCAAAGAATGTAATTGTGTGAGCTTATTGAAGTAAATGAAATATTTAATAAGCATAATGTTATTTTAATTAATTTAATAATTAATTAGAGAATTAATAATTTGACATAATTAATTTATGAGAAAAATTAATTATATGACTATGTGAATTAAGAATAAATTATCATATTTTATTTAAATTAAAATAAATAAGATATTGGATTTATTTTATAAAGGGGGGTGACATTATTAAACTATAATATAAGCAGTTATCAAAATAATTGTGTTTGAGTTTTAAGAATGACCAAACAAGGCCTTAGGGGAGGTTGTGAGCAGTTAACCCATGATGGGTTAACTGATCACCACAACTGCGTCAGTTTTAAAATGTTATATACGTCTTCTTTTATTCTTTAAGTCTTTTAGTTTTTCTAAGTCTCACAAACTATTCAAAGAGAAATTGATAATTTTGAGGGAAATTATGAGTGTGTGATTGATCAAGTAACTGAGAAAGGATCATCAAGGATCATCTCTTCTAATCTACACTTAATACTCTGGGTAATTCCTTTAAGCCAATTTCAAATTACGTTGTTTAAGTTTTATAAGAGAATGGCTTTCAACTTCTGTTAAAATCTCTGTAATTAGAAAGGGTAGCAATCATGTAACACCCCAATCCCATATCGAAAGATAGGAAAAAAAATTATCTGCATATAAGGAAATAAGTTACTACCAATAGTACCTTCAAGTTATGACCTTTTGGGAGCCTGTGGTGGGCTAAGATAACCCTAGAAGATACTATTGAGCCAGTGGTTTGAGGCCTTATTTTGATGGATTTGATTCGATTCGGACTTGGGATTTGATCCGAGATTTGTTTCGGACTCGAGATTTGACCCGGGTTGTTTCATATGGTACCAGAGCCGACTCTTTAAAGCTCGGGTCGGGTCATCCGATCGGGTTGCCAGAGGTGGGGACACGAAGGCTGGTGGTATTATCCCACAATGGAGAGATGGAGGTCCAGAGGTGGGGACACGAAGCCAGTCGGTATTATCCCACAATGGCTAGAGAGGCAAAGATTTTTGGGCCGTGTGTGTGATCGGTTCTGACGGGAACGTCAGAAATTTAAGTGGGGGAGTTTGTAACACCCCAGTCCCATATCGAAAGATGGGAAAAAAATTTGTCTGTATATAAGAAAATAAGTTACTACCAATAGTACTTTCAAGTCATGACCTTTTGGGAGCCTGTGGTGAGCTAAGATGACCCAAGAAGATACTATTGGGCCAGTGGTTTGAGGCCTTATTTTGATGGATTTGATTCGATTCGGACTTGGGATTTGACCCGAGATTTGTTCCGAACTCGGGATTTGACCCGGGTTGTTTCAAATCATGTGTTTGTTTTTGGTAATATGCTATTATAACATGTTTTACTGTATATGGTATATATCCATATCATCAGTTTCATAAAAATTATGCCGAGCATTGTTTCTTCAAAATACAGAGAATAAAATATGGCCATATGGCCTTACGTGTATGACCCCAACTTATTATAAATAAAATTAAATTTTCTCTATTCATTATCTTGAAATAATAAGGAGTTAATTTGATATAATACTTTGGTTATGGGTGAAATATGCAAATTTTACAAAATAAGCAAGTGGTTATAAAATATTCATTTTTGTCAAGGAATATTCGTTTGGTCGTAGAATATTCTTGCTGCGGAGAAATATTCGTACGACGGCGCAGCCATTTGTGGGCTCCATAATAGAATAACTGTCGGATGAGGAAAACGACAAGCTTGAGTTTTTATAAATAACGGCGTAATCGTTACCGTTAACACTGTTGGAATACCCTGTGGTTAAAATACAGTAATACGCGTGGTTGCACAGTATCACACGGTATTGCATAGTATTTTTGAATTATTAATTTTTACGTAAGAAGGCACTACTCAATTATTGTTATAGTAATTACTGTTTAATATTTTATTTTATTGATTCAATAATTGCAGCATTGATATTTTATATTATTGTTGTTTCAATAATTATCATTGAACCGTATTTCCCATTATCAGATCAATAATTCATATTATTTAAATAATATTATTAGATAGCATTATTGGCAATGTCTAGAAAGTTCTATCTAAGGAGAGGTTTGATCACCTAATTGCGCACCAGTAAGGAGAAATCCTTATCGGAAAACCCCCTCTTTCTTGGGAACGGCCTGGTTGTCATAATTGTGATTCGGTAATATTATTTGTGAATAATTAATTATTAATTTATATGATAAGAAATATTTATTTTATATGGATATAAATGAAGGATAGGGAAACATTTATTTTATGTGATTATAAATGAAGAAATTAATGATGAGGTATTTTATCAGTATTTTATCGGAATGGAGGTATTAAAAATCATCCGTATATCGATTTCGGACATTTTTCGTTTGGAATTTAGAAAAATTTAAAGCTACAAAGTTGTAGAGAATTTAATTTTCTATGGAATGGACATAAAATTAGTATTTTTCTGATAAAATGGCTATTTATTATGAATTATTGAAGTTTTTGATTATTGTTTAAATGATAAAATATTTTGAAAATTTCTAGAATTGGTGGTCCCCACTTTTGGTTGGTGAGAAATGTGCTAAAATTTTATTTCAAATGTGGTGGGCATGAATAGTAACAGGTAAAGCCATCAGGTGGCAAGTTAAGTCTGCTTCGGCGTTCTAACATTTTTCTATAAATAGGGTGCTTAGTTAGAATTGAAAATCACACCAGAAACAAGTTTTATTTCTCTCTCTCTCTCTCTCTCTCTATATATATATATATATATATATATATATATATATATATAATATATAATAATATATATATATTATCGAGCGTATTTTGTGAGTATTTAGATACTTTGAGAGTGCTATTCAGTGCAAGTTTTCTTCTGCATCATATCCAATATGCCATTCAGAAATACTGTTCTTTTGAGGTAAGGGATGTTATTTTCTTCTTATATGATATTATTTTCTTCAATATCATTATGCCGAATTATTGATATAAGTTTTATTGTAGAATTTTTACTTTTTTGTGTCGGAGTTACTATTCACGTATACGACACTATTCACAAATTCGACACTATTCATAGAAATATAAAATTTTCTCTTTTTCGTCCCAAATGTTTAGTATGGCTATTATCTTTGATTGTATCCATGTTTTAATCGTCATTCTTGAATTTTACTCCATTATGGTGTATTATGGAGTATTTTTAAACTTGAATTATTTGAAGTACGAATTTCTAAACTTTGTCCTTTTATTTTACTGAATTCGTTCTTTAAAATATTTTTCATCATCCTCAGTCCTTAATGGTGATACTTGATGAATATCTTTAGCCTGTAGTGTAAAGATGAATGATTATCTGATGAATATCTTTGGCCAGTAGTGCAAAGATGAACAGGTGTTGAGATGAACATGACCAACTGGTGATACAAATGAATAACTTTGGCCCGTAGTGTAAAGATGAATATTTGATTCAAGATGTATATTGATTGATGTTACAGGGATAAATTATTGATGATGGACTTTTAAATTCATAGATGATAGTAGATTTCATTCTCTACTTAACTCTTCTAATGAATTGTTGTTTCCGCTGCAGTTGTTGATCTAAAACTTGTTCTCTATTATATTCTATCAAATTTTTCCCTATTGAATACTATTGATAATTTGTTGTACGTTATCTTACTCATAATATTCTTTACTGGGCTAGTTGAGCTCACCCTTTTTCTTTTGGTTCCATTTTTCTTCTCAGGAGGTGAGAATATAGCAGAAACTAGTCGGGGTATAGAGTGATGGTTCAAGAAAGTTGTTTTAGCAGTCCTCACTATTTTTGTAAAATAGTGTATCAATAATTGTAATGAGGACTCCTTTTGAGTTTTAATATTGTCTATTAGACAATATTTGTATTTAAACTCACAGTATATGTGTTGTCGTATTTTGCACGACAATTGTATTAATGAAGTTGTATTTGTTTCTGTACCATGTATTTGACAACTCAGAATGGGTGATGTATACCTATTTTGGGGGCGTCACAGTTGGTATCAGAGCTTAGGGATATGGTTTCTGGCGGAGATCGGGGTATAGAACTAGGAGATGAGAGATGAGTAAATCTTTCACTAGTGTGTCCTACCTAAGCTTATTTGTTGGTCGGTCATAATATAGGGATATTATGTGATATGTTAATTTATTTAATTAACCCTTGTTTTATGGCAGTATTTGAGAATGGCAGCTGAGAACGTTAACAATGGAGCATATGAGACTGAAAACACCTTTAGTCACCAATCAAGAGAACGTGCAACAGGAAGACAATATTCCTCCTATAAAGAACACTACCGAACAAACGATCAATGATGGGATGTTTAGAAGTTTTTTGCAGTTCATGCAAAATCAGACGAGGGAGACTCGTGGACAAAATACGGGTGGAAATGATAGCAACGCGTGGTTTGCCACAGCTAAGCAGTTCAAGGAGTTGGGACTACCAGAATTCTGGGGAAAGCCAGATCCGATTAAGGCCAAAACGTGGGTTAAGCAAATTGCCAAGATATTCGATGTCTTGGGATGGACGAAAGAACAGAAGGTTCCATTCGCCACCTTTATGTTCCGTGGTGAGGTAGATTACTGGTGGAAATCTGTGAAGCGTACCCAGCCCTCCGCACTCAACATGTCTTGGGAAATATTTCAAAAATTGTTTAATGATAATTACTTTCCTGAAAATATTCGTCATATGAAGGAGGTAGAGTTTATTAGACTGGAACAAAATAATATGACGGTGTCCCAGTATGAGGCGAAGTTCGCAGAGTTATCCAGGTTTGCACCTCATTTAGTAGAGAATGAGGAACGAATGACACGGATGTTTCTGAGAGGTCTAAAACCTAAGATTCATCAATACCTTATCTCTCATAAATTTTCTCTGTATTCAGATGTTGTCAACAGGGCTCAATTATTAGAGCGAGATAATGAGTATGTGCAACCGAGGGACCACAACTAGGGTCATACCGGTGACAACAGTCATCGGAGCGATGATAACCAGCGAGGAGAAAAAAATATGGACAAAAAATGGTAACCACTCGGGCGGTAATCGTGGCCATGATAATAGGAGAGGTGAGTCAAGTGGAAATTTCAAAAAGAGGAGATTCAACAATGACGGGAAGACATCAACAGCAGCACCAGCATCAACAACAAATTCTGGGGGAGGAGAACGACCGCTATTTAGATGTTACATATGCGAAGAGGAGGGACACATAAGTCCAAACTGTTCCAGCCTCTCAAGGTGTGTTTCATTCGTTCTAGTACATCTCCTTGGGGTGCTCCTGTTTTATTCGTAAAGAAGAAAGATGGGAGTATGCGACTTTGTATTGACTATCGAGAATTAAATCATGTCACCATCAAGAATAGATATCAGCTACCTCACATTGATGACTTGTTCGACTAGTTGTAAGGAGCACAATTCTTTTCAAAGATCGATCTTCGTTCTGGATATCATCAGCTGAAGATTAAAACTGAGGATATTCCAAAGACTGCCTTCAGGACTCGGTATGAGCATTATGAATTCTTAGTCATGTCTTTTGGATTGACTAATGCTCCTGCTGCTTTTATGGATATGATGAACCGTGTATTCAAGGAATATTTGGATCAGTTCGTTGTTGTCTTTATTGATGACATCCTCATCTATTCCAAAAGCCATGAAGATCATGAGAACCATTTGAAGCTGGTACTTCAAAGACTTCGTGACAACAAGCTATATGCCAATCTAAAGAAATGTGAGTTTTGGCTTAAGGAAGTAGCATTCCTTGGGCACGTGGTGTCAAAACATGGAGTATCTGTTGACCCAGCGAAGATTGAAGCAATCCAAAGTTAAGAGCAACCGAAGTCAGTGACCGAAGTGCGTAGCTTTCTGGGCTTAGCTGGTTATTATCGGAGATTCATGGAAGAATTTTCTAGAATCGCTACTTCGTTAACTCAGCTGACTCGAAAAGATACAAAATTCGTATGGAGCGAGGAATGTGAGAAGAGTTTCTAAGAGCTCAAGAGGAGACTCATTTCGACACCTGTTCTGACAATACCATCTGGTTCGGATGGATTTGTTATCTACAGCGATGCTTCAGGCAAAGGGTTAGGATGTGTTCTCATGCAACATGGAAAAGTCATAGCCTATGCCTTGCGACAACTCAAAGAATATGAGAGGAATTATCTTACTCATGATCTAGAGTTGGCAGCAGTCGTTTTCGCATTGAAAATCTGGAGGCACTACCTGTATGGGAAGAAAGTGGAGATTTATACGGATCATAAAAGCCTGAAATATTTCTTCACACAAAAGAAACTCAATATGCGGCAACGACGTTGGCTCGAGCTGTTGAAAGATTACGACCATAACATTCAATATAATCCTGGAAAAGCCAAAATTGTAGCTGACACATTGAGTAGAAGATCGTATGCGGGTACGAGTGCGATGTTGTTAGCACAAAGACCCATTTTGTACGACTTACAAAGGATGGAGATAGAGTTAAAGGCTCCAAGTACCCACGTGATGATATCAAACATACGAGTAGAACCGACTTTAATCGATAAAGTTAAAGCTGCTCAAGCTACGGACATAGAGCTGATGCGTATGAAGAAGAAAGTGCAAGAAGGTGCTATTTCAGAAGCAAGAATCGATGAAGAAGGAATACTTCGAGTCAACTCCAGACTTTGCGTTCCTAATGATTCTCACTTGAAGCATAGAATCATGATGGAGGCACATAACACACCATTTGCAATCCATCCTGGGAGTACCAAAATGTATCATGATTTTTGACATATATTTTGGTGGAACAATATGAAGAGAGAGATCGCGGAGTTTATCTCGAGGTGTTTAACTTGTTAACGAGTAAAGGCCGAGCATCAAGTGCCAAAAGGTCCATTGCAACCACTTGAGATTTCAAAATGGAAGTGGGAACACATTACTATGGATTTCGTTACGGGTCTTCCCAAGGTTTCTCAAGGCATAGATGCGATTTGGGTTATTATTGATAGATTAACCAAGTTTGCTCATTTCTTGCCTATATGGGAGACTTATTCCCTTGAACGTCTTGCTCGTATGTACGTGAATGAGATTGTGAAATTGTATGGCATGCCAGTATCCATAGTTTTGGATCGTGACCCAAGATTCACTTCACAATTTTGGGTTAGCTTGCAGAAAGCTATGGGCATGGATCTACGATTTAGTTCAGCATACCATCCTCAAACGGACGGATAATCAGAAAGGACTATTCAAACTCTTGAAGATCTATTAAGACTCTGTGTCCTAGATTTCAAAGGAAGTTGGAATAAGTACTTGCCATTGGTAGAATTCTCCTACAACAACAGTTATCAAGCAAGTATAGACATGGCTCCATTCGAGGTGTTATATGGACGAAAGTGTCGTTCTCCAGTATGCTGGGACGAGGTGGGTGAAGCAACGTTGTTGGTACCAAAATTGGTACGCGTGACTACAGAAAAGATCCAAATGATTCGATAACGTATAAAGACCTAACAAGATCGACAAAAGAGTTATGTCGATCTTCATCAACAGGAATATTGGAAATTATGTACTATTACGTATTGCTCCATGGAAGGGAGTTACAAGATTCGGGAAGAGAGGAAAGCTCAATCCATGATTTGTTGGTCCATTTGAGATTCTTGACCGAATAAGAAATGTGGCCTATAGACTCGTATTACCTCCAAGCATGTCTCGTGTTCATAATGTTTTTCACATATCTATGCTTCGTAAATATGTGAAAGACACGAACCACATTATTGCGTTAGAACCAGACGAGATAGCCAAAGATTTAACGTACGAGGAGGTATCTGTCAAGATATTGGATAGGAAAGAGCATATCCTACGAACAAAGATTATACCACAAGTCAAGGTTTTGTGGAGGAACCATGCTATTGAAGAAATGACTTGGGAGTTAGAATCGAAAATGAAAGCGAGGTACCCTCAACTTTTCGAAACACCAGGTACGTACGTCAATTTCGAGGACGAAATTTCATAAGGAGGGGAGGTTGTAAGACCCCAACTTATTATAAATAAAATTAAATTTTCTCTATTCATTATCTTGAAATAATGTGTTAATTTGATATAATATTTTGGTTATGGGTGAAATGTGCAAATTTTATAAAATAAGCAAGTGGTTATAAAATATTTATTTTTGTCAGATATTCGTTTGGTTGTGGAATATTCTTGCTACTGGGGAATATTCGTACCATGACGCAACCATTTGTGGGCCCCATAACAGAATAACTGTCGGTTGAGAAAAACGACAAGTTTGAGTTTTTATAAATAACGGCGTAATCGTTACCGTTAACACTGTTGGAATACCCGATGGTTAAAATACAGTAATACGCGCAGTTGAACAGTAGCACACGGTATTGCATAGTATTTTTGAATTATTGATTCTTACGTAAGAAGGCACTACTCAATTATTGTTACAGTAATTACTGTTCAATATTTTATTTTATTGATTCAATAATTATTGCATTGATATTTTATATTATTGTTGTTTCAATAATTGTCATTGCACAGTATTTTCCATTATCAGATCAATAATTCATATTATTTGAATAATATTATTACATATCATTATTGGCAATGTCTAAAAAGTTTTGTCTAAGGAGAGGTTTGGTCACCTAATTGCGCGCCAGTAAGGAGAAATCCTTATCGAAAAGCTCCCTCTTTCTTGGGAACGGCCTGGTTGTCATAATTGTGATTCTGTAATATTATTTGTGAATAATTAGTTATTGATTTATATGATAAGAAATATTTATTTTATGTGGATATAAATGAAGGATAGGGAAATATTTATTTTATGTGATTATAAATGAAGAAATTAATACTGAGGTATTTTATCAGTATTTTGTCGGAATAGAGGTATTAAAAATCGTCCGTATGTGGATTTCGGACATTTTTCGTTTAGAATTTAGAAAAACTTAAAGCTACAAAGTTGTAGGGAATTTAATTTCCTATTAAATAGACATAAAATTCGTATTTTTTTGATAAAATAGCTATTTATTATGAATTATTGAAGTTTTTGATTATTGTTTTAAATGATAAAATATTTTGGAAATTTCTAGAATTGGTGGGCCCCATTTTTGGTTGGTAAAAAATGTGCTAAAATTTTATTTCAAATGTGGTGGGCATGAATAGTAACAAGTAAAGCCATCAGGTAGTAGGTTAAGTCTGCTTCGGTGTTCTAACATTTTTTCCTATAAATAGAGTGCTTTGTTAGAATTGAAAATCACACTAGAAACAAGTTTTTTTTCTCTCTCTCTATATATATTATCGAGCGTATTTTGTGAGTATTTAGATACTTTGAGAGTGCTATTCAGTGCAAGTATCCTTCAGCATCATATCCGATATTCCATTCAGAAATACTGTTCTTTTGAGGTAAGGGATGTTATTTTCTTCTTATATGATATTATTTTCTTCAATATCATTATGTCGAATTATTGATATAAGTTTTATTGTGGAATTTCTATATTTTTGTGTCGAGATTACTATTCACGTATACAGCACTATTCACGTATATGGCACTATTAATAAATTCGACACTATTCACTAAAAAATGAAATTTTCTCTTTTTCGTCCCAGATGTTTAGTATGGTTACTATCTTTGATTGTATCCATGTTTTGATCGTCATTCTTGAATTTTACTCCATTATGGTTTATTTTGGAGTATTTTTAAACTTGAATTATCTAATGTACGAATCTTTAAACTTTGTCCTTTTATCTTACTGGATTCGTTCTCTAAAATGTTTTTCCTCATCCTCAGTCCTTAATGGTGATACTTGATGAATATCTTTAGCCTGTAGTGCAAAGATGAATGATTACCTGATGAAAATCTTTGGCCCGTAGTGCAAAGATGAACAGGTGTTGAGATGAACATGACCAACTGGTGATACAAATGAATATCTTTGGCCCGTAGTGCAAAGATGAATATTTGATTCAAGATGTATATTGATTGATGTTACAGGGATAAAATATTGATTATGGACTTTTAAATTCATAGATGATAGTAGATTTCATTCTCTACTTAACTCTTCTAATGAATTGTTGTTTCCGCTGCAGTTGTTGATCTAAAACTTGTTGTCTATTATATTCTATCAGATTTTTCCCTGTTGAAGACTATTGATAATTTGTTGTATGCTATCTTAGTCATAATATTCTTTACTGGGCTAGTTGAGCTCACCCTTTTCCTTTTGGTTCCATTTTTCTTCTCAAGAGGTGAGAATATAGCAGAAACTAGTCGGGGTATGGAGTGATGGTTCTAGAAAGTTATTTTAGCAGTCCTCACTATTTTTGTAAAATAGTGTATCAATAATTGTAATGAGGACTCCTTTTGAGTTTTAATACTGTCTATAAGACAATATTTGTATTTAAACTCACATTATATGTGTTGTCGTATTTTTCACGACAATTGTATTAATGAAGTTGTATTTGTTTCTGTACCATATTTTTGACAACTCAGAATGGGTGATGTATACCTATTTTGGGGGCGTCACATTACGTACCAAATTTGTTACGTCAATCATATGTTATATCATAAATTTATACTTGTACATGATTAAGTATATTAAAACGAAGAGTCCAAACTTCAAATGGATAAATTTGGTGTTACAACAAACTCGTAGTGTTAATTTTTATGTTTTGTGTTCAAAACTTTCAAGAACATCAAGAACAATAAAATTACATGTTTTGATTCTGTAAATTATGCGTTTTAACTTGTTAAAACCATGCTAGAAGGGTTGGTTAGTAGTTATATGTGTATTACTGTGTCTAGGTATGTCTAATTTCATGTATGAAATAAGAAATTGGTAGAAATTGGCTTGTTCTGCAATTTTTAGCAAACTGCAATTTCTGTAATTGGTACGCCGCGCCGTAGTGCCGACTGCAGGCACAAGAATCGCACCGCAGCGGGAGGCACGCCGCAGCGCCATTGACCAGGCCGCAGTGCTGACCGCGCCGCAGCGTCGATATTAGGGGTGTTGGTGGCGCCGCAGCGCCACTCTCCAGATTGTCTAAAAATGAAATTTTTTAAAGTGTTCAAGTCTATGAATGTGATAGTAACCTAATCTAATGAACATAAAAATATGTTAGAAGTATAATGAGATGTTAAAATAGATTCTTAACATGTCAATAACGCATTTACGTGTGAATTGAATTATCGAACGCATAGTTAGCTTATTGTGCGTGTAGTGTAATATTATGTGACAATAAGTGTGATAATTTGACTAAGTATAGTCATAACCAAAGTTTAGACAAAAGAATGAACTTGTGATGACTAGTTACATTATAATTAACTGAAATTATGAATGGAAATGATATGTAGGATTAAATCGAAGAATGTGTATAATTAGCGTGTAATCTACGCATGAGGCAAATTTCCTAACCCTACTTGTTATCGTTATTCAAGTTTATAATCCTTACATCTTTACACTGAGCAAATTCTAGACTTTTATCCTATTTTGATCAATTTCAATATGTTACATTAAAGATCTTTTCAAAGTATGATTGCAGTTATACAATTCTTATTCCATTGTATACCTCTTGAGTTATTATTCAATTTGAATATCAGTTATTGTTGGACCTTGTAGGACTAGCGAACCCTATTGATTCAACTAGTCCTTAGTTAATGAACGTTCTAAATTTCAGAGCCTTTGTTGAATTATCCAAACCAAACTTTCTTTGGTACGGACTCGAATGTCAAACTTAGATGAACAACCCTGTATAGGGGATTACTTATGCATTAGCGTTAAGATATTGTGCACAGTATGGTACTAAGGGTTGATCCCCCTAAGTACGAGTAGAAGATTCCATAGTCTCGTGACTGTTAAATATTTTAAGTATAACCCTTGATAACCTAGGACATAGTTCAAGGTCTGATGACCCTCAGAAGTTCTTTTGATTCTTGCTATTCATTCTTGATTTAAAAGTTGAGTTCTTATTCCAGAAGTCTTTGATTCACACACATGTTATTATATTATTGTTTCATTAGTTTACTTGTGGGCAATCGTACTCACTCTTGCGTAATAATAACATTGCAGTTAAGAACGAAAGGTCCGACGAGCCTTCTACTAGCAAAGGCAAGGGCAAGATTAACAAGTGATGAAGACTTGTTATTTTATGTGATGATGTATTTATGTTTTAGACTTATGTTAATGTTGTGTAAGATTATTAATTGTTTATGTTTCCGCAATTGAGATTTAAGGTTAGTATGACCTGGGATTTATGCATTTATTAAGTTGATGTAACTCCTTAAGGAGATGATTTATTTCTATCTATTTATGCTTTCATTTATTATGGGTATATAGACATATGATGTTTGTATAGTGAACACTAAATCATGTGGGAATTGAAGTACCCGGATTTGGGGGTGTCACAGGTTGGTATCAAAGCTGTAGGTTATGAATCTTAGGTGGGGGAACAACCTTAGGTAGTAGCCTTATAGGAAGAACATAGTGATGAAAAACTCTTATCAGGTTCTAAGAAGTGAATTTCTTAATTCATTGAAGATAATAAAAGATTTTATGCGCTTATGTGTTAAATTATGTGCTCGCTAGTACGACTTAATAACTAAAACGTAAAACTGTGTTGTCAGGATGTCGGATGTTGGAGGAGCTAGTCGAGCTGGGGAGGAGGAACCCCAAGTACCTATAGAGGATGAACCCCTAGACATTCATGTCGTCAGGGAGCAGTTGGTACTGAGAGAGCCATCTCCGTTGATCACTGTTGTTGGGCAGGAGCATGAGCCTGAGACTGATCTAGAGGAGGATCCTGAGGAAGAAGGGGAGTTTCCACCGAACTCCATCAATGCTGAGATGTAAGATGAGTTATATGATCGTAACATAGAGTTACGTGACACTGTTTAGGAGCTGACTGAACGGGCGGTTATTCAACAAATTACCATCGAGCAGAAAGATAGGAAAGTTGTGACTCTTCACACACGTCTAGGAAACGTAGAATGGGATTTGGTCCACGAGAAGGGTCAAACCGAGGAGAAGTCTGAAGAGACAGAGAAGTTGAAGAAGGAACTAAAAGAAAGCTCAGAGAGGCTGAGCAAAGCAGAGGAGGGCTGGGTAAGAGAATCACGTCGTGCTGATCTTGCAGAAGAGGATTGTCGTGCAAAGAAGGCTAAGCTTGGGAAGACGTACTCTACACTTAATAATGCAATGAATGAGGCCCAGGACCGAGTTATGAGATACCCAATTCAGTTCGAAGGACTACCATCATATATGCTAGATCGTCGGGCGATGTCCCGCATCACGGAAGAGGAACGTAGTAAGGCTATTCAGCGCCTTAACAGGCAGTGTTAGGATGTGTTTAATTACGTGAAAACTTATCTGGTATTTAGTTGTAAATTCTGATATGTTTATAAACAAAGGAATATTTAATGTTTTAAATCCTATAGATTCTTTATCTCGGGATAGTTAATGTAAATAGCAGTGATGCTATCGTTTGATGTTAAAACTTTCAATTTGAATAAATATATAAAGTTGTTTGAGATAATGTGTTAAGTGATTATGTTAGATTGATGAGTTAAGCCTTAACTATTTAGAGAATTGGATAAATATCTAATAAGCATATATTTTAATAGAAATATGCCGCCGAGAAGAAGACAAAACCATCAACCAGCTCAAGAAGAATCGACGAATAACAACAATAACAACGCTAACCCCGTTCAGCAATTGGTGAACTTATTAGCTGGAGCGATTCATAATCAACCCCAAGCTCCACCGAATACTACATTTAAGGATTTCAAGGCGGTGGGACCGCCAGAGTTTAAAGGCTCCATGAACCCAATAGAAGCTCAGACTTGGGTTATGGAGATGGAGAAGGTTTTTGATGTCGCCAAAGTCAGAGAGGACCAGAAGACCGCTTTCGCAACGTTCATGCTGAAATCCGAAGCCAGTTATTGGTGGCAAGCAAATAAGGTCCGTGGAGGAGAAGGTGTGATCACGTGGGAGAGGTTCAAGGAGATATTTTTCGAGATGTATTTCCCGACCAACTCGCAGAACCAAACGGAGGACCAATTTCTGGAGTTGAAATAGGGAAATATGTCCATACCAGATTATGCGGCTAGATTCAACGAGTTGGCTAGGTTTGCCACATATCAAGTGTGACGCCCCCAAAATTAGGTATTCATCACCCATCTTGAGTCGCCAAATACATGATACAAAATATAAATACAAACTTAATTATACAAATGTCGTGTAACATACGACAATACATAAACTGAGAGTTCTAATAGGAATATTGTCATCTAGACAATATCCATACTCAAGGAGTCCTCATTACATTTATTGTCACACTATTTAACAGAATAGTGAGGACTACTAATGCTATCTTCTGGACCATCACTCCTTTCCCTGACTCGTCCCAGCTATATTCTCATTTCCTGAACAGAACATTGAACGAAAGGGTGAGCTCAACTAGCCCAGTAAGAAATATTATGACTAAGATAATGAAGAATAAATTATCAATAGTCTTCAACAATGTTAAACTGATAAAATACAATAGACATCAAGTTTAACTGTAGCGGAATAAGCAATCCATTAGAAGAGTCAAGTAGAGAATAAAACCTACTATCTTCTATGATTAAAAAAATATTTTTATCAACTTTTATCACTGAGACTCAGCTTAATAAATAAACCACATCTTCTAATCATTCTTATATTATGGGCCAAGGATATTCATTAAATCATCAATGGTCATGACTATACCGAAAAATTCCTAGTCATAATCATACCAAAAATTGTCTATCAATGCATTACAGGCCACTGAGGACTTTTACCACACCACTTATAACATCACAGTTCATGATTATACCGAATGATCCCTGGTCATAATCATACTAAGTCCATCTATGCACGTAAGCCAAAGATGACTTTCAACATAAAATAAACATGAGAATGATAACAATATTATAGGAATTCAATTAAACAAGTTCAAGAATTAGTTTATCCAAGAACTAATAATATCCAAATTGTCAATATGATACTTCTTTGTAAAGTAACAGTCAAGAATGCTCAGAAGAATATTTTCATGAAAAGATACTGGATGAAGTGCAAATATCAAGGATATTCCACTAATTTCATGGAGTATAGAAATTAAAACTTTAACCAAATGAGTATAATAAAGAATATATGAAACTGTAAATGGATTTTCACCAGCCATGCGCTAATCCACGTATACAGATCATTTCCACAATTTAATAAGGAATGAATATAAAGGATCATTCACCATGCATGTGGCAATCCACATAGACAGGTTATTCCAACAGAATAATAAAGAATGGAATAACAGAAGGATTCACCATGCATGCGATAGAAACCGCACAGACAGGTTATTCCCAACAGAATAATAAATGCAGAATAATAAATATGGAACCAGGTCAGGTAAAATTCACACCGACAGGATATTCTGACAGAATAATAAATGCGGAATAATAAATGATGGAACCAGGTCAGGTGAAATTCACACCGACATGATATTCCGACAGAATCGTAAAGAACGGAATAATAAAAGAGTTTCACCAAGTATGCGGTACTTCGCATAAACAGGTTATTCCAACATAATAATAAAGAATGGAATAACAGAAGAAGATCACCAAGTATTGGGTAAACCACATATACAGGTCATTCCACCGAGTATAGGGTAAACCACGCACACAGGTTATTCTAACAGAATAATAAAGAATGGAATAACATAAGGATTTCACCAATTATAGGGTATGCCGCGTATACAGGTCATGTATAGGGTATGCCACTTTTACAGGTTATTCCAACAGAATAATAAAGAATGGAATAACAGAAGTTCTCTTGATGAATAAGAAAGAATAACACCCCTTACCGTTTTAAAGAAGAACTGAAATAAAGAAGTAGTTAAGTGGCAGAATACTCTTCTTCTTTCTCTCTATAGTTTCTCTCTCTAGAGTTCAGTGAATTCGTAAGAAAATAATGAAGGAATGAGCTTCAATTTATAGGAAAATAAAATACATAGTAACTAATTCATGAACGGTCCAGATTGATTTACTTTAATTTGACGGTCCATATTTAAAGCAAAATCTTTTAAATAAAATATAATATATTCTAATTATTGCCTAATAAAACAAACAACTTTAATAAAGTATTCTGTTTTATATAAAAAGATTTTACTATGCAAAATACTATGCACAATAGAATATAATATATTCTATTTATAGAATAACTTTAATAAAGTATTCTGTTTTATATAAAAAGATGTTTCTGTTTTATTACGTTAATAATACGAATAAAACAAAACTTCGTTATCGCTAAATAATTCATATTATTAATTGACAATAATTGAATCAAACTGAGTGACTTCTCACATAAGCATTAATAATCAATACCGTGTGCTACTATGTAACCACACGTATTACTGTACTTTTACTACCGAGTAGTTCAACAGTATCAACGGTAAAACTTCTGCCGTTATTTTTAATAAAATATTTTTGTCGTTTTCTCAATCCGATAATAATTCTGTTGTGGAGTCCACCAATGATTGTACCGTCGTACAAATATTTCTCGACTAATCGAATATTTCCCGTGAATAGTAACTCGTGAATAGTAACTCGTGAATAGTACTTCGACACAAAAAGTGTCCCAAATACTCGAGTGAACAATACTAGAGTGAATAGTAACCGGGTATTTTATGACAACTTGTCTACTTTAAAAAATTTTCACATATCACATTTAACTTTAACCTTTTATCAATTTAACCATTTACCAAAATAGAAAAAATTGAATAATTTTATTTCATAAAATTCGGGGTCTCACAATCTCCCCTCCTTATGAAATTTCGCCCTCAAAATTTACGTACGTACCTGGTATGACGAAGAGGTAAGGATACCTTGAATACCTTTATCGTTGAAAACATTAAATTCATCTTTGCAATACGGCCAAAGATATTTATTAACAATTCATTTTTGCACTACATGCCAACTGTATAACCAATAATCAACAGTTCATCTTTGTACTACAGGTCAACGATATATAACTGTAAAATCAATAATACTGAGACTCAGCTTAATAGTATCACGACCACAAATTATCCATGCACTACGTGCCAAAGATAATCGTGTTTTCAATTACGGTCATGATTATACCGAACAATCCCTGATCATAATCATACCAAGTCCATCTATGCACGTAAGCCACAGATAACTTTTACCACATCTATGAATTAATATTTCATTGCTGAGACTCAGCTCAATAATTAATCCACATCATCGAATCATCCCTGCACTACAGGCCAAGAATATTCTTTAGTATCACGGCCACGAATTATCCATGCACTACGTGCCAAAGATAATCGTGTTTTTAATTACGGTAATGATTATACCGAACAATCCCTGGTCATAATCATACCAAGTCCATCTATGAATGTAAGCCACAGATGACTTTTAACACAATATAAGCATGAGGATCATGACAATGATATAAAGAATCAATCAAATAAGATAAAGGATAAATATTAAACATTTATAATATAATTTATCCAGGGTTCAAGAGTATCCCAATGTTATCAATCACTTAATAATCTCATAATCTAATTTCATTAATATTATAACAATATTTTAATCACTTCTTAAACTTATAAACAATTTATTTCAGTTGTTTACACTTTACCAAATAATACATTTAATCATTCAAACATGTCATATTCATAAGATTTCATCACCAATAATCAAATTCCTTATCAACAATCTACATATACCTTATATAGAATTTCCAAGCCATAAAATCCTATCTTCCAACTTTGTTACTTCACATAACACATTTAACTTATATGTTCGTAACTAAACCATTTTCATGAAAAATACCAAATCAGTTCCAAAAATATTTCTTTTCTAGGATTTAGCATAATATAGTCCCATAATGAAAATATATTTTTCTCAGAATTTTTAAAATTCATTTACTATTTTTCAAAAATTAATTTCTAATTAATTCCTTAAGAAATTAGCTACCTCAAGGTTAACTCCAAAAATTCCCAAATCTTGGCAGAATCTTACACATGTTAACATGAGCCTCCAGTTTAAATTTCATGGTAATCGGAGTTATAGAACTCCGGTTATAGCATTTTTCGTCAGAAAAACCTAAATGTTGAAATGGTCATAACTTGCTCATTTTAAGTCAGAATGAACTCATTTTTGGACACGATGTTCTTTATACCATATAATTTTATGTCCCAAAAGGCCTGAATTTTTCTCACTAATTAAGTGGCCAAAACAGCCCTTACAAAAACGTGGCAGCAACTTTTTGGACATTTTGAAGTTTTAACTCCTTTGCTAAAATTAGTCCGCACGAAAATTTACAACACCTTTTTCAGTGATTCCACTTGGATTAGTTAGGTAACTCATAGATCTAACTCTAGGACTTGACCACACTCAAAAATTCAAAATATAATAGGAGATATGGTCAATTGAATTTCATGTTACATTTTTACCAAAATCTGATTTTTTTTTAACCATTTGTGATTTCTAAGAAACTTTCATGTTTTTACATAATAACCAACATAACTCATCATAACACTTACTAATATCACATATACCCATGATTTTCATTAGTCCAACGCTTTTATTATGACTCTCATTATAATCAACGTAACCAGATCCTTTTAGTTGATGAAATATTTGAGGGTTTTAGAAATGGGTTTTGTACTGGGGTCAAAACAAAATTCGATTTCATGCTCTAGGGGTAGTTTAAGAAGTCTTCAAGAATATGTCAGAAAATTTATTAACAATAAAAATATCATTCAAAACTGTGACTCTCATCCAAGACTTGATAGCACATGAAATGAAGGTTTCTCCTAACGGAGTTTCAACTGATAGGTCAAAGTATAACTTCTCTAGAGTCAAATTTAAACGTTGAACGCAAGCAAGAGAGATAAAAGAATGGGTAGAACCGATATCTAATAAGGTATAAACTTCGTAAGAATTTATAATTAACTAACCCGTGCTAACTTTGTTCGGTTTACTCATTTTTTGAGAAGTCATGAAAAATACTCTTCCTAAAACCAACGACTTTGTTTTGTCCGTATCCGCCTTTGATGCCACCGTCCCAGCTAGACTTGACTTTGGTGCACGACAAAATTGGGCTAAATGACCTTCTCTTCCTGTAATTTCCACTTCTATTATCTTTGCCATGATTACCACCGAAGTGGTTACCATTCTTGGCATGATAATTTCCCCCACGATGGTTATCATTGTTCCGATAGCCGTTGCCACCAGTATGATTATTATCGTGTTGTTGGTCGTTACCTTTTGCTTGAGCTGAATCAACACTCTCATGTACTTCATTGCTTATCTCAGCATTTTCAGATGCCATTCTCAAACACTGTCACACAACAAGGGTTAATTAACATGTCACATATTATCCCTATACACTGACCGACCAATTAAATACCAAATAAACTTAGGTAGGTCATACTAGCGAAGGAATTCCCCGTCTCTCCCCTCCTAGTTCTTATCTCACATCTTAACCAGGGATCATATCCCTAAGCTTTGATACCAACTGTGACGCCCCCAAAATTAGGTATTCATCACTCATCTTGAGTCGCCAAATACATGATACAAAATACAAATACAAACTTAATTATACAAATGCCGTGTAACATACGATAATACATAAACTGAGAGTTCTAATAGGAATATTGTCGTCTAGACAATATCCATACTCAAGGAGTCCTCATTACATTTATTGTCACACTATTTAACAGAATAGTGAGGACTACTAATGCTATCTTCTGGACCATCACTCCTTTCTCTGACTCGTCCCAGCTATATTCTCATTTCCTGAACAGAACATTGAACGAAAGGGTGAGCTCAACTAGCCCAGTAAGAAATATTATGACTAAGATAATGAAGAATAAATTATCAATAGTCTTCAACAATGTTAAACTGATAAAATACAATAGACATCAAGTTTAACTGTAGCGGAATAAGCAATCCATTAGAAGAGTCAAGTAGAGAATAAAACCTACTATCTTCTATGATTAAAAAATATTTTTATCAACTTTTATCACTGAGACTCAGCTTAATAAATAAACCACATCTTCTAATCATTCTTGTATTATGGGCCAAGGATATTCATTAAATCATCAATGGTCATGACTATACCGAAAAATTCCTAGTCATAATCATACCAAAAACTGTCTATCAATGCATTACAGGCCACTGAGGACTTTTACCACACCACTTATAACATCACAGTTCATGATTATACCGAATGATCCCTGGTCATAATCATACTAAGTCCATCTATGCACGTAAGCCAAAGATGACTTTCAACATAAAATAAACATGAGAATGATGACAATGTTATAGGAATTCAATTAAACAAGTTCAAGAATTAGTTTATCCAAGAACTAATAATATCCAAATTGTCAATATGATACTTCTTTGTAAAGTAACAGTCAAGAATGCTCAGAAGAATATTTTCATGAAAAGATACTGGATGAAGCGCAAATATCAAGGATATTCCACTAATTTCATGGAGTATAGAAATCAAAACTTTAACCAAATGAGTATAATAAAGAATATATGAAACTGCAAATAGATTTTCACCAGCCATGCGGTAATCCACGTATACAGATCATTTCCACAATTTAATAAGGAATGAATATAAAGGATCATTCACCATGCATGTGGCAATCCACATAGACAGGTTATTCCAACAGAATAATAAAGAATGGAATAACAGAAGGATTCACCATGCATGCGATAGAAACCACACAGACAGGTTATTCCCAACAGAATAATAAATGCAGAATAATAAATATGGAACCAGGTCAGGTGAAATTCACACCGACAGGATATTCCGACAGAATCGTAAAGAACGGAATAATAAAAGAGTTTCACCAAGTATGCGGTACTTCGCATAAACAGGTTATTCCAACATAATAATAAAGAATGGAATAACAGAAGAAGATCACCAAGTATTGGGTAAACCACATATACAGGTCATTCCACCGAGTATAGGGTAAACCACGCATACAGGTTATTCTAACAAAATAATAAAGAATGGAATAACATAAGGATTTCGCCAAGTATAGGGTATGCCGCGTATACAGGTCATGTATAGGGTATGCCACTTTTACAGGTTATTCCAACAGAATAATAAAGAATGGAATAACAGAAGTTCTCTTGATGAATAAGAAAGAATAACACCCCTTACCGTTTTAAAGAAGAACTGAAATAAAGAAGTAGTTAAGTGACAGAATACTCTTCTTCTTTCTCTCTATAGTTTTTCTCTCTAGAGTTCAGTGAATTCGTAAGAAAATAATGAAGGAATGAGCTTCAATTTATAGAAAAATGGAATGCATAGTAACTAATCCATGAACGGTCCAGATTGATTTACTTTAATCTGACGGTCCATATTTAAAGCAAAATTTTTTAAATAAAATATAATATATTCTAATTATTGCCTAATAAAATAAACAACTTTAATAAAGTATTCTGTTTTATATAAAAAGATTTTACTATGCAAAATACTATGCACAATAGAATATAATATATTCTATTTATAAAATAACTTTAATAAAGTATTCTGTTTTATATAAAAAGATGTTTCTGTTTTATTACGTTAATAATACGAATAAAACAAAACTTCATTATCGCTAAATAATTCATATTATTAATTGACAATAATTGAATCAAACTGAGTGACTTCTCACATAAGCATTAATAATCAATACCGTGTGCTACTATGCAACCACACGTATTACTGTACTTTTACTACCGAGTAGTTCAACAGTATCAACGGTAAAATTTCCGCCGTTATTTTTAATAAAAAAATTTTGTCGTTATCTCAATTCGATAATAATTCTGTTGTGGGGTCCACCAATGATTATACCGTCGTACAAATATTCCCCGACTAATCGAATATTTCCCGTGAATAGTAACTCGTGAATAGTAACTTATAAATAGTAACTCGTGAATAGTAACTCATGAATAGTACTCCGACACAAAAAGTGTCCCAAATACTCGAGTGAACAATACTATAGTAAATAGTAACCAGGTATTTTATGACAAATTGTCTACTTTAAAAAATTTTCACATATCACCTTTAACTTTAACCTTATATCAATTTAACCATTTACCAAAATAAAAAAAAGTGAATACTTTTATTTTATAAAATTCGGGGTCTCACATCAAGTACACACGGATGAAAGGAAAGCAAGAAGGTTTGAACAAGGACTGAAGCCATGGTTGTATAGTAAGGTGTCGATGTTTCAATTATAGACGTTCGCTGAGGTACTAGAGAAAGCCATACTCGCTGAAGGTGGAAGCGATGCGGTAACAAAGTATAATCAGGATCAGAAGAAGAAGAAGAATGAAAGTGAAGGAATTAACAAGGTTAGTGTAAGTATCACAGGAGGTAATAATAATCAGAATAGGAGATGGTCTGACAACTCACCAACTGGAAATCAGCAAGGAAGTCAGAAGAAGAGGATCGAAGAATGCCCGACCTGTGGGAAAGCTCATTTGGGAGTGTTTATGAAAGGTAAACGAGTGTGCTACAATTGTGGTCAGGAAGGCCACATAGCACCTAACTGTCCTAACCCAAAGAAGGATGTTTGCTTCACTTGTGGCTCAAAGGATCATCTGGCAAGAGACTGTCCTAAGAAGAGATCAAGAGGGGTAGGATCGGGAGGAAACCGGGGAAACAGCGGTGGAAGCGCTCTGACCATCACAGGACCAACCGCAATCAACCGACAGACCGCCAGGACATTCAACATGACAGTGCAGGATGCTGTGCAGTCTTGTGATGTGGTGTCAGGTATCATTCCGATCAATAAAGTTAATGCTTATGTATTGTTTGATTCGGGTGCTACTTATTCATTTATATCCGATGACTTTGCTAAGAACTTAGAATTGCCTAAGGATGAGTTAGAATACCCCATGAACATAGAAATTGCGAATAGAGAAATAATCCCTGTTAAGTACGTACATAAGAACTATAGAGTGGATATTAAGGGTAATATTATGAACGTAGATCTTATCCCTATTCGACTTAGAGAATTTGACGTTATCTTGGATATGGACTGGTTATTTAATTATGGGTCTGTAATTGATTGCCAGAAGAAGCGTATTAACCTTATGACTCCGTCAAAGGATATGTTTTATGGTAGCAAGTCGCCTAGACAAGCGAGTTGTCTGACGATGATGCAGGCCAGGAAGTTGTTAAGATAATGCTGTATAGGATATCTAACTTACATAGTCGACAGTCGTAAAGAGAATCCGAACGTAGAGGAGATACCAGTAGCGAGGGACTTCGCAGACGTATTTTCAGACGATTTGCCAGGACTTCCACCAGATAAAGAGGTTGAGTTCGTGATCGATTTGGTGCCAGGAACGACTCTAATATCGAAGGCATCGTACCGAATGGCACCGGTAGAGATGAAAGAATTGATGGTACAACTTCAAGAATTACTGGACCAGAAGTACATTCAACCGAGCATATCGCCATGGGGAGTGCCGATGTTGTTCGTGAAGAAAAAGGACGGAACGATGCGGCTCTGCATTAACTACAGGAAACTGAATAAGGTCACGATTAAGAATTGATATCCATTGCCGAGGATCGATGACTTGTTTGATCAATTAAAGGGAGCAAGATACTTTTCAAAGATAGACTTGAGGAGTGGTTATCATCAACTGAAGGTGAGGGCAGAGGATGTACCGAAGACAGCATTCAGAACACGATATGGTCACTACGAATTTTTGGTAATGTCATTTGGTATAACAAATGCTTCTGCAGCATTTATGGGCTTAATGAATGGAGTGTTTAAGCCGTTTTTGGACAAATTCGTAGTGGTATTTATAGATGATATTTTGGTATATTCAAAAACCAAGGAAGAATATGAAGAGCATTTGAAATTAACGTTAGAGGCGTTGAGAAGGGAGAAGTTGTATGCCAAGTTTTTAAAATGCGAATTTTAGATCGAGCGGATACAATTTTTGGGGCATGTGATCGATAAAGACAGAATTTTGGTGGATCCATCCAAAGTCAAAGTCGTGATAAACTGGGATTAGCCGAGAACGTAGTCGAAAGTACGAAGTTTTCTTGGTTGGCAGGTTATTACAGAAGATTCATTCAAGATTTTTCCAAGATCGCAACTCCGTTAACGAATTTGACTCGAAAAGCTGTGAAATTTGTTTGGATGGAGAAGTGTGAGAAAGCTTTCAAGAACTTAAGAAGAGGTTGAGTACGATACCTGTGTTATCTCTTCCAGACGATATAGGAAATTTTGTTATTTATAGTGCTGCGCCGCATAAAGGACTTGGCTGTGTGCTTATGCAAAACGGCAGAGTCATTGCGTATGCGTCACGACAATTGAAAGATTATGAGAAGGGATATCCGACCCACGACATGGAGTTAAATGCAGTAGTTTTTGCTTTAAAAATCTGGAGGCACTATCTCTACGGGGAGAAGTGTGAAATATATACAGTCCGCAAGAGTCTGAAATATATTTTTACACAGAAGGACTTGAATATGCGCCAAAGAAGGTGGTTGGAATTAATTAAGGATTATGATTGTGAGATTTTATACCATCCGGGTAAGGCAAATGTGGTTACCGATGCCTTAAGTAGAAAGGGTTGAGAGAAAACGATGACGTTAACCGCTCAGGAGGAGCTAATTTCAGAAATGGAGAAACTGGAATTGGAAGTGAAGTATCCTATGGAGATTGACGAGAAGCTGTTCCAGATGCAATCTGGTACAACCCTACTGGATAAAGTTAAGGAGGCTCAACATCAGGATGAAGAATGTCAAAAGGTGAAAAAGAAGATTTTCGAAGGATTCGAACCGAGATTCAAGATGGACAAGGAAGGAATACTGAGATTTGAGAACAGAATTTGGGTACCGCCAGTACCAGAGATTAAGAAAGACATTTTGAGCGAGGCTCATAGTTCACGATATTCGATTCACCCTGGTAGTACCAAGATGTACCAAGATCTTTGACAATATTTCTAGTGGCCAAATCTAAAATGAGATGTTGCAGAGTGTGTTGCCAAATGTCTAACCTGTCAGAAAGTGAAAGTAGAACATCAGAGGCCGAGTGGGTTGCTACAACCGTTAGAGATCCCTGAATAAAAATGGGAATATATTACGATGGACTTCGTGGTTGGCCTTCCGACAACTCAGAAAGGCTATGACGCAGTATGGGTTATCGTTGACTGATTGACGAAATCCGCACACTTTCTTTCGATCAAAATTAGATTCAACTTAGATCAGTTAGCGAGGTTATATATGAAAGAGATTGTTTCGCGACACGGAGTTTCGGTGTCAATTATTTCTGATAGGGATCCACGCTTTACATCGAACTTCTGGAAACGCCTATAGGAATGCATGGGTACACAGTTACGAATGAGTACGGCATATCACCCTCAAACAGATGGGCAGAGTGAAAGAACGATTCAGACATTGGAAGATATGTTAAGTGCTTGTGTAATGGACTTTAAAGGAAATTGGGATGATCACCTACCGCTCATAGAGTTCGGCTACAACAACAGTTATCACGCTAGTATTGGCATGCCGCCTTATGAAGCGATATACGACAGAAAGTGCAGAACTCCGCTATACTGGGATGAAGTTGGCGAAAGACAATTACTAGGCCCAGAATTGGTACAGCAGACAACAGAAATAGTCAAAGTGATCCGAACAAGACCGGTAGTAGCTCAAGATAGGCAGAAGAAATACGTCGATCCACACCATAAAAATATTGAGTTTTAATCGGGTAGTTATGTGTTTTTGAAGGTCTCTCCTTGGAAGGGAAAGATCAGGTTCGGAAAGAAAGGAAAATTAAGCCCATGATTCATTGGACCCTTTGAGGTACTGCGAAGAATTGGAGAAGTTGCGTATGAGGTAGCCCTACCTCCAGCGGTTAAGAATGTTCACAACGTCTTCCATGTTTCCGTTCTACGACCCTATAAACCCGATTACAAGCACATAATTGAATATGAACCCCTATATTTTGAGAAAGACTTATCCTGTGAAGAAATTCCTGTTTAGGTTGTTGACCGTAAAGAACAAGTTCTCAGAAATAAAGTAATACCTTCTGTTAAAGTAATTTGGAAGAACCACAACGTTGAAGAGGCTACGTGGAAACTCGAAGAGAATATGATGAAGAATTATCCTCATTTATTTACTTAAATTATGTATAAGCGATTCTGGGGACAGAATCTTTGTAAGGGGGGGTAGAATGTAACAGGTCGAAATGATTGAGTCGTGATTCTGGGGACAGAATCTTTTTAAGGGGGGAGAGATGTGACGAACGAGATTTTGTAATTTAATTTTAATATTATTGAATTAAATAAATATTTTTCAATGATTTAATTATTGGATTAAATAATTAATTGATGAAATTGTGGTAGATTAATTTAATTATATGTGTTATATTTATTAAATTAATGTAGAGAATTTTATTGTTCAAAGTATGTAATTATGTGAGCTTATTGAAGTAAATGAAATATTTAATAAGCATAATATTATTTTAATTAATTTAATAATTAATTAGAGAATTAATAATTTGACATAATTAATTTATGAGAAAAATTAATTATGTGACTATATGAATTAAGAATAAATTATCATATTTTATTTAAATTAAAGTAAATAAGATATTGGATTTATTTTATAAAGGGGTATGACATTATCAAACTATAATATAAGCAGTTATCAAAATAATTGGGTTTGAGTTTTAAGAATGACCAAACAAGGCCTTAGGGGAGGTTGTGAGCAGTTAATCCATGATGGGTTAATTGATCACCACAACTGCGTCAGTTTCAAAATGTTATTAACGTCTTCTTTTATTCGTTAAGTCTTTTAGTTTTTCTAAGTCTGACAAACTATTCAGAGAGAAATTGATAATTTTGAGGGATATTATGAGTGTGTGATTGATCAAGTAACTAAGAAAGGATCATCTCTTCTAATCTACACTTTATACTCTGGGTAATTCCTTTAAGCCAATTTCAAATTACGTTGTTTAAGTTTTATAAGAAAATGACTTTCAACTTCTGTTAAAATCTTTGTAATTAGAAAGGGTAGCAATCATGTGTTTGTTTTTGGTAATATGCTATTATAACATGTTTTACTTTATATGGTATATATCCATATCATCAGTTTCATAAAAATTATGTCGTGCATTGTTTCTTTAAAATACAGACTATAAAAATTGGGCAATATAGCCTTACGTACCAAATTTGATACGTCAATCATATGTTATATCATAAATTTAGTACATGATTAAGTATATTAAAATGAAGAGACCAAACTTTGAATGGATAAATTTGGTGTTACAACGAACCCGTAGTGTTAATTTTTATGTTTTGTGTTCAAAACTTTCAAGAACATCAAGAACAATAAAATTACATATTTTGATTCTGTAAATTATGTGTTTTAACTTATTAAAACCATTCTAGAAGGGTTGGGTAGTAGTTATATGTGTATTACTGTGTCTGGGTATGTCTAATTTCATGTATGAAATAAGAAATTGGTAGAAATTGGCTTGTTCTGTAATTTTTTGCGAACTGCAATTTCTGTAACTGGTATGCCGCGCCGCAGCGCCATTGACCAGGCCGCAGTGCTAACCGCGTCGCAGCGCCGATATTAGGCATGTTGGTGGCGCCGCAGCGCCACTCTCCAGATTGTCCAGAAATAAAATTTTTTAAAGTGTTCAAGTCTATGAATGTGATAGTAACCTAATCTAATGAACATAAAAATATGTTAGAAGTATAATGAGATGTTAAAATAGATTCTTAACATGTCAATAACGTATTTACGTGTGAATTGAATTATCGAACGCATAATTAGCTTATTGTGCGTGTAATGTAATATTATGTTACAATAAGTGTGATAATTTGACTAAGTATAGTCATAACCAAAGTTTAGACAAAAGAATGAACTTGTGATGACTAGTTACATTATAATTAACTAGAATTATGAATGGAAATGATATGTAGGATTAAATCGAAGAACGTGTATAATTAGCGTGTAATCTACGCATGAGGCAAGTTTCCTAACCTTAGTTGTTATCGTTATTCAAGTTTATAATCCTTACATCTTTACACTGAGCAAATTCTAGACTTTTATCCTATTTTGATCAATTTCAATATGTTACATTAAAGATCTTTTCAAAGTATGATTGCAGTTATACAATTCTTATTCCATTGTATACCTCTTGAGTTATTATTCAATTTGAATATCAGTTATTGTTAGACCTTATAGGACTAGCAAACCCTATTGATTCGACTAGTCCTTAGTTGATGAACGTTCTAAATTTTAGAACCTTTGTTGAATTATCCAAACCAAACTTTCTTTGGTGCGGACTCGAATGTCAAACTTAGATGAACAACCCTGTATAGGGGATTACTTATGCGTTAGTGTTAAGATATTGTGCACAGTATGGTACTAAGGGCTGATCCCCCTAAGTACGAGTAGAAGATTCCATAGTCTCATGACTGTTAAAGGTTTTAAGTATAACCCTTGATAACCTAGGACATAGTTCAAGGTCTACCCTCAAAAGTTCTTTTGATTCTTGCTATTCATTCTTGATTCAAAAGTTGAATTCTTATTCCAGAAGTCTTTGATTCACACGCATGTTATTATATTATTGTTTCATTAGTTTACTTGTGGGCAATCATGCTCACTCTTGCGTAATAATAACATTGCAGTTAAGAACGAAAGGTCCGACGATCCTTCTACTAGCAAAGGCAAGGGCAAGATTAACAAGTGATGAAGACTTGTTGTTTTATGTGATGATGTATTTATGTTTTAGACTTATGTTAATGTTGTGTAAGATTATTAATTGTTTATGTTTCCGCAATTGAGATTTAAGGTTAGTATGACCTGAGATTTATGTATTTATTCAGTTGATGTAACTCCTTAAAGAGATGATTTATTTCTATCTATTTATGTTTTTATTTATTATGTGTAGATAGACATATGAAGTTTGTATAGTGAATACCAAATCATGTGGGAATTGAAGTACCCGGATTTGGGGGTGTCACAAGTTGGATGTGGTGAACGAGAATTTGTAATTTAATTTTAATATTATTGAATTAAATAAATATTTTTTAATGATTTAATTATTGTATTAAATAATTAATTGATGAAATTGTGGTAGATTAATTTAATTATATGTGTTATATTTATTAAATTAATGTGGAGAATTTTATTATTCAAAGTATGTAATTGTGTGAGCTTATTGAAGTAAATGAAATATTTAATAAGCATAATGTTATTTTAATTAATTTAATAATTAATTAGAGAATTAATAATTTGACATAATTAATTTATGAGAAAAATTAATTATGTGACTATGTGAATTAAGAATAAATTATCATATTTTATTTAAATTAAAGTAAATAAGATATTGGATTTTATTTATAAAGGGGTGTGACATTATTAAACTATAATATAAGCAGTTATCAAAATTATTGGGTTTGAGTTTTAAGAATGACCAAACAAGGCCTTAGGGGAGGTTGTGAGCAGTTAACCCATGATGGGTTAATTGATCACCACAACTGCGTCAGTTTCAAAATGTTATATATGTCTTCTTTTATTCGTTAAGTCTTTTAGTTTTTCTAAGTCTGACAAACTATTCAAAGAGAAATTGATAATTTTGAGGGAAATTGTGAGTGTGTGATTGATCAAGTAACTGAGAAAAGATCATCAAGGATCATCTCTTCTAATCTACACTTTATACTCTGGGTAATTCCTTTATGCCAATTTCAAATTACGTTGTTTAAGTTTTATAAGAAAATGGCTTTCAACTTCTGTTAAAATTTCTGTAATTAGAAAGGGTAGCAATCATGTGTTTGTTTTTGGTAATATGCTATTATAAAATGTTTTACTGTATATGGTATATATCCATATCATCAATTTCATAAAAATTATGTCGTGCATTGTTTCTTCAAAATATAGAGAATAAATTATGGCCATATGGCCTTACGTGTAAGACCACAACTTATTATAAATAAAATTAAATTTTCTCTATTCATTATTTTGAAATAATAAGGAGTTAATTTGATATAATGCTTTGGTTATGGGTGAAATATGCAAATTTTGCAAAATAAGCAAGTGGTTATAAAATATTCATTTTTGTCGGGGAATATTCGTTTGGTCGTGAAATATTTTTACTGCGGGGGAATATTCGTACAACGGCGCAGCCATTTGTGGGCCCCATAACAGAATAACTGTCGGATGAGGAAAACGACAAGTTTGAGTTTTTATAAATAACGGCGTAATCGTTACCGTTAATACTGTTGGAATACTCGGTGGTTAAAATACAGTAATACGCGTGGTTGCACAGTAGCACACGGTATTGCATAGTATTTTTGAATTATTGATTCTTACGTAAGAAGACACTACTCAATTATTGTTACAGTAATTACTGTTCAATATTTTATTTTATTGATTCAATAATTGCTGCGTTGATATTTTATATTATTGTTGTTTCAATAATTGTCATTGCACCGTATTTCCCATTATCAGATCAATAATTCATATTATTTGAATAATATTATTAGATAGCATTATTGACAATGTCTAGAAAGTTCTATCTACGGAGAGATTTGGTCACCTAATTGCGCGCCAATAAGGAGAAATCCTTATCGAAAAGCCCCCTCTTTCTTGGGAACGGTTTGGTTGTCATAATTATGATTTTGTAATATTATTTGTGAATAATTAATTATTGATTTATATGATAAGAAATATTTATTTTATGTGGATATAAATGAAGGATAGGAAAATATTTATTTTATGTGATTATAAATGAAGGAATTAATGTTGAGGTATTTTATCAGTATTTTATCGGAATGGAGATATTAAAAATCGTCCGTTTGTGAATTTCGGATATTTTTTGTTTGGAATTTGAAAAAACTTAAAACTACAAAGTTGTAGAGAATTTAATTTCCTATGGAATGGACATAAAATTCGTATTTTTCTAATAAAAGGGCTATTTATTATGAATTATTGAAGTTTTTGATTATTGTTTAAATGATAAAATATTTTGGAAATTTCTAGAATTGGTGGTCCCCACTTTTGGTTGGTGAGAAATGTGCTGAAATTTTATTTTAAATGTGGTGGGCATAAATAATAACAGGTAAAGCCATCAGGTAGTAGGTTAAGTCTGCTTCGGCGTTCTAACATTTTTCTATAAATAGGGTGCTTAGTTAGAATTGAAAATTACACCAGAAATAAATTTTCTCTCTCTCTATATATATTATCGAGCGTATTTTGTGAGTATTTAGATACTTTGAGAATTCTATTCAGTGCAAGTTTCCTTCATCATCATATCCGATATTCCATTCAGAAATACTGTTCTTTTGAGGTAAGGGATGTTATTTTCTTCTTATATGATATTATTTTCTTCAATATCGTTAATGCCGAATTATTGATATAAGTTTTGTTGTGGAATTTTTACTTTTTTGTGTCGGGGTTACTATTCACGTATACGACACTATTCACAAATTCGACACTATTCACAGAAAAGTAAAATTTTCTCTTTTTTGTCCCAAATATTTAGAATGGTTATTATCTTTGATTGTATCCATGTTTTAATCACCATTCTTGAATTTTACTCCATTATGGTGTATTATGGAGTATTTTTAAACTTGAATTATCTAAATTACGAATCTCTAAATTTTGTCCTTTTATCTTACTGGATTCGTTCTCTAAAATATTTTTCATCATCCTCAGTCCTTAATGGTGATACTTGATGAATATCTTTAGCCTGTAGTGCAAAGATGAATGATTACCTGATGAATATCTTTGTCCCGTAGTGCAAAGATGAACAGGTGTCGAGATGAGCATGACCAACTGGTGATACAAATGAATAACTTTGGCCCGTAGTGCAAAGATGAATATTTGATTCAAGATGTATATTGATTGATGTTACAGGGATAAAATATTGATGATGGACTTTAAATTCATAGATGATAGTAGATTTCATTCTCTATTTAACTCTTCTAATGAATTGATGTTTCCGCTGCAGTTGTTGATCTAAAACTTGTTGTCTATTATATTCTATCAGATTTTTCCCTGTTGAAGACTATTGATAATTTGTTGTATATTATCTTAGTCATAATATTCTTTACTGGGCTAGTTGAGCTCACCCTTTTCCTTTTTGTTCTATTTTTCTTCTCAAGAGGTGAGAATATAGCAGGAACTAGTCGGAGTATGGAGTGATGGTTCTAGAAATTTGTTTTAGCAGTCCTCACTATTTTTGTAAAATAGTGTATCAATAATTGTAATGAGGACTTCTTTTGAGTTTTAATACTGTCTATTAGACAATATTTGTATTTAAACTCACAGTATATGTGTTGTCGTATTTTGCACGACAATTGTATTAATGAAGTTGTATTTATTTCTGTACCATATATTTGACAACTTAGAATGGGTGATGTATACCTATTTTGGGGGCGTCACAGTTGGTATTAGAGCTTAGGGATATGGTCTCTGACGGAGATTAGAAAATAGAACTAGGAGGGGAGAGATGAATAAATCCTTCACTAGTGTATCCTGCCTAAGCTTATTTGTTGGTCAGTCATAATATAGGGATATTATGTGATATGTTAATTTGTTTAATTAACCCTTATTTTATGGCAGTATTTGAGAATGGCAGCTGAGAACGTTAACAATAGAGCGTATGAGATTGTGGAAACACCTTTAGTCACCAATCAAGAGAACGTGCAACAGGAAGACAATATTCCTCCTGTAAACAACACTACCGAACAAACGATCAATGATGGGATGTTTAGAAGCTTTTTGCAGTTCATGCAAAATCAAACGAGGGAGACTCGTGTACAAAATAAGGGTGGAAATGATAGCAACGCGTGGTTTATCGCCGCTAGGCAGTTCAAGGGGTTGGAACCACCAGAATTCTGGGGAAACCCGGATCCGATTAAGGCGAAAATGTGGGTTAAGCAAATTACCAAGATATTCGATGTCTTGGGATGCACGGAAGAACAGAAGGTTCCATTCGCCACCTTTATGTTCCGTGGTGAGGCAGATTACTGGTGGGAATCTGTGAAGCGTACCCAGCCAGCCGCACTCAACATGTCTTGGGAAAGATTTCAGAAATTGTTCAATGATAAGTACTTTCTTGAAAGTATTCATCATATGAAGGAGGTAGAGTTTATTACACCGGAACAAAATAACATGACGGTGTCCCAGTATGAGGCGAAGTTCGCAGAGTTATCCAGGTTTGCACCTCATTTGGTAGAGAATGAGGAACGAATGACACGGATGTTTTTGAGAGGTCTAAAACCTAAGATTCGTCATTACCTTATCTCTCATAAATTTTCTCTATATTCAGATGTTGTCAACATGGCTCAATTATTAGAGCGAGATAATGAGTATGTGCAACTGAGGGACCACAACCAGGGTCATACCGGTGACAGCAGTCATCGGAGCGATGATAACCAGCGAGGAGAGAAAAATACGGACAAAAATGGTAACCACTCGGGCGGTAATCGTGGCCATGATAATAGGAGAGGCGAGTTAAGTGAAAATTTCAAAAAGAGGAGATTCAACAATGATGGGAAGACATTAGCAGCAGCACCAGCACCAACAACAAATTCTAGGAGAGGAGAACGACCACTAGTTAGATGCTACATATGCGGAGAGGAGGGACACATAAGTCTAAACTGTTTACAGCCTTCCAAGGTGTGTTTCATTCATTCTAGTACATCTCCTTGGAGTGCTCCTGTTTTATTCGTAAAGAAGAAAGATGGGAGTATGCGACTTTGTATTGGCTACCGAGAATTAAATCATGTCACCATCAAGAATAGATATCCGTTACCTCGTATTGATGACTTGTTCGACCAGTTGTAAGGAGCACAATTCTTTTCAAAGATCGATCTACGTTCCGGATATCATCAGCTGAAGATTAAAATTGAGGATATTCCAAAGACTGCCTTCAAGACTCGGTACGGGCATTATGAATTCTTAGTCATGTCTTTTGGATTGACTAATGTTCCTGCTGCTTTCATGGATATGATGAACCGTGTATTCAAGGAATATTTGGATCAGTTCGTTGTTGTCTTTATTGATGACATCCTCATCTATTCCAAAAGCCGTGAAGATCATGAGCACCATTTGAAGCTGGTACTTCAAAGACTTCGTGACAACAAGCTATATGCCAAGCTAAAGAAATACGAGTTATGGCTTAAGGAAGTAGCATTCCTTGGGCACGTGGTGTCAAAACATGGAGTATCTGTTGACCCAGCGAAGATTGAAACAATCTAAAGTTGGGAGCAACAGAAGTCGGTGACCGAAGTGCGTAGCTTTCTGGGCTTAGCTGGTTATTATCGGAGATTAGTGGAAGAATTTTCTAGAATCGCTACTCCATTAACTCAGCTGATTCGGAAAGATACAAAATTCGTATGGAGCGAGGAATGTGAGAAGAGTTTCTAAGAGCTCAAGAGGAGACTCATTTCGGCACCTGTTCTGACAATACCATCTGGTTCGGATGGATTTGTTATCTACAGCGATGCTTCAGGCAAAGGGTTAGGATGTGTTCTCATGCAACATGAGAAAGTCATAGCCTCTGTCTTGCGACAACTCAAAGAATATGAGATGAATTATCCTACTCATGATCTAGAGTTGGCAGCAGTCGTTTTCGCGTTGAAAATCTGGAGGCACTACCTGTAGGGGAGAAAGTGGAGATTTATACGGATCATAAAAGCCTAAAATATTTCTTCACACAAAAGGAACTCAATATGTGGCAACGACGTTGGCTCAAGCTATTGAAAGATTACGACCATAACATTCAATATCATCCTGAAAAAGCAAATATTGTAGCAGACACATTGAGTAGAAGATCGTATGCGGGTACGAGTGCGATGTTGTTAACACAAAGACCTATTTTGTACGACTTACAAAGGATGGAGATAGAGTTAAAGGCTCCAAGTACCCACGTGATGATATCAAATATACGAGTAGAACTGACTTTAATCGATAAAGTTAAAGCTGCTCAAGCTACGGACATGGAGCTGATGCGTATGAAGAAGAAAGTGCAAGAAGGTGCTATTCTAGAAGAAAGAATCGATGAAGAAGGAATACTTCGAGTCAACTCCAGACTTTGCATTCCTAATAATTCTGACTTAAAGCATAGAATCATGATGGAGGTACATAACACACCATTTGCAATCCATCCTGAGAGTACCAAAATGTATCATGATTTTTGACAAACATTTTGATGGAACAATATGAAGAGAGAGATCGTGGAGTTTATCTCGAGGTGTTTAAGTTGTCAACGAGTAAAGGCCGAGCATCAAGTGCCAAATGGTCCATTGCAACCACTTGAGATTTTGAAATGGAAGTGGGAACACATTACTATGGATTTCGTTACGGGTCTTCCCAAGGTTTCTCAAGGCATAGATGCGATTTGGGTTATTGTTGATAGATTAACCAAGTTTTCTCATTTCTTGCCTATATGGGAGACTTATTCCCTTGAACGTCTTGCTCGTATGTATGCGAATGAGATTGTGAGATTGCATGACATGCCAGTATCCATAGTTTTGAATCGTGACCCAAGATTCACTTCATGATTTTGGGTTAGCTTGCAGAAAGCTATGGGCATGGATCTACGATTTAGTTCAGCATACCATCCTCAAATGGACGGACAATCAGAAAGGACTATTTAAACTCTTGAAGATCTATTAAGACTCTGTATCCTAGATTTTAAAGGAAGTTGGGATAAGTACTTGCCATTGGTAGAATTCTCCTACAACAACAGTTATCAAGCAAGTATAGGCATGGCTCCATTCGAGGTGTTATATGGACGAAAGTGCCGTTCTCCAGTATGCTGGGACGAGGTGGGTGAAGCAACGTTGTTGGGACCAGAATTGGTACGCATGACTACAGAAAAGATCCAAACGATTCGATAACGCATAAAGACCTAACAAGATCGACAAAAGAGTTATGTCGATCTTCATCAAAAGGACGTGGAATTCAATATTGGAAATTATGTACTATTACGTATTGCTCCATGGAAGGGAGTTACAAGATTCGGAAAGAGGTGAAAGCTCAATCCACGATTTGTTGGTCCATTTGAGATTCTTGACCGAATAGAAAATGTGGCCTATAGACTCGCATTACCTCCAAGCATGTCTCGTGTTCATAATGTTTTTCACATATCTATGCTTCGTAAATATGTGAAAGACCCGAACCACATTATTGCGTTAGAACCAGATGAGATAGCCGAAGATTTAACGTACGAGGAGGTACCTGTCAAGATATTGGATATGAAAGAGCATATCTTACGAACAAAGGTTATACCATAAGTCAAGGTTTTGTGGAGGAACCATGCTATTGAAGAAATGACTTGGGAGTCGGAATCGAAAATGAAAGTGAGGTACCCTCAACTTTTCGAAACACCAGGTACGTACGTCAATTTCGAGGATAAAATTTCATAAGGAGGGGAGGTTGTAAGACCCCAACTTATTATAAATAAAATTAAATTTCCTCTATTCATTATCTTGAAATAATAAGGAGTTAATTTGATATAATGCTTTGGTTATGGGTGAAATGTGCAAATTTTGTAAAATAAGCAAGTGGTTATAAAATATTCATTTTTGTCTAGAAATATTTGTTTGGTCGTGGAATATTCTTACTGCCGGGAAATATTCGTACGATGGCGCAACTATTTATGGGCCCCATAACATAATAACTGTCGGATGAGGAAAATGACAAGTTTGAGTTTTTATAAATAACGGCGTAATCGTTACCGTTAACACTGTTGGAATACCTGGTGGTTAAAATACAGTAATACGCGCGGTTGCACAGTAGCACACGATATTGCATAGTATTTTTGAATTATTGATTCTAACGTAAGAAGGCACTACTCAATTATTGTTACAATAATTACTGTTCAATATTTTATTTTATTGATTCAATAATTGTTGCGTTAATATTTTATATTATTGTTATTTCAATAATTGTTATTGCACAGTATTTCTCATTATCAAATCAATAATTCATATTATTTGAATAATATTATTAGATATCATTATTGGTAATGTCTAGAAAGTTCTGTCTAAGGAGAGGTTTAGTCACCTAATTGCACGCAATGAGAAATTCTTATCGGAAAGCCCCCTCTTTATTAGGAACGGCCTGGTTGTCATAATTGTGATTCTGTAATATTATTTGTGAATAATTAATTATTGATTTATATGATAAGAAATATTTATTTTATGTGGATATAAATGAAGGATAGGAAAATATTTATTTTATGTGATTATAAATGAAGGAATTAAAGCTGAGGTGTTTTATCAGTATTTTGTCGGAATGGAGGTATTAAAAATCGTCCGTATGTGGATTTCAGACATTTTTCGTTTGGAATTTAGAAAAACTTAAAGCTATAAAGTTGTAGAGAATTTAATTTCCTATGGAATGGACATAAAATTAGTATTTTTCTGATAAAAGGGCTATTTATTATGAATTATTGAAGTTTTTGTTTATTGTTTAAATGTTAAAACATTTTGAAAATTTTTAGAATTGGTGGGCCCCATTTTTGGTTGGTGAAAAATATGCTGAAATTTTATTTTAAATGTGGTGGGCATGAATAGTAACAGGTAATACCATCAGGTAGTAGGTTAAGTCTGTTTCGGTGTTCTAATATTTTCCTATAAATAGGGTGCTTTGTAAGAATTGAAAATCACACCAGAAATAAGTTGTCTCTCTCTCTATATATTATCGAGCATATTTTGTGAGTATTTAGATACTTTGAGAGTGCTATTCAGTGCAAGTTTCCTTCAGCATCATATCCGGTATTCTATTTAGAAATACTGTTCTTTTGAGGTAAGAGATGTTATTTTCTTCTTATATGATATTATTTTCTTCAATATCATTATGTCGAATTATTGATATAAGTTTTATTGTGGAATTTTTATATTTTTGTGTCGGGATTACTATTCACGTATACGTCACTATTCACGTATACGACACTATTCACAAATTCGACACTATTCACCGAAAAATAAAATTTTCTCTTTTTCGTCCTAGATGTTTAGTATGGTTACTATCTTTGATTATATCCATATTTTGATCGTCATTCTTGAATTTTACTCCATTATGGTGTATTATGGAGTATTTTTAAACTTGAATTATCTAAAGTACGAATATCTAAACTTTGTCCTTTTATCTTACTGGATTCATTTTTTTAAATGTTTTTCATCATCCTCAGTCCTTAATGGTGATACTTGATAAATATCTTTAGCCTGTAGTGCAACGATGAATGATTACCTGATGAATATCTTTGGCCCGTAGTGCAAAGATGAACAGGTATTGAGATGAATATGACCAACTGGTGATACAAATGAATATCTTTGGCCCGTAGTGTAAAGATGAATATTTGATTCAAGATGCATATTGATTGATGTTACATGGATAAAATATTGATGATGGACTTTTAAATTTATAAATGATAGTAGATTTCATTCTCTACTTAACTCTTCTAATGAATTATTATTTCAGCTGCAGTTGTTGATCTAAAACTTGTTGTCTATTATATTCTATCAGATTTTTCCCTGTTGAAGACTATTAATAATTTGTTGTATATTATCTTAGTCATAATATTCTTTACTGGGCTAGTTGAGCTCACCCTTTTCCTTTTTATTTCATTTTTCTTCTCAAGAGGTGAGAATATAACAGAAACTAGTCGGGGTATGGAGTGATGGTTCTAGAAAGTTATTTTAGCAGTCCTCACTATTTTTGTAAAATAGTGTATCAATAATTATAATGAGGACTCCTTTTGAGTGTTAATACTGTCTATTAGACAATATTTGTATTTAAACTCACAGTATATGTGTTGTCATATTTTGCACGATAATTGTATTAATGAAGTTGTATTTGTTTCTGTACCATGTATTTGACAACTCAGAATGGGTGATGTATACCTATTTTGGGGGCATCACATTACGTACCAAATTTGATACGTCAAACATATGTTATGTCATAAAGTTATACTTGTAAAGGATTAAGTATATTAAAATGAAGAGTCCAAACTTCAAATGGATAAATTTGGTGTTACAACGAACTAATAGTGTTAATTTTTATGTTTTGTGTTCAAAACTTTCAAGAACATCAAGAACAATAAAATTACATGTTTTGATTCTGTAAATTATGTGTTTTAACTTGTTAAAACCATGCTAGAAGGGTTAGGTAGTAGTTATATGTGTATTAATGTGTCTTGGTATGTCTAATTTCATGTATGAAATAAGAAATTGGTAGAAATTGGCTTGTTCTGCAATTTTTCGTGAACTGCAATTCTTGTAACTGGTACGCCGCACCGCTGCACCGGCTGCAGGCACAAGAACCGCGCGGCAATGTGAGCCACGCCGCAGCGCCATTGACCAGGCCGCAGCGCCGATATTAGGCGTGTTGGTGGCGCCGCAGCGCCACTCTCCAGATTGTCCAGAAATGAAATTTTTTAAAGTGTTCAAGTCTATGAATGTGATAGCAACCTAATCTAATGAACATAAAAATATGTTAGAAGTATAATGAGATGTTAAAATAGATTCTTAACATGTCAATAACGCATTTACGTGTGAATTGAATTATCGAACACATAGTTAGCTTATTGTGCGTGTAGTGTAATATTATGTGACAATAAGTGTGATAATTTGACTAAGTATAGTCATAACCAAAGTTTAGACAAAAGAATGAACTTATGATGACTAGTTACATTATAATTAACTGGAATTGTGAATGGAAATGATATGTAGGATTAAATCGAAGAACGTGTATAATTAGCGTGTAATCTACGCATGAGGCAAGTTTCCTAATCCTACTTGTTATCGTTATTCAAGTTTATAATCTTTACATCTTTACACTGAGCAAATTCTAGACTTTTATCCTATTTTGATCAATTTCAATATGTTACATTTAAGATCTTTTCAAAGTATGATGGCAGTTATACAATTCTTATTTCATTGTATACCTCTTGAGTTATTATTCAATTTGAATATCAGTTATTGTTGGACCTTGTAGGACTAGCAAACCCTATTGATTCGACTAGTCCTTAGTTGATGAACGTTCTGACTTTTAGAACCCTTGTTGAATTATCCAAACCAAACTTTCTTTGGTGCGGACTCGAATGTCAAACTGAGATGAACAACCCTGTATAGGGGATTACTTATGCGTTAGCGTTAAGATATTGTGTACAGTATGGTACTAAGGACTGATCCCCCCAAGTACGAGTAGAAGAGTCCATAGTCTCATGACTGTTAAAGGTTTCAAGTATAACCCTTGATAACCTAGGACATAGTTCAAGGTCTGATGACCCTCAGAAGTTCTTTTGATTCTTGCTATTCATTCTTGATTCAAAAATTGAGTTCTTATTCCAGAAGTCTTTGATTAACATGCATGTTATTATATTATTGTTTCATTAGTTACTTGTGGGCAATCGTGTTCACTCTTGTGTAATAATAACACTGCAGTTAAGAACGAAAGGTCCGACGAGCCTTCTACTAGCAAAGGCAAGGGCAAGATTAACAAGTGATGAAGACTTGTTGTTTTATGTGATGATGTATTTATGTTTTAGACTTATGTTAATGTTGTGTAAGATTATTAATTATTTATGTTTCCGTAATTGAGATTTAAGGTTAGTATAACCTGGGATTTATGTATTTATTCAGTTGATGTAACTCCTTAAGGAGATGATTTATTTCTATCTATTTATGCTTTCATTTATTATGGGTAGATAGACATATGATGTTTGTATAGTGAACACCAAATCATGTGGGAATTGAAGTACCTGGATTTGAGGGTGTCACATTTTGGTGTATTCCAAAACCAAAGAAGAACATACTGAACACTTGAAAGTGACGTTGGAGACATTAAGAAGAGAGAAGTTATATGCGAAGTTTTGAAAATGTGAATTTTGGTTGGAGCGCGTGTAGTTTCTTGGGCATGTGATTGATGAGGATGAGATTTCGGTGGATCTAACAAAGGTAGAAGCTGTAATTAATTGGGATCAGCTGAAGACACTGTCAGAGTTAAGGAGTTTCTTGGGATTAGCGGGTTATTATCGTCATTTTATTCAAGATTTTTCTAAAATCACCACTCTGTTGACGAATTTGACTAGGAAAGTGGTGAAGTTTATCTTGACAGAGAAATGTGAAGAGAGTTTCCAAGAACTAAACAAGAGGTTAAGTATGGTACATGTGTTATATCTACCAGATAATATAGGCAATTTTGTGGTGTATAACGAAGCATCGCATAACGGACTAGGCTGTGTGCTTATGCAAAATGACAAGGTCATTGCGTATGCATCGCGACAATTGAAGGATTATAAAAAAGGGTATCCAACCCATGATTTGGAATTGGCTACAGTAGTGTTTGCTCTGAAGATCTAGAGGCTAGTATCTCTATGGGGACAAGTGTGAGATATATACGGACCATAAGAGTGAAATATATTTTCACACAGAAGGATTTGAATATGCGTCAGAGGAGATGGTTAGGGCTAATTAAGGACTATGATTGTGAAATCCTCTACCATATGGGTAAAGCGAATGTGGTTGCTGATGTATTGAGTAGGAAGGGTCGGGAGAAGTTGTCGTTGTTGACTGCTCAGGAAAAGCTCATATCAGAAATGGGCAAGTTAGAGTTGGAGGTAAAATATCTGAAGGAGTTAGACGAAAAACTACTCCAGGTGGGACATGTCCAACCTTATTGGACAAGGTGAAAGAAGCGCAACTCCAGGATAAGGAGTGGGAAAATCAAGAAAAGGGTGTTTGAAGGCCAAGAAGTGAAATTCAAAATCGATACCAAAGGGTTGATAAGATTTGATACCAGAGGTTAAAGAAGAAATTTTGAGCAAGGCTCATAACTTAAGATATTCGATTCATACGGGGAGTACGAAAATATACCAAGATCTTTGACAACATTTCTGGTGGCCAAATATGAAAAGGGACGTTGTTGAATGTGTTGCTAAATGCCTAACGTGTCAGAAGGTCAAGGCAGAATATCAGAGACCAAGTGGGTTGCTACAACCGTTGGAGATACCAGAATGAAAGTGGAAACATATTACGATGAATTTCGTGGTAGGTCTTCCAATAACTCAGAAAGGCTATGATGCGATATGAGTGATTATGGACCGATTGACGAAATCAGCACATTTCTTGCCGATCAAGATTTGATTTAACTTAGATCAGTTGGCAAAATTGTATGTCAAAGATATCGTTTCAAGGCACGGAGTTCCAGTGTCAATTGTGTCGGATCGAGATCCTAGGTTCACATCAAACTTTTAGAAGAGATTGCAAGAATGTATGGGAACACAATTGAGAATGAGCACATCGTACCATCTTCAAACTGATGGTCAGAGTGAAAGGACAATCCAGACATTAGAAGATATGCTCAGAGTTTGTGTCATGGATTTCAAAGGAAATTGAGACGACCATTTACCCCTAGTTGAGTTTGCCTATAATAACAATTACTACGCGATTGTTGGCATGCCGCCTTACGAAGCGTTGTACGGGAGGAAGTGCAGAACTCCGCTATATTGGGATGTAGTCGGTGAAAGACAGTTGCTAGGACCAGAATTGGTACAACAGACTACGGAGATCGTCATAGTGATAAGAGCAAGATTGATAGTTGCTCAAGACAGGTAGAAGAAGTCTGCGGATCAGCATCGACAACAACGAGAATTTGATATCGGAAGCTTTGTTTTCTTGAAAGTGTCTACTTGGAAGGGAAAAATACATTTTAGCAAAAAAGGTAAGCTGAGTCCAAGGTTTATTGGGCCCTTTGAAGTGCTGAGAAGGACTGAGGTAGCCTATGAGGTAGTTTTACCTCCAGATTCAAGCTTATTCATAATATTTTTTATATTTCAGTGTTACGACCGTACAAACCAGATTACAAACATGTTACTGAATATGAACCCCTGCAAGTTGAGAAAGATTTATCTTACGAGGAAGTTCCTGTACAAATAGTTGACAGGAAAGAGCAAGTACTCACAAACAAAGTAAAACCTTCTGTTAAGGTAATCTGGAGGAACCATAATGCTGAAGAAGTTACATGGGAACTCGAAGACGACATGATGAAAAATTATCCTCATTTATTTGCTCAATCTTTGTATATCGATTTTGAGAACAAAATCTTTTTAAGGAGGGAAGAATGTAGCGGACAAATTAATTGATTTGTAATTCTAGGGACATAATCCTTTTAAGGAGGGAAAGGATGTAACGAATGAGAATTTTGTATATATTAAAAATATTTATCGAATTAAATAAATATTTTATTTGGTTTATTTATTAAATAAAATAAATAATTGATGAAATTGTTGTGGAATAATTTAATTAAGTGTGATATATTAATTAAATTGATGCTAGATAATTGTTAAATAATTTATAGTTTGATGTTTTAATTTAATTAGATATTTAAATTAAAAGATAAATGAAATGTTAAACAATTTCATTATAGTGTAATGTTAGTTTTCTAATTTAATTTAATAATTAAATTGGAGAATTAATAATGGTCAAATGGAAATTTAAATTATATAACAAGGGTTAATTTGATTTTAAGAATTAAATTAATTTAATTTGTTAATGGGTGTGACATATGAACTATATAATAAGAGAGTTATAAAAGTAAAATAGAATGGGTTTTAAAAGGTGTCAACAAAACAAGGCTTTATTACCTTTGGTTTATTTGTTAAATTGATACGTTAAGTAATATGCGTATCATGTTATTAGTTTAGTTTACGTATAGTTTTTCTAAGTCCAAGAGCACAGAGAGAAAGAGAGAACCTTATGGAGGAAGAAGAAATACACTGAGAATTTGAGAACAATTGAGGATCAAAGAAGGAAGAAGATTGTTCAAGTTTACCTTAACATCTACCTAATCAAAAGTAACAATCTATTTCTAAAAGTTTCTAGTTAATGTTTTCTTAAGTTCACTGTAAATGAATTTTGATGGCTAAGGTATGAAGAAATTGATTATATGTGTTGGTTAGTATGTAGAAACTATTATATGTTGTTTATATAAATGATTTTGGTTGAATTAATTCATGGAAATATGATAAAGAAGATGAAAGTGAGTTCTTGTTGAAATATGTATAAAATGACTTATTTTGGAGTCAAAATTGATGGTTAAATGGTGTTGTAATATGTAAATTGTTGCTAGAAGTTGTTAGTATGTTAAGAAACGAAAAGAATACATGTTAAATGAATCAATTTGGTTGAGAAACAAATCTGTGGTGAGATCATTCGCTAAATGTGTGAATTTTGGAAAAAATAGCATGAACATGGTTTTTAATTCTTCTAGTTTGGTAGTTTATGTTATTTTTTTGATTATAATCGAGTTGAACATGCTTGGTATTGATTCTAAGAGGTTTATTGTGTCTGGGTATGTTTAGTTTGTTGTTAGAGCGAAGTAATTAAAGTTTTTGGGTTTCTAATTGAGTTCTTCGCGACCTGCAGAAACTATGTCTGCGTAGCGGCGTTGTCGCGGCGTGCCAAGGTACATTTGGGGTGCTGTAGCACCTAGAAGCGCTGCCATGCAGTGTTATAGGTAATTTGGAGCGCTGTTGCGCCGTGAAGAAGACTAAAACAGGTGCTACTGCGCCGGTTGCCAGTTTTGCCTGACTTGAGTTTTTGCTTGTTCGGTTGGGGGAAATGTAAGCTAAACCTAATCTAGTGTTCACGAAGAGATGTTAAACTTATAATTAGATGTTAAAACAGATTGTTAACAAGTGTATGCTGATTTTAAATTTTGAATTAACATGTTGTATATGGACTTAAATTCATTGTCCGTGAGAGTTGATAATGTTTTTAAGATTTAAGGCTTGTGGTATGTATTAGTGAAGATTTCAGATTTGCGCTACGTGATTAATATAATCATATTTAGAGCTAAGGGTTATAAGTTTAGTATGATGAAAAGTAAAATAATGGTGTTAGTATTAAAGTAACTAATTTGTATTATAATTTTAAATGGCATATGTGTAGGATATTTGGGGAACGAGTTATAATTGTATGCTAACGCACGAGGCAATTTCTCTAACCCTAATATTTTATTAAGCAAGTTTCCTATCCCTAACTTGTTATTATTACGCCAGTTTCTTAACCCATCTCTTTCATTGAACATGTTAATTAATCTTTGCTTCTTTATTTCAGGCGAGATTTCTTTGTTTATCCAAGGCCTGCAATTTTGTTGAAAGCATTACCTTGTTATTGTACACACTCGAAATTTTTCATTCCTGTTACTAACCATGCAAGAGGGCAGAATCATCCTTTGTTTTCCAGAGACAACCCTGAAAGTCAAAATCATCAATTCAAATGCCGTGACAACCCTGGGAGGTCAAGCTTAACCCTAGTGACAACCTTGGGAGATCAATTCAAACCCCACTGATAACTATGGGAGATCAATTCAAGCACCGGTAATAACCCCAAGAGATCAAGTCAAATCCCCCGATGACAACCTCGGGAGATCAAGCTAAAACTCAGTGACAACCCTAGGAAACAACAAACCAACCTCGGAGACAACCCTGAGGACTACCAAAAGTCAACAACAGTCTAATCTCGGAGACAACCCTGAGAAAAGACAGCTACAACTTCATTAAACCCAGAGACAACCCGGAGGGGAAAAATAGTAATTTTGCCAACTCAACATCAAATCAAGTCAAATCACTGCTATGAAGGTCATGCAGAACTATAACGTCAATCCCGAGTGAAAAAAACATAACACAGCTCAACGGACGGACTGCGAAGACTCAAAGATCTGGTCATGGACCCATCTTCCCGGATTCAAAATAGGTCAAATACCATATCATTGTGTAGCTCTCGGAAAGGGCTTTCCAAAAAGGTATAGCACGCCTCCATCGGACTCCGGGATTGAAAGTTCTGAAGGATCAAGCAGACTACGCGGTGGTCCGAGTGCACGTACTTCGAAACAACGGGACCCACGGGGTTGGGCCAAACGGGGTCGGCCCCACTAGGGTCAGGCGCGGGTAGACCCACGACTATTTTGGTCTATAAATAAGACCCACATCAGCCATAAAAAAAGATTAAAAAAAAGAGGAAAAATATAGGGAATTCGGCCCATTTCAGCTCTTAACCCCGCCAACAGTGTTCCAAACTTCGATATTCTTCTTTGTAAACACTTGTATACATATATATTACAATATATCAAGTTTTAACTAGTGGAAACTGAGTTTTCAAACTTCAAAAGAAGTTTAAAGCCTTCCTCGTTACACACTGTAAGATCTTTTCCGATCCGAAACTTTTATCTACTTTAATATATATAAGGATATATATATATATATATATATATATATATATATATATATATATATATATATATATATATATATATATATATATATATCCTATGCTTAACAATTTAGTTTAACATCAATACTAAATCTATTACATTAACATTGTAGTCTCAGTTAACTTTCCCCTGTTGGTTCTCTCACTGGTGGTCAAGATTTGGTTCTACTTACGACCTTCTTCCTGAGCTTCTAAAGGTCTAGCTCAGACACTTTTGTAACCACAATAAACATAATCCTATTCTTGAAGGTGTCCCTGTCGTTCTTCAATTTGTCAGTAAATATAAAATTCCTTGGATCCTTAAATGGGAATATCACATTCAGGCTCCAACCAAAGTCACCCATCCTCAAGGTGAGGAATTCAATCACCTTGCTTCTCCCACTTCTGACCCTTTTCCCTTTGTCTCCCGTCAATGGTTTGTCAAATGGTGGGACAAATTTGATGTTAATAGAATTGTCGGTCAGGTTCAGTTAGAATTTCCCTCTAAGGTTCTCCCCGTCATGGTTAAAGAACCTTCCAGTCAAAAATCAAAAGAGTCTAGAGTCAGTCATAAATCAAAAGAGTCTAAAGTTAGTCCCACTGGTTCATCTTGTTCCTGTAGCATTTCTGATTTCAAGGATTGTTCCGGAAAAGAGTTAAAATTAATTGCTCAAGCATTAAATAAAAGAATTGATGAATTGCATGAAGATGCCTCTACAGCTTCTTCATCTTCAAATGCTTCAGTCAGCCATTTTGATAATGATGACCCATATGGCACCATCAACTTGCAGGATGCCCAGGACCCGTTTGCCTAGCATCATTTCAGTCACTTGCAGTCACATGCACCTGCTCCCTGTAGCCAGCCAAAAAATGCCTTCAGTCGAAAGCAGTTCCAGCTTTTCCACCGAAAGCGTCTCCCAAGTAAAACGTTTTGGCCACTTTGTCAAAAGTTACCAGACGCGTCAATGAAAAAGTCAGCACTGTTCATCAATGTAACGACCCCAAAATAGGTCCATTCCATCCAACCTATTCTGAGTCGCCAAATACATGGTACAGAAAATAACTACAACTTTATTACAACAATTGTCGTGCAAAATACAACACATATGCTATAAGTTTGGATACAAATATATACCAAATGTGACACATGTCCCAACCGTGGACAGCACGTCACAATGACACCTTACATAAAGGTATAGTCAAAAATTGTTTTAGAAATTAGAATCTTTGGGAAGTGCTCAAGGAAACCTTTGTACATGGGAGGCCATGCTTCTAGGTTGTGATAGATATCATATGGCCACATAATTATCCTTGGTTGACCCAATATACCCCAAAGAAAAACGAGAAGATTACTATCATATTCTTCCCAATGGTGAGTCTTCTCTTGACTTATCATTATCTCCACTGTCTCTAATTGAGAATTATACTTCAAACAAACACCAAGATTATATAGGTAGTGCTCGTAAATATACTCAGCAAGTGGATGAGCACAATCATGTCTTATGATGACACGAGGTTGTATGTCATTAGACATCTTGTATGATAGTGGTAAATCACCCTTCCAACGTTGGGTTTGCTTCACCCTAGATGATTCACCAAATATAACTACTAAATGATGACCACTGTTTTATTTCCCTGTTACCCCCACTCGACCTAGCTACACTCTTATTACCTGAAAGGAATTGTGAAATAGAAGGGTGAGCACAACTAGCCCAGTAAAGAATAGCATGAGTAAAGATAAATAAGTTATCAATAGCCTTCAACAGGATTAAATCAGAGATTGAGAACATATGGTAAATGATAAAAATTTCAACCATAGTTGCAGTGGAACGAGCAATCTATTAGAAGAGTCAAATAGACTACAAAGTCTATTATCTTTTCCATGTTAAAAATCCACCAACAATGTTTTATCCCTGTAACATCAATCAACAATTTTTGTCCACAATCATATGAATAACTCATAATCATAATTGTAGTTCTAAATTCCTCTTCTCATTCAGGACGAAGATAATTTTCATCACCTATCTTTACCTGAAACATCAAAGATCATGGTTACACCAAATCGCATTTCCTATTCATAATCATACTAATAACTTCATCGTTGCACTACGGCCAAAGATATTCATTTGTATCACCAGTTGGTCATGTTCATCTCAACACCTGTTCATCTTTGCACTACTGGCCAAAGATATTCAACAACATGTCGTCTTTACACTACGAGCCAAAGATATTCATCAACAATTCATATTTGCACTACTGGCCAAAGATATTCAACAACAGGTCATCTTTGCATTACGAGCCAAAGATATTCATCAATAATTCATCTTTGCACTACAGGCAAAAGATATTCGTCAACAGTTCATATGTGCACTACAGGCCAAATATATTCATATCTCAAAGAAATATATAATCATTTCAGAATTTATATAAACAATAATTATAACCATGTTAATCAATTCATCTTTGCACTTAAGCTAAAGATATTCAATTATAAATTCAATGGTCATGATCATACAAGTTAACAATTCATCTTTGCACTACAGGCCAAAGATATTCCTCAGTCACGATCATACCAATAATTTACCCATCTTTACACTCAAGTGAAAGAGAAATTCAAAATCAGGGTTATAAAAATATTATATATGATAATAAAAATAATATGATCAACAACTGTATTTATTTTCAAGAGCAACAATCATAAATCAACGATAATTTGGTCAGAAAAAGAAACCAATTTTTGTCGTGAATAGTACCCGTGAATAGTAACTCAGGAATAGTAACTCGTGAATAGTAACTCATGAATAGTAACTCGTGAATAGTAACTTATGAATAGTAACTCGTGAATAGTATTCTGTATTCATATATAGTACCGTATACGTAAATAATGTCATATACGTAAATAGTGTCACATACATGAATAGTGTCGTATACGTGAATAGTAACCCCGACTCAAAAAGGTAGAAATTTCATAATAAAATTCATACCAATATTTCAGTATAATGATATTGAAAGAATAACATCATTATGAAGAATATAACATCCCTTAATATCCCTTACTATCCCTTACAATCCCTTACTATCCCTTACCTCAAAAGAGCAGCACTTCTGACTGGATATCGGATATGACGCTAAAGGAAACTTGCACTGATGAATATCAACTCACCAAGTATCTAAATACTCACAAAATACACTTAATAATCTAGAGAGAAAAAGAGAGAAAACTTATGTTTTTGGTGTGATTTTTAATTCTAACTTAGCCCTCTATTTATAGGAAAATGTCAGCACGCCGAAGCAGACTTGACCTGCTACCTGATGGCTTTACCTGCGACTATTTCACCCACCAAAAATTAGCCATCTTCCCCAACAACCAAGAGTGGGGCCCACTCAATTCTAGAATTTTCCACCAAAATCTAATTTCTAAATCAGTTACCTCTTAAAATTCATAACAAATTATACGCTCATTTTTAACGGTTCAAAATTTGTGGATATATACTCCACTTATATATGTATAACATATCCAAAAATCACAACGATCCAACGGTCGGATTAAAAATTATAACTCCCGCAATATATCTCAAAAATCCTAATTGATTTTTAATACCTCCATTCCGACAAAAATACTGATAAAACACCTCAACATTAACTCCTTTATTTTTAACCACAAAATATATCCAACATTTATATCTACATCAAATAAATATTTCATTATCATATAGAGCAATAATTAATTATTTACAAATAATATTACAGAATCACAATAATGACAACCAGGCAGTTCCCAGGAAAGAGGGGGCTTTTCGATAAGGATTTCTCCTTACTGACGCGCAATTAGGTGACCAAACCTCTCCTTAGACAGAACTTTCTAGACATTGCCAATAATGCTATCTAATAATATTATTTAAATAATATGAATTATTGATCTGATAATGAAAAATACTGTGTAGCAACAATTATTGAAACAACAATAATATAAAATATCAACGCAGCAATTATTGAATCAATAAAATAAAATATTGAACAGTAACAACTGTAACAATTATTGAGTAATGCCTTCTCACGTAAGAATCAATAATTAAAAAAATACTGTGCAATACCGTGTGCTACTGTGCAACTACGCGTATTACTGTATTTTAACCACCGGGTATTCCAACAGTGTTAACGATAACAACTACGCCGTTATTTATAAAAAGTTAAATTTGTCATTTTCTTCATCCGACAGTTATTCTGTTATAAGGCCCATAAATGACTGCGACGTCGTACGGATATTCCCTGACAGAAAGAATATTCCACGACCAACGAATATTCCCCGACAACAATGATTATTTTATAACCACTTGTTTATTTTGAAAATTTTTTACATTTCACTCATAACTTTAACTTTTTATTAATTTAACCATTTACTGAATAGTAATTATAAGAAAAATTGAATACTTTTATTTCATAAAATTCGGGGTCTTACAATCAATAGTAAATTTTGTCTGTAATTATTTAATTTGTAATAGCAACTTTGTAATAGTTCTTTCCTTATTCTATAAAAGGAAACCGAACATGCATTTATTTCGTTCAAATCACCCCACAGAAAAGGAGTGAGATAAAATTGTTAATAGATGGAAACGATTCATAAAAAATTAAAAGATAAACATTACCTTTTACGATTGGTATGATCAATATCAAAGTAAGTGTAATGTTATAACCAAAAGTCAATGGATTAAAGAAGACAAGTCTAAGGTCTGTTCTAGTCATCCTCCGCTAGAAACTGTCCTTATCCCTGTTAAAAATACATCGATTATTGTCAGTCCCTTTAAAATTTCAGATGGCAATAAAGATGACAAAAAAATTATTGAACGAAGTAAATTAGGTTTACCTAATGATGATAGCAATCTAATTAGATCTATTGACAAGTTATTTAAAAAATTAAAAACTGAACCTGGTCCAAGTGGTACTGTTGCTATTTTGGATCAAGTTGAAACTGAGGTTGAAGAAGATAGCCACTCTGACTATTCTGATAGTAGTTCAATCCTAGATTTTACAGACCAAATGAATAAGTTAACAGTTAAAAACACTAGTTTAACCAGAAATTGGTATTCTAGACCTACTCCTCCGGATCTATAATTCGAAGAGAGAAACCTAGATAAACAATTCTTTGTTTTAGCTAACAAAATTTATGAATGGAACACAGATGGTCTTAGTGAACAAGAGATTTTAAATAAATTAAATCATGTCTATGGTAGCAAATAGCTATATAACTAAATTCAACAATCTGTCACAACCAGAAATTGTTGAGTTAATAGCTAGTGGATTCACTGGTATTCTCAGATCTTGGTGGGAGAAACATCTCACTGAAGATACTAGAGTATCAATAATTCATGCTGTCCAGTTAGATGATGACGGCAATCCCATCTTTGATGAAGATGTAGGAATTGGTCCGCCTGATGGAGTTAATACTTTAATATTTACCATAATAAAATATTTTGTTGGAACTCTAAGTAATATAACAAAAAGAATTCATGATTAACTCAGTAATCTCACTGGTCCCACTCTAAGTGATTTTAGATGGTAAAAAGATGTTTTTACCTCTAGAGTTATGTTGCGTAATGACACCAATAAACCTTTCTGGAAAGAAAAATTTGTCAATGGCTTGCCTTCATTATTCGCACATAAGGTTAGAGAAGAGTTGAGTAAAAACTTAGGATATATTGATTATGATAATCTCTCTTATGGTGACATAATCAGTTATATTCAAAAAATTGGTTTAAAAATGTGTATTGATTTTAAATTAGTCAAACAAGCTAGTAAAGATAAGAAAAAAGCTAAATATGAGTTAGGAACATTTTGTGAATAATATGGTTTGCCTCCTATTGCTCCCTCTAGAAGGAAGCATAAGCACAAACATATTGATCATCCTAAAACTCATAAACGTCATAAACATAAACGTAGTCATAAAAAAGATAACAATCAAAATGATTATTATAATAAACCTAAACCAGCAAATAAAAAATCTAAAAAAATTGATAAAAGTAGAATTGTTTGCCACAATTGTGGGCAGAAAGGGCACTACAAAAATGAGTGCAAAATAAAACAAAAACTTTCTCAGTCAAATGTTTCTAGTGAAGATACTGAACAACTATTAGAATTAATGAGGATTGAAAACGATGCAGATAATGACAACGGATCTGACATCCCTTATTCTTCTAATAGCAGTACTAGTAACAATGAAACAGATAGTGACGAGGAAGAAGTTACTGTTTGTGCTGATAATTGTAACGAAAAATGTTGTACTAAAAGATTAAGTGTAATTACCAAAGAGGATGAAGAGAGCTCTTTGTTAATTGACCTAATTAGTAAAATTTCTGACCCTGTGCTTAAGGCTCAATATACTAAACAGTTAAAAGATTTATTAACTAAAGATACTAGAGTTAAGGACAAAATTATTAATGCTAAAGATAAACCAATATTTAGCCTTAATAAAACTCTAGAAAGATTTAAAACCCCGGTTAAAAAAGTTACCCTTCCAAAATTAAATCAAGAAGTTAATAAACTTAAAAAAGAAATCTCTAATTTAAAGATAGAAGTCTCTAATTTAAGAAAAGATTTGGAGAACCAGAAATCTGATCTTCAGGTTCATGATTCCTCCTCCAGTGATGAAGATCACGATGAGCCCGAATCTTCTAGAACTAAAGAAGAGACATATCTTTTTGTTCAAGGTCTTTCTCTTAAAAGAATTAAAGACATTACCATTCAAAAATGGTATATCTCCATTAATTTGGTTGTCGATAAAACTTTTTCAATACGACTTCCCGCCTTAGTTGATGCAGGTGCGGATTTAAATTGTATTCAGGAAGGTCTTATCCCAACCAAGTATTATAAAAAAACCAATGAAAAATTAAACTCAGCTAATGGTAGTCAAATAGAAATAAAATATAAACTGCCTAAAGTGCATATTTGTCAAGATAATATGTGTTTTAAAACATCATTTGTTTTAATTCGCAATCTTACCGATAAAATTATTTTAGGGTTACCATTTATATATTTATTATACTCATTTACTACCAGTAATGAGGGATTAAGCTGTAAACATTTAGGTAAAAGAATAACATTTAAATTTTTTATTAAACCGAAAGAAAGAGATTTAAAATTTATTCAAGAAGAATCTATTTCCAAATCATTAAATTTATTAAATTGTAAATCCACCCATTTGAATTTCCTGAAAGAAGAAATTAAGTATAAACGGGTCGAAGAGCAGCTTCAACATAAAGAAGTCCAAGAAAAAATTAAAGAGTTAAAAACTTACTTAAAAGACAACCTTTGTTCTATTCTCCTAATGCCTTTTGGCACCGGAAGAAGCATGTTGTTAGGCTTCCTTACGCTAAGGAATTCAAAGAACATTTGATTCCTACGAAAGCTAGACCTATACAAATGAGTCATAAACAAATGGAGTTATGTAAAAAAGAAGTCAATGATCTCCTTAATAAAGGATTAATTATACCTAGTAAGTCCCCGTGGTCATGCCCAGCCTTTTATGTTAACAATGAAGCAGAAAAGGAAAGGGGTGTTCCCCGTCTAGTGATTACTTACAAGCCATTAAATAAGGTCTTAGAATGGATTAGGTATCCCCTGCCTAACAAGGATGACTTGATCAACCGATTGAGTAATGCCACCATCTTCAGTAAATTTGATCTCAAATCTGGCTTCTGGCAAGTTACTATTCACCCAGATGACCAATATAAAACTGCTTTCACTACTCCATTTGGTCATTACGAATGGAATGTCCAAGCATTTGGCTTAAAAAATGCCCCCAGTGAATTCCAGAATATTCTTAATGATATTTTGAATTCCTTCAGTCATTTCGTCATCGTTTACATCGATGATATTCTTATTTTTTCCAGGACAATTGAAGAACACTTCAAACATTTAAAGTCGTTCTTTAATACCATTAAGACCAATGGTCTTGTCCTGTCTCCTTCCAAGTGCAGCTTGTTTCTGACAAAAGTCAGGTTCCTTGGACTGATCCTCTATCACGGACACACTCGGCCTATTGACAGAGCTATTCAATTTGCCGACCGATTTTTAGATAAGATCACCAATCGAACACAACTGCAGAGATTCTTGGGCTCGCTTAATTATATTGACAAGTTCTACCAAGACCTCAGGAAGATTTACAAACTTCTCTTTCAGCGTTTGCAAAACAATCCTCCACCATGGACTGACATTGAAACGACCCCAAAAATTCATACAATTAAAATCTCGACTTTGGTCGTTAACCATACATTCAACCTCAAATTTTACGTCATTATTCGATATTAAAAACACTAAAATTGTGGAATATTTATAACATGCTCAACATACATATCATAATAATTAAAGTAACATGGCATACATGCTTTTAATTCATATAACAAATATAAAAATTGAGTTCCTTACTCAATCATCATTATTTAACCAAAACACTATAGTCATAGATTGACTTTAACATTTCATGATACAACATGTATAATATATTATGCTTGCTTATAACACATATCACATGTCATGTAATTTAAAATAGTTCATCAAGTCCACGTAGAAAATAGGAACCGAAAGACTTGCCTTGATCGTTGTTTACCAATAACAGTTTAACAGCTTACAGCTATCTGCACTTCACGTGCCCTACGCAATTATATAATCATACACATCAAGTATTAATCACATAACAACACATAGTAATTGTAATGTAAACTCTACTCTACGTCTCATAACCCTTCCTATCATAAATACACAATGTTCAACTTAATTGTGTTAACTTTCAACTTATATCTCACTGTATTTCATATTCGCGGTTCATTCAAGTGCTTAAGTCTTGCTAGGACTACTTCTTGGTTTTATATTAAATCCATTCCATATCTTATAATATTCATTTCAATTGAATGAAAACACTTTTTAAGTTTATTAATACTTGGCACGGCGTTTCGACGTTCATTCGTCACACGCCCGATTTGGCTCTCTTGTGTATGCTTACTATGCTTCTATAACTTATCTAATACATTATTTATTAATGTTAAGCATCATTATATTTACTAATATTTATGTTTTGTAACTTAGGACATCATCTTTTATGGTCAGGAGCACTACACATGCATATGTGCATGCCCGACGCCCTCCGAAAACACAATAGTCTTAAAGATGACCATTTTAACCCATCCTAATGACCTCAAATTGACAAACTTAAAGAACAAAAGTTGTAGGTCTACTCGTCCTCGTTCCGGATCATCTTGAATCACCTCAATCGAAGTTCGTATGAAAAAGTTATGGTCATTTTACTACAAGAGGTAAAAACTATCCAACCCAGACCACTTTTCCAGCACTGGGGCGCGAGACAGTGGCGCTGGGGCGCGAATTCCAGTGCTGGGGCGCGAATTCTAGCACTGGGGAGCGAAGTTTTGGGCTATTTTTGGCGATGGGGCGCGAAATTCAGAGCTGGGGCGCAAAACTTGGCGCTGAGGCTCCGAATTACAGAACACCCCAAAACAAAACACAAAACAAAGCTATGTCTTAATTTCTAACACTAATTAACATATATAACTTATGCGAATTACACATAAACTTCACCAAGCATACAAATACTAAATTAACACAACTTAAACATCGATTTTTAGAAAGCTCAAATCATTGTACGCACTGTTTTAAAACCAAAACTCCATTATCGATGTTTGTTTACACAGTGAACATGGTAACCAAAATTTATAAACTAATTTGATTCCTTGAAACTACGATTTCTCTAAATTTTATAACAAATCAATATACTCAACGTTCAATTTCATAATTAGCATACAATCACATACTAATTTTGTTATCATACAAAACATACGTTCATGCTCATCCTCATATGACCACTGTAAAACCAATTTCGTGTATCTTTAGCACACAACATCTATATATATATATATATATATATATATATATATATATATATATTAGAAAGGATCAAGAGTAGAACTCTTAAGTAGTAGAACTCCCTTAAATAATAGAATTGTATCAAAACGACGTAGTTTTGATAAGACGCGGTGGCATTTTTATAAATATCATGCCACCGTGTATTTACAAAAATGCCACCGCGTTTTATCAAAACTACGTCGTTTTGATACAATTCTATTATTTAAGGGAGTTCTACTACTTAAGAGTTCTACTCTTGATCCTCTCCTATATATATAATATATATATATATATATATATATATATATATATATATATATACTAGTTATAATCATTTCAATTACAGATACATGTAATATCATAACCAATTATAAAACATGGTTTTATAGGAATTTTGTAAGAATGAATTCCAAGAATTCAGAGAAAGTAAAACATATATAGGTATATTGTATTAGGATTATAGGAAAATACCTTTTTGTTACTTTGAAATTACTTGCTAACCACTGAGAAATGTTTTGGAATTACAGAACCCTTTCTCTCAAAATTCTTAATTCTCTCTCTGTGATTTCCTTGTTAAACTTAGAAAAATGAAGAAAAAGAAGACGTATAATAAAGGAAGCAACTAACGCGTTGAGGTCAGTTACCCAATCATGGGTAACTGTTATCAACTTCCTTTAGGGCTTTGTTTAGCTAGCAATAATAGGTTTCAAAACTAATTAATTGTATAAATCTCTTATATTATAGTTTAAATTATGTCACACCCAATCAGATAGTAAATCAAACATCTAATTTAATTTATTTTAAATAACATATAATGATTTCTCATTAATTCACATAGTCAAATATTTAAATTCTCATTTATTAATAATGTCAAATTATTAGATTTCTAATTAATTATTAAATTATTTAAAATAATATTAGGCTTATTAAATATTTCTTTTAATTCAATAAGCTCACGTAAAAAATATACATCGAATAATAAAATTCTCCACATTAATTTAATAAATATAACACATAATTAAATTAATCTACCACAACTTCATCAATTAATTATTTAATCTAATAATTAATTCGTCGAAAAATATTTATTTAATTCAATAAATATTAAAATTAAATTACAAAATCTCGTTTGTCACATCTTTCCCCCCTTACAAAGATTCTGTCCCCAGAATCACGACTCAATAATTTTGACCTGTTACATTCTCCCCCCCCCCCCTTACAAAGATTCTGTCCCCAGAATCGCTTACACACAATTAAGTAAATAAATGAGGGTAATTCTTCATCATTTTATCTAAATATAGGTTTTATATTTCCTACTACATTCCTTACTTTAACAAATTCTAGGTTTCATTTCATAATTTTCACTTGAACTCAACTATATTTGAGTATTATATTCTTAACCCATTCATTTTCTAAGGATCGCTATCATAAACACTCGGGATATTACATTCACCCTTTCTTCTAAGAATTTCATCCTCGAAATTTTATCTATTAATATTTATTCATTCAATCTATCAAAGTAGATTTTACGTCACTACTTCATTCATTCATTGGTTTCTGTAACCACTTTCTTTCCACAAAGATCATTCTACAATTATTAACTTTTCTATTAAAAGTTTTACAAATTTCTTTGATAACTCATATTCTTCTCACTTCAAAATCTCTTTTCTCACTTATTCAATATATTCATCATTCAGTGTCGCATTCTACGACTTACTTCTTTCTAAGGAATATCATCCTTACCACATTCGCCTTTTAGAATAGCAAGAATCTTCCACAATTGCTCAATAATTGGGAAGAAGTATAAATAACTCATGAATTTAAAAGATTCCAATTCATGCTGAGGGGTCACAAGACCGTGAACTCTATTCTCGGTTTACTAGTGCTTCAACTCAATCCTTCACACTGCAAACTAGAGTATTTATCAATCACAAAGACTGAAAACACCCTCCTCACGTACACTAGGTGGCCAGCCTATTGTACCACTACATTGGGCCGCAACGTAGTGTTTTGTAACGACTATATGCGTTACGCTCGGAACCATTGTCCCCGAAAAGATGTCCCCTTATAGGGTTGTTCACCTCAGCTTTTTAACATCTAAATCCGCACCAAAAGAATTTGGTTTGGCATAACTTTTCAATAAACTCTTGAATTTCATGAACATCTTTCAATAATCGTCTAGCTGAATCAAATAGCATAGACTTCTACAATAATTCGAACATTAACCGAAATATACATATACATATATATATATATATAATATTATATATATATATTCTCACATCTTAAAGAAGCCTCAAAAATCTTTTTATGGCGTCATGATTATGACGTTGTCATACTACATCTCACCATAGTGGGCTGACGATCATATGATCACATCCAACACCAGGTTCCATTGCATTGATGACTCCATCGTTTATCATATCACCTGATATATATAATTAAAACATATTTTAAAAATTTAAAAATCATTTTTTTAGCCGAAACAAACAGCATAGATACGCGAATAATAGCACTGTTTTAAAAATTCTTTGGTTCACTAGTGTGATCCAATATTTTTCAAAAATTAAAAGTACAACCATAGGCACGAAGTAAATAAATTTTGAAAATCTAGCAAAGCTAGAAGATTTGAAAAAACCTATGTCTCCACCTTCTATACTGATCCATTACTTAATAATTCTATCTATTCCTATCATCCTCAATACTCCGTTCACACTTAGCTATACCCAGTTCGTCAAACTTACCACACGTTATGAGTTCAGGAACTTGCCACAATCATATGACTTTAAGAACTTATCCTAGTCAGACCATAGGCGTCCATTCGCTTCAAAAACATACCATATAATTATGAGTCACGAACCTACCATAAGTATAAGTTTTAAGAACTCGCACTTAACCTTATAATATTCTCTAACTAAACTCTACCTATCTGTTATACACATGAGAAAAGAATCACTTTCTTATCAAAGCATATAACAAATAGCGCGACGCAAACATTTCAATGATTATCAATGGGATAAACTGAGTGCAAGCACAAAATCCTCACCCATACAAAAGTTTGTACAACTCAGTCATCACATGAGTCCTCAATTGAAAACCCACCTAACTCTATCTTGCTTATAACTTACTCTTTGATCGATACGAATTCCTCATATCACATTATCCATAACTCCTCGTGAGTTATCTCGTACTATTTCATAGTACATTATCTTCATAGCATCAAGCTATAACTATTCAAACTTTACAAACCATCTTTCTGATCACGTCATGATCTTATTCTATAATCATCTCTCTTAAAATTCTTTTCTTAACCCGTGATCGTTTTGATTTACGATTCTCTTTCTTTCCCTTTTTCATCATTTACGACATTATTCGTTATCTTGGCTTTTGGAGTTAGGAAACTCCCATTTCTTATCTTTATATCTCTTCAAGATTCTTCTTTGAATCTTCTTGTTTATAAAACAATTCTTCCTTTAAGAATTCTAACTTCATTTACATCGCTCAAAATTTCATTCAAGTTCTACACTTTCATCATACGTGTTCATTTTCTACACTTGGTACACATCGAGTCTCTAACAGTTTCAATATGGTACGCTGAGTGGTTTCCCACAAACAACCAACAAACTAGATTCCGAGTTGCTAGTTCGTATATACCTCCGCTCTATGAAGGAATCGTTTAGTCCAGATACCATACATCAACTACTAAAGAGTACAATTGCACCATACTTAAATATAACTCTCTATTCTTAACTTCTTTATCACTCTCTTTTTATAGACATTGTCTATTTATTATCACCTTACATCATTATCATTGGAGTTGGGTAACCCCACATTCATATTCCTTATAATTCTGCGAGATTCTTCTTTGAATCCTTTCACGCAAGTTTTAATCCATTCTTTAAAAAAAATTTAAATTACTTCTTATTGTTCAAACTCTATTTGAGCTTATTCGTTCATTATCTTCACCTCTCTTCTCTAAGGTTATAGCCTAAGGTACTCTTACCTAAGGTTTCTAACCTATCGACTTTGATACCAACTGTAACGACCCCAAAAATCCATACAATTTTAATCTCGACTTCGGTCGTTAACCATACATTCAACCTCAAATTTTACATCATTATTCGATATTAAAAACACTAAAATTGCAGAATATTTAAAACTTTTATACATTTCCTTCTTTATTACCCTAAATCGCAACCTTTACATTACATCTCTTCGATTCAAATATATATCATGAATCATTACAATAAACTGACTATACAAAGTCTTACATCATAAATAGATATCCATATACACTGGATAGCTCAATTTATAATTCAACAACATTTACATACAAAATCTTACATACATTTCTTATAAAACATAAGTAATCTTCGTGAATATAGATCTCTATAACTCACTTAGCACATATCTTTACCTTAATTTCTTGACCTGCAAAAGTGGTTATTTGCAAGAGTGAGCTCGACAGCCCAATAAAATCTAACAGTTTTCATGCATCACATAGCACATAATAACATGCTCAACATACATATCATAATAATTAAAGTAACATGGCATACATGCTTTTAATTCACATAACAAATATAAAAATTAAGTTCCTTACTCAATCATCATTATTTAACCAAAACACTGTAGTCATAGATTGACTTTAACATTTCATGATACAACATGTATAATATATTATGCTTCCTTATAACACATATCACATGTCATGCAATTTAAAATAGTTCATCAAGTCCACGTAGAAAATAGGAACCGAAAGACTTGCCTTGATCGTTGTTTACCAATAACAGTTTAACAGCTTACAGCTATCTGCACTTCACGTGCCCTACGCAATTATATAATCATACACATCAAGTATTAGTCACATAACAACACATAGTAATTGTAATGTAAACTCTACTCTACGTCTCATAACCCTTCCTATCATAAATACACAATGTTCAACTTAATTGTGTAAACTTTCAACTTATATCTCACTGTATTTCATATTCGCAGTTCATTCAAGTGCTCAAGTCTTGCTAGGACTACTTCTTGGTTTTATATTAAATCCATTCCATATCTTATAATATTCATTTCAATTGAATGAAAACACTTTTTAAGTTTATTAATACTTGGCACGGCGTTTCGACGTTCATTCGTCACACGCCCGATTTGACTCTCTTGTGTATGCTTACTATGCTTCTATAACTTATCTAATATATTATTTATTAATGTTAAGCATCATTATATTTACTAATATTCATATTTTGTAATGTAGGACATCATCTTTTATGGTCAGGAGCACTTCACATGCATATGTGCATGTCCACCGCCCTCCGATTGCCTCTGAAAACACAATAGTCCTAAAGATGACCATTTTGACCCATCCTAATGACCTCAAATTGAAAAACTTAAAAAACGAAAGTTGTAGGTCTACTCGTTCTCGTTCCGGATCATCTTGAATCACCTCAATCGGAGTTCGTATGAAAAAGTTATGACTATTTTACTATAGGAGGTCAAAACTGTCCAACCCAGACCACTTTTCCCGCGCTGGGGCGCGAGACAGAGGCGCTGGGGCGCGAATTCCAGCGTTGGGGCGCGAATTCTAGTGTTGGGGCGCAAAGTTTTGGGCTATTTTTGGCACTGGGGCGCGAAATTCAGAGTTGGGGCGCGAAACTTGGCGCTGAGGCTCCGAATTACAGAACACCCCAAAACAAAACACAAAACAAAGCTATGTTTTAATTTCTAACACCAATTAACATATATAACTTATGCGAATTACACATAAATTTTACCAAGTATACAAATACTAAATTAACACAACTTAAACATCGATTTTTAGAAAACTCAAATCATTGTATGCACTGTTTTAAAACCAAAACTCCATTATCGATATTTGTTTACACAGTGAACATGGTAACCAAAATTTATAAACTAATTTAGTTCCTTAAGACTACGATTTCTCTAAATTTCATAACAAATCAATATACTCAACGTTCAATTTCATAATTAGCATACAATCACATACTAATTTTGTTATCATACAAAACATACGTTCATGTTCATCCTCATATGACCATTGTAAAACCAATTTCGTTTATCTTTAGCATACAACATCTATATATATATAATATATATATAATATATATATATATATATATATATATATGCAAGTTATAATCATTTCAATTACATATACATGTAATATCATAACCAATTATAAAACATGATTTTACAGGAATTTTGTAAGAATGAATTCCAAGAACTTAGAGAAAGTAAAACATACATAGGTATATCGTATTAGGATTATAGGAAAATACTTTTTTGTTACTTTGAAATTACTTGCTAATCACTGAGAAACGTTTTGGAATTACAGAATCCTTTCTCTCAAAACAATAATACACACACACACACACACACACACACACACACACACACACACACACACACACACACATATTATATATATATATATATATATATATTATATATATATATATATATATATATATTGAGGACTATAATCACTTACAAGCATAAACATTATTTTGTATATATATTTAGTAACAATTCTTTAGCTATTAAATCACTATTGTTCAGGTACTACCGGTTTTTTGCGTCCAAATCTCGCATAGGATCGCTGATAGATCATGATGACTGCTTTTGTGAATCTGTGGACAATGACAACCCTAGCAAGAGCTGATAGTGTTACAATTTTGAGTTAGGGTTACAGATTCCAACTACAGAATCACATGAACCCCGACACCCTCCCCGCAGGTCGACGACAATAATTATATTATCCACTCGTCCATTTTTCTACTTTGAATGTCTTGGTTCAACTATATTAGTTGCACCAAATTTAAACTAGAATAATGAATGAATTTCATAATCAACACGAAGAATCTGTTGATTACAATATATATATCATTAAACCTTGCACACTAAGGAAAACAAAGAAGTATGGGAAATTATTACAAACTCATTCAATTGGTGATAATCCAACTTAAAACCTAATAGTCTCATAATCTCCATCTTAACCATTAAACTAAGACTTTATTTGCATTTTTAGGCTAATTTATATCCTATTCTTTAGTTTTCTACTCTAAAATTGAAGCTAAAAAGTATAATGTTTATGATGAATCTCAAAATGTAGGAGTCACACGAAGGCTGTGTTTGATAACGAGGCAATACTGAGGTTAAAAGCCAAAATCGGATGCCAATCATCGTGAATAGAGGCAGTGACAGCATTGATGTGGAGCTTTCTCATATCTATGGCACAAGCATCATAGCAAGGAAAGTCAAAAACTTTACAAATTGAGCATCATGTAAACTTAAGAGAAAGAACAATTCCTCCCATGCCAAGAAGCACTTTTGGAAACTTCATTACGCTAGCCCTGCCACGAATGATAGCAAAGGATGACACTAACAAGCTGGAGTTGAACGACTTGGTGAAAAATGCAATAAGGAACACTCACAGTCGTGAATTTTTCGAAATGATGACTAACACTTTTAAAGAGATAATCCCTTCGGCGGATTCTGAGGTAATATCATCCTAATCGACACTCGAGATAGTGATGGGATTGAGGCATGGGTAAGCCTAGATGAAGATGATATGTGTGAGTTTCAACAAGAGCATTATGTTCTCAAGATTAAGAGTGTTTTGTTCGAGGAAGCCTGAGTTAGATACCAAGAGATTTTTAATAATTGGTTATGGGTTGACGTTGGGGAAAACCAATGAACTCTTTACTTGTTTCTATTTGTACAAAATTTTGTGCTAATTTTTTTAATTTGAGCACGTCACATTATGTCCGGATTGTTGGGCAAAAACCAGCAAGTTCGCACGAAGCCCTGAACTTTCACCCAAAAACTTAAGCCCTTAGATCTTGGGTCCATGTATGTATACAATTCTTTCAATTATTTTTTTTATTTCTCCAGGGTGAAATCAACAATCTCCCCTTAAAAAGTGAATTAATCACCGTCAATAGATTATTGTCACTTGAACACTCCTCTCCAATCACCACAACAAACAAATTCTCCTCGAATTTTATCCAGTCACAGTTGCCTTCCATCAAAAATCGTTCATCATTGCACGGGATTGAATGCAAAATAAAGTTCAATTCACGTCCAAGAACGCCAACTTTGATCATCTTGGCCTACTAAAGACTCGCCTATACTAAACACACCTAAGAATAAATCAACTGAACCTTCCAACCTGAACTTACGAAACACCAAACACTTCTTTCTTTCCAAAAAGATTTGATTCGGCACTATTGTCTCTTGGTTTTAAAGTGGAAATAATTTTAGAGGTCATCAACTGCTCTAGAAATATCAATTAAGTTTTAGGAATGATTTCACACTAGCACGACAGATTACCAAACAAGGAGTATAAATTATGTTTCTTTGATCTAAATTTAGTTTCAGTGTCCATACTATAACACGGTTGAAAAATGTTGTGGCCAAAGGCACAAGTGTCGTTTAAAGTTTTAAAATGACGTTACCAGAGCAATAAATGCAGTGTCGCTAGAAGCTAAATATATATTTTCTCAAGTAGCATCATTTTTGCTCTGACAATATCAACAGTCTACTATCAACATGCAAAGTTTGAGTAAAGTAAACTATTCATCAATGATTATGTAACAAGCCAGAATTTGGGAAGCATAGACAACCTAAGTTGTCTGTTTCCTTTCTGGTATTAAAGAGAATGTATGATACCTATCTGAAAAGAAGCGGCAAAAAATGATAAGCATATGTAAAAGCTAGAAAATAAATTGACATATCAAGAATTTACAGAAGTTCCATTACAACTTAAAGACTTATCGAATGATAACCATTTTGATGTGATTGAAGTTTGAACATCTTTACAACATGTGAATCATTTTGAAAATATAAGAAAATCTTTCAGTTGGCACCATTATCATTTGAAACTCCATTTACAGCTTTCTGCAAAATATACAAGTAGTAGCATGATTGTGAGTTCCATTTTTTCATTTTTCACTTTTATTATTATGATTATTATATTTTTATTTTAAATTTTAAATTTTTTTGGGGGGTGGGGGGAGGAGGAATAGAAAGGAATAGTAAGCATGAATATCAACGTGATAACACATACCTGAATGCATGATAGGGTGAATTGTACATCACTTGCTGAAATTTGGTGGTGAAGGACAATCCTAACCCTGCAGTCGTAAAAATCACATCAAAACCTGGTCTTAATAAGCTAATTTTCCATGAATTAAAGGCTATTCTTTTATTAGATGAAAACAGGGGAAAATCTCTAAGAGATCAGAAAGCTAGATGCTGCATCTCTCCTAATGCAAGTGCAACTGGATATTATAGTCCATCAAACTCTCAAAATTGAAGTGTGTGGTTAAGCAACTTACAAAAATTTATAAACATTTAATGAAGAGGGTAAGGAAATATCTTCACCATAAGATTTGTTTAACTGAGATTTTTGGACACTTTCAAATTTCAGGAAGATGATTCAACTAGACTTTTTTTCTTTAAATCCTTACAATTCTTGTATGCAATCTTTGATGCTAAACAGAAGAGGAAAATAATAAAAATTATTATTAATTTTTTATTGTTATTTAGAGATAAATATTTGGTCACTAACGTAATTCTAGAAGTTTTAATTTTAGTTAGGAGATTGTTTCCTTTTTATCTTAGGAATTTTAATTATAGTAGCAAATTTTAATTAGGAGATTAAGTCTTAATTAAAAATAAAGTAAATTATTAAACTTAACTTCTAGAATTCTATTTTATTTCAATGGGCTTCCGAAGCATTTTATATTGCTCCAACCAAGCCTCTTGGGCTCGTCCTGCATCAATCTTATTGCATATAAAATGTATTATATGCCACTGTAGTTCTAGTCTTAGAAGAAAAGAAATGGGCAGTAAGAAGTTCCATATAAAATTAGTTCAGTCTCGTGATAACTAAGTACCAAATTGTCAGCATCTTGATCAGGTTATAAAGATGGAATAAACCTGGTAATTAAACCAACTCAATTGGCATTTGTGTATTCAAATAAATTTACTTTCCTAATAGTGAAACCAGCAACGAGGTCTATATTATATAATACAGCCCCTGAATCTCGAATAATTTGTAAAAAAACACGCTGCACAAACCTGTATGGTTTATCTTCCATCATAAGTATACCATGTTCTTCTAAAATCTTGCAGAGTTTTGGTGCAGCAATATTTGAGCCCTCTAATATATCAAAATATACCTGTTCAGAAGAAAAGGCAAAATAGAAGATGGTTGTGCTCTATAACTGATAATATTTTTTTATTTACCAAGGAAAATAATGAATGATAATTTTAATACATGAATATTACAAAAATAATTCTATTTGCACTAATAGGGCACTCAAAATGATGCACTAACAGAGAGACAATAGTACGTGACATTTGATTCAAATAGTCGGACCCACGTACTATTTCTCACATATAATATTTTTGTTATTTGGAATTGTACTTTAGATGTTAAATAATTAAGAATTAAGAAAAAAATTATATTACACAATATTGTTTCTAATTATATTTTGAATATCTCAAAATCCACGCAATTTGGTTTTGAACCATATCATTCAACGTGGAACAGAGAAGAGGGGCTAGTAAGTTTTTTTTTGGGGTGGGGTGGGGTGGGGTGGGGTGGGGTGGGGAGATGGGGGGGAATTGTTTGTACAAAAAATAGTAAGCTTCAGATATATTGTTATTTATTCCTCTTTCATTCTTTGTTGAATTTATATTTTATCTTCTTCTATGCGTTTATTTTTTTATTTTATTTTTGGAGTACTGTAAATGAGCCAAACAGTTCGGGCTCAACTCAAAAAAATACTAGCGAGACTCGAATTTGTTAATAATATGATCCAAATCTTAAAAAATAGTTTAAATAAAAATATGAGTAAATTCTGAACAAAGTCATACTCGATTCGTTTAAGATTTAAACTACTCGAATTCTCGATTGTGATTTAATACATATTCGATTGATCAAGATTCGATTAGATACTCGATACATTCTCTTATAATATATACAAAATTAAATCAAATTAGGATAATTAATTATTATTGTTTTGTTTTGTTTTGATTTTAATTGTGATTTTTTATTTGTAAAGTATAATAATAAATATATTTTCTCATTTCTAAGTAAAATAACAAATTCAATTTATAATTATATTTATTATAAAACTAGTTATTATGTTGACACTCGAATTCGAGCTTAAATTTGAAGCTTGTGAGTAGTTTAAATATAATTCGATTCGAGTCGGATCGAATTCGAATAATAAATATTCGAGTCGAGTCGAGTCGAATCTGAGTAGAATTTTTCAAATACAATTCGAATTCGAGTATGAATTTACCGTTTTGACTCGAATTCGAGCAGCTCTCTATTAGCTTCGGTTCAACTCGTTTACACCCTTAGGAGTGGTGGAGTTATTATATGCTCATTTTGTTCTGATACATCAACAATTACTAAGTTTGTTAAATAATTAAAGAAAATCATCCAAAACTATTCACATACATCATCTCCCAACAAGGTTTCCAATAAAGGCTAGGTACAAGGGTCCTAACTGGAAATGATCCCTAAAGCTATAACATGATTCAATTTCCAGTACCTAGAGAGCTGATTTAGTTGCTCCCTAAACCTTAAAACGTTCTAAAGACAAGTTAGACTTGTTGGACATCAATTTAAAACAAACTTAATCAGCCTCATGAATCATGATTTCATTCATCAAACAATGAGCTATAATGATAACTTCCAGCAATGGTATTTAGTGAATAAGTGACAATTTTGTCTAACATATCAAAATTCAACAAGTTGAGTAGACTGCTTACAATGTTGGTCTCTACAGCAGCAACATCCACCTTTAGTCCTTTGATTTTGTTCAGTTCCTCTAGGAAAAAGAAATCTTAAGCTTAGTGATTTATACAACACATAATACAGTGAGAAAAGAAACTGATAGTTCCTAAAGTATGCAACCAGAGTAATCAATTATGCAAATCATGAGATTAGTAGGCCAGTATAACTCCTTTCAACCAAAAATTGGTATTCCCTTCCATCCCATAAAAGATGGCGTTAAGTACCAAGAAAAAATTTCTCATAAAAGATGACTTATACACAATAATATTATACAAAGATTATTTTGTCCTCAAAATTACTTATAGGTGAGATCCACTAATTTAAAGAAAGAAAAAGATTCCCTAATGTACTGTGTAGGATCTAATGTTACCAGATACTCTCATTAACCTAGTGAACCGCATATTAGTATTTGTATACCCAAACATGATACTCTTATATACCAATACTCTAAATTTAGTTTACCGAATTTTTTTTCGTTATTTTATCTATAATTGCACAAATATCAATATTCTAACTTAATTTTGGACGCTCAAATATTAAATCTATACTAAATTATTTATAAAACAATCAACTTATTGTTTCAACTAAAAACCTTCCAAGTTAGTTAGGTTTATTACATTTAGATGCTAAGAGAATTCCTAAATGTAAGAATTTATATAAACATATCCTAGCATATCGCATTTTAACCATGTAGTGTAACGCTTACTGTTATACATACCACTTATCGAAACGAACCACATTTTAGGTAACATTGATAGGGCCCACCATGGGTAAAAATGGAACTTAATTATACTTGCTACTTTAAGTTTCTTAATTTACGTGAAAAATGTACTTAAAGTCATCTTCTTTGGGAGGGAAGGAGTATATATTAAGACCCCTTGAAGCAAGATGCTACCTGCTAAAGTTTTAGCTTTCTTGTGATCACCCTCAAGCTTGTCAACGTTCTCTTGCAATGCTACCAAAGCAGCTGCGCATAGGACCCCAACCTGCCTCATTCCACCACCTAAGGTCTTCCTGAGAATCCTTGCCTATAAAACCATAGGAACATGAGTTATATACTAACCAGTAATTACTAAGTGACGCTTAACTCGTTGTTGCAGACTTATAAGTAATACCTTGGCAATAAAGCTTTTACAGCCAACAATCACTGTTCCAACTGGAGCACCAAGACCTTTGGAAAGACATACCTGAATCACATGGGTAATTAGAAAATTAAAAAGAACAATAAAATTTATAATTATAGGATCTAGTAGATAATAAAAACTTGTGAATAAACACAACAGCCAAAACTAGAAAAGATAAAGATACGATAGAATTCCAGTGTACATGTAACCCTACCGAAACTGAATCAGCAGCCTGTACAAGCCTATGAACAGGAACTCCAAGTGCCTGGATGACAATTTTATCAAGTTAAAATTTTAGGCAGTTCTCCATTTCTTAATCTCAAGTAATATTTGTAACATATCAAAAGCAGTAAATTATGAGATTATAGCAAGTTTGAGTAGTTATGCTTCTGAACTCCCCCATGATCTCAAAAACTGAGGTGCCTGAATCCATATGGATACAAAATGACTCAATTTCAAGTTCTTCAGTATTTAAAACTCAAGTTGATAAAGTCTAATGCTTCATCATCTATATAACCGAATGAGAAATATATAATATACATACATACAAATATGTATATGTTATATATATACACGCATACACACAAATATATGTGGACATGGAATTTTTTACAAATTATTAGTACACACACTCACCTTCAACAATCAATATAGAGGAAAGGAAAATAAATACTCCAGAAAATAAGACGAGAATCCGTTAATGCTATTATACAAGAAATTATAAACCTAATATTCATGCTGTACTCAAAAGTTTCTGAATAGTTCATATAAACACTTTATATGTTATTATCAGAAGAAAGAAATTATATATATTGCTGCACAGACTATTTTCAAAATATAGTAAAATAATGCGTAATAAGTGGACGCGGATCCTAAATTGTATTTCCTAGTATCACAGACTGGAGCATCCAGTAGACATTTTCATTCATCTGCATGTAATAAAAGAAAACATCATCTAAATTTTCAAAATTTTGAGGCACAAAATACACTTCATTTGTAATTTGTTTGATGCGCTATAATTCGAATATCTAGCACAGAAATTTGCATATTTCGTATATGTTGTATCAATGGACACCACTTCCATAAACTTATCAAGTAACATCTCTTTTGTCTCTACCGCTACATATAATGAACATCTTAAATATGGTAGAATATATATTTTAGAGAGCAACACAGACGTAATAGAACTAAAGCCTTGAAACTTTTATTACTTACAACAGATGCATTAAAGATACGGGCCCCATCAATGTGAAGCTTTAGACCATGCTTTTTGGCTAGCTCTCCAACCTTGTCTGTATACTCTACAGAGATACATCGACCACCAGAGCTGCATAAGTAAGTATTGCTGGTAAGAAATTGTACCAAGTATGAAAAAGGCTGAAAAACAAAAATAAGGCAATGTGCAATTTGAGCATGAGAAACTCATGTCAATTACCAAAATATTGCAGGTTACCAGCTGCTCTAAAATCTTATTTTGTTAGAGAATGAGAAACACTAATGTGCATTTTGAGCGACAAGCTAAGGTGAATCAAATTGCACAAACCATACAAATTGCACATTAGCTATATTAGGCAACGAATTGCAACCAAGAAGAACTACAAGACCTTGCAAACTTGGAATTCTGATACCATGTCAAATTACCAGAAGCTCTAAAAGCATTAGATGTTAGAGTTAGACCAAACAATGTGTATCATGCTTTAACAAATACGATTTGTAAGATCATTGGACAGTCCAGGTAACTTGGTCAAAATGATCGTCACCTTGGTATAACTTATAACTATGTACAACTATGATATGCAGTCACATATGTATTCATAGACATTCTTCAATAATTGGGGTCTTAGTTGATTAACTAAGCATTTCTAATTCATGTTGCGAATGTATCGGAAGATCAAATCAATACAAAAAAATCAAATAATTTTAAGAAGTAATTTATTTTAAGATCCACGTCAAAGCGTGAGAGAAAAGACTTTGATGTATTTGATCTTATATCTCATTAAGAGAGGCAAATGAAGAGCACACAAGAAGCTTTTTTCACTAATGACGTTAGGCACTTTCCAACCTTTGAAATAAATAATTGATTACCCTGTCTAAGCACCTTTTTCAGCTCCACTAGAATGTCAAATCCAGTGGAAAAGGCACTTAGATCATCTGTATGTGAACATAAAAATATTAGGAGCAGCCTATGGAAGGTTGTCTATCAGAATAGAAAGATAAGACAAACTGGTCCCATAAACTATGGAGAAAAATCATAAGAAAATTTCAAAGGAACATCCCCTACTCTTAAAATTAAAATAATAAAAAAAATGAGAGAGAAAGAGGGTCCACAGCAAGAAGAAGAAGCAAAATTAGAAACGACTAGCCTCTGTGAAGCACAAAATGAAACAGTATCAGAAAATAACATAAACATTTAACTACGGAAGATAACATGTTGTAATTTAAAATTTTACTTATGATAATAAGGACATGTACTACTTAAAGAAAAGGCAAAGGCACTAAGTAATTATTGCTTGAATATGATCTTCAAATCCAACACAGTTTTATATAAAATGTACAGAAAGTTAGTCCTTACTTGGCATGTGAATTCTCCAAGCAGATAAGCTTAGTAGTTGGGTAACAAATCTCAAACTTTGGGTCTCTAATGGCAGCTTCAATCAGATTAATATCCATAGTTCCATCTTTATTATTCATCACAATCCTTGGATGAACACCTCCAATTGTTGAAATGCCACCATTTTCGTAAACATGGATATGAGAATTATGACCAAGAATTACTTCACTCCCCCTGACATCACAATGAACAAGCACACAGATGAGATTTCCCATAGTGCCAGAGGGAACAAACAGAGCCGCCTCCTTCCCTGTGATCTTCGACATCTCGGTTTCAAGACGGAGGGCTGTCGGGTCAAAAGTCAATACATCATCATCAACTTCAGCCTTTGCCATTGCAGTTCGCATTGCTTCTGTTGGTTTGGTTACTGTGTCTGATCGAAGATCCACCCGTCTCGTCACCATTTTTGCTGAAAATAACCAAAAGAAATACACAAATATTCAAATTTACTGATCCAAACAGCAAAATCAATCATGTACGTTATAAAAAGCCTAAAAGGATAATCAAAACCAGCCTAAGAATTTACTTATTATCACCATTTTAGCTTAAAATAAACCACAAAATACACCATCAGTTAAATTTAAATGTGTTGATCTAACTTGTTACATTATCACCAACCTTAAAAGAATAATCAAAATCAGCCTTTAAGAATTTTGATGTTTACACCAATAAATAAATTTATTAATCTAAACAACAAAATCATGCATATTTTCACCAGCCTACAAGAATAATTTCAATGTAAATCTAAAATTAATATTCCAAGTTGAAGAAGAAAACAAAAGAAAAGAACACAAAAGAAAGAAAAAGATTAATTATGCCTTACAATTTTGTCTTTCAACAACCATTTCAGCGAAAATCCACCTAATCAAAATGATTAAATCAGATTCAAAATGTGTGCACCAGAAAAGAGAGCAAAAAACTTTTGATATGTAAAATCCACTTGTGCAACCAAAAGAAGAACTGAAGTACCAAAATAGAAAGAAAAAAAAATACAAATTTCATAGGACTAATCCTAGAAAGAGTTGTTTTCATTAAATCAAAACATTATTGTAATAAATAATTTAATCAACAAAATTATCCATCTCTAACACAAACAAGTAATATGAAGAACAGAGGAGACAGAATCATTACTTCTGCAAGCTTGTTCTTACTATCCTTTAACAAAAATTACTCTGAAATGAAACAAAAATCTGTGGATTCAAAGTGACCTAATTTCTGCACCCAAAACCCATAAAATGCAACAGCAAATCAGCAAATCAGCCAAACATTTCAGGGGAAAAAAAACTTGCCCCACGTGCAAAAAGAGAAAAAGATAACAAAAGGGCATACACAAATTAAAGATTCATTTTACATGGTAGAAGAAAAAATCTCCAGAATCTTCAAAAATCAAAACTACTTAATCAATCAACATCACCATATAAAACAGGAAAAAAAACAGGGAATCAAAGATTCTGTATCAATGAGAAAGAACTTGAGAATTGCAAAAGTGAGTGATCACTCAATTTCAGTAACAAATGGAAAACCCCACTTAATTTAACAAAACTTGCAGGAATAAAGAGAAATCAACACTCACACGACTCACATTTATGGACAAGTATACCAAAACCTAGCCCCACCACTAACTTTAAAAGAGAACAGACCCACTTTAGATTAGGCTGAAATTCTTGTCTTCAGTGACCAAATTCTCAGAAGAAGTTAAAATCTCCATAAAGAAATTATGAAGAGCCCAACAAACATTAAAAGTAGTGGCATTATATGAAAAATGAAAAGTCCACATGTATATAGATACATGCGGCCATGCATCATAGTAACTAGTGGTTGATAGAAATCTAAAAAAAATGCAGGTAATTTGATATACTTATTCATCTTTTAGCTTTTTTACCCTAACTTTCTTGCGTGTGTATTTTAATTGAATGGAAAAGCCCAACTTACATGGCAAACTACATTAAATTTCTTCTTTTAACGCGGTTGATATTTGACATATCAGAAATAATGTTGCTTAGACATTTATTGTTTTGGCATTTTTTTAATTGATTTTTAAGAAGAAAATACAAATATTTATAAATGTAATTAATATTTTCTTTGTTTTAAAATATAAAATTATTGTTGATCTTTTGAAGTAAACTTAAGATATTTTTAAATTTAAAATTGACATAATTTTATTATTTTTAGTCAATACAATAATAAATATTACTTCATTAAAAATTACTCCCTCTGTCCTTTTTTATTTATCTTTTTAGAAAAGAAAACAAAGATTAAAAAATATAATTAATATTTTATCTGACTAACCAAAAGTCATTAATGTTTTTTTAAATCCGCAAATGACAAGTAGAAAGAAATAAATTTCAACCTCTAAAATGACAAATAAAAATGAACGGAGGGAGTACTATTCACCGTAAAAGTTATTGTTTTATAACTTTTAATGAACCTTTTGAGTTTAAAAATATTTTAAATTTATTTTTAAAAGTCAATAATAATCATATGGCTTGAAACAGAGTAAGTGTTTTATTTAACTACCGGTCAAACTAGATATTAAAGTTTAATATATCTTACTAAAAAAAATAAAGAGAAACAAATTAGTATTTAATGTAAGAATTGTATAGGAAACTAAGTCATTAATATTTTTCTAAAATCTTACAAACCGCTAGAAAAATGAACAAATTTTACTCTCTAAAAAAATGTTCCCTCCATTCTTTATTATTAATTGACATTTCAGAAAGAAAAAAAATTAACAAACGTAATTAATATTTTGTCTGATTAATTAAATTGATATATAATCTCAATATTATCCATTTAAAATATAAAAAATAGTGTTTAATTTAAGAATAATATGAAAAATTAAATAATTAATATTTTCTTAAAATTTATAATTAACAAATAAATAAATAAAATTATTCTCTAAAAAACAGATAAAAAGAAAGGGAAGAACTACATAAAAAGGGAGGGAGGCAGAATTATCAAACTTTGATCCATGAGTTAGAATTCTAGACTTCTAGTGGCAACACGTGCAATATGTTGTACATGGGTTTTTAATGAGTGCCATTTTTGGCAAAGCTGGATGAAGGAATTCATATCTATTAATCTATTATAATAAAATTAAAAGGAGAAAATTAATCTATTTTGGTCTTTTAATTTAAAATTTTGGGGAAAGATTTTCTCGATTTTTTTTTTATTATTTATTTTACTTTTTAACTCTTTTCATGCATAATTTTACTATCATAATTATCTTTGTACCATCACATATCCACATTCTGTTTTAATATTATTGCTAATATAGTAATAATTTTATTGTTTTTAAAATATATTATAAGTAGAGCTATTAATATTTAATTAGAATTATATTTAGTACATAAATAATATAGTTTTACAATAAAATAAGTTCTAAGAACATTCTCCTCATAATAGTATTTAATATTTAATATATTTCTTAACATCTATATATTTGGTATCATTATTATGACCTTACCCTTTCCTTTTATTTAATTATTTTATTACTAAAATATGTACGTATAATTATTTAAGTTTAACTAGATTCTATTACTACATAAATTACATAAATACTATAATTTTAGAATAACAATTGTATTATGAAGATTCATACTTGTCGACGCCGGAGAATTCGTTTTTCCTAATGTTATTTTTACCCTTTATTATTCGCTAAGTTGATTTATTTTTGTTTAAATGATGAGTTTTAGGAAAGCGACATAAATGTCCATGATTTAAAAAAAATTGATTTTATGTTATTGGGTTGAAATAAACAGAGTTGTAAGTTAGTATGAATTTAAATAATTGTACCAACTCAATCGAATTTTGAAAGTTTTCGCAATATGACCCAATATGTGACTCCGTTTAATTAGTCTGGAACCCGAGATTCATAGAGCTCAGGGGCTTGTTTTAGCGAGGGAAAAGTGATAGGCACCCCCGACTTCCGTAAAACACAGTTATCGAGACTTTTTTATTCCCTATGCATTAAGTGTGTGTGTGTGTGTGTGCGCGCGCGTGTGTGTGTTTGTGATTTTAATTATAAAGGTGTTTGAGTGCTTTTATCTTGAAAATAGTGTTATGCCTCTTTGGACCTATGTACAAAGGGTTTGATTTATAGAAAAATTCATTTTTGCAGTCAAAACATATGAAGTGATGTTTTGAAAAGATGATTTTCAAACTCTTCGCCAAATTGTAATCAAGGCCCTTTGATACTTCCAGTTTTATTCTAAAAGCGGCTTGATTTGATTTTAATTGAGATGCGAAGCATCTTCGAAGGCTAAATCGAAACTATTAACTACAAGGGTCAGACTCTTTGTGGGTATGGAAGCCAACGAAGTAAGTCTGAGCACCATAAACCACAATTTCACTATTTAGGGGGTATTAAATTTGGATACCGTTTTAAGGCTCAAGATTATATGTACAATGATGAATTACAAGCTGATTTTAAAACTTAAACAAGTCCATCATGGGAACCGATTTTAGATCCATTGATTGAATCTTCAACCATATAGTTCTTAGGCTCAAATGATATCATTTAAAAACTTACATGAAGTATATATTAGAATAATATAAACATATGTTTCCTAACTCCGCTAAACAAGTGATTTATAAGTTAAATCCTTGCAAGCGAGTAGATAAGCTTCCCACTTACCCTAGATCTACAATATTTACAAAACTTAAAAATAAATTAGATCTACCTAAATCTATGCTTATTGTAGACACTCGAAATTTTGGAGTCCTGTTACTAACTATGTAGGAAGGTAGAATCGTCTTCCAGAGATAACCCTGGAAGTTAAACCAGTTCCAACCCCGGAGATAACCCAGGGAGATTCAGTTCCAGCCCCGGAGATAACCACGGGAGATCCAATTCCAAACTTGGAGATAACCCCGGGAGATTCAGTTCCAACCCCGGAGATAACCCCGGGAGATTCAGTTTTCAACCTAGGAGATAACCCCAAGAAAGTCAGTTCCAACCTTGGAGTCAACCTCGGGAGGTCAAACCAACCTCAGAGATAACTCTAAGGGCAGTCAGAGTCAACAACATGTCATTCTCGGAAATAACCCTTAGAAAAGACTACTATAACTACGCCAAATTAAAGTTGGAGATAACTCCGGGAGGAGCAAAATGGTCATTTTGCCACCTCAACATCACATCAACATCGTCTCAACACAGTTCAACTCAAACTGCGTCCAAAGATATCCCACAAGAACTATAGCTCAAATCCCGAGTGACAACTGAACAAGATAGCTCAATGGATAGACAACGAAGACTTGGACATCTGGTCATGGACTCATCTTCCTGGATTCGGATAGTGTCTAATCCTATGTCATTATGTAGCTCTCGACAACAATTTTTTGAAAAGGTACAACATGCCTCCATCGGATGTCCGGATTGAAAGTTATGAAGGTTCGAGCGGACAACGTGTAGCCTGAGTGCAAGTACTTCGAGACGACGGGACCCGGGGCAGCCCGAGCAGACGCAGGTAGACCCGCGGCTACCGCGGGTTGAACCGCGACCATCTAGTCTATAAATATGAGTCTCCATTAGGTCATTTGAAAAAAAAGAAGAAGAAAAGAGAGAAAACTCTGTCCATTTCAGCCCTTAACCTCTTCTAAAGTGCTCCAAACTGCGTGAATCTTTTTTCTAAACACTTGTAAGCTCGTGTTTTACAACATACTAAAATTTAATCGGTGGAGACCGAGTTTTCAGGCCCCAAAAGATATCTGAAGTCTTCTTGGCAGCCCACTGTAAGATTTTTAAGATTTTTAAGCTTTCTACTACTTCAATATATATATATATATATATATACACACACACACACACACACACACATTGATATTGAGAATCTCATCGAGTAGTTATGCCCAGATCGTCGATCCGTGGCTTTTTTCTTCTTATATATATATATATATATATATCCTCAAACTCAAACAGTCGAGCCTGGATCGAATATCTGTGGCTTTTATCACTTATATATATATACACACACACACACACACACACACCTATATATATATTTACATTTCTGTCTCATATATATATATTTACATTTTCAGTCTGTCCTGGAGTTTACTTCGTGGCCTTTTACTGCTTTTCTATATATATATATATATATATATATATATAAACTTTGAAATGTAAATATATATATATATATATATATATATATATATGTATATATATATATTACTGCTTTTATATATATGCTTTAACTGCTTTCACAATGTAGATATTTAATCTTCCAGCCTGTGGATGTGACACTCCCAAATCTAGGTACTTCATTTCCATAAGATTTGGTGCTCACTATCCATACATTCATACTATCTACCCAAATAAAATAATGTTTAAACCATAATCCTCCCTCTAAATAGGGTTACATCATTAAATTAAAAAAAACATCCCAGGTTGTCTAACCTTTAAACATCATTCAAGTGCGGAAATAAAATTATTACATTACATCATTATTAAAAAATATCTATGGCCATCACAATAAAAAAAATTACAAGTTTGCATCACTTGTACATTTTTTCCTTTCCTTTGCTAGTTGAAGGTTCATCTGCCTTCTCAACTTTAGCTGCAATGAGTATATAAATATGCAAGGGTGAGCAAAACAATTGCTCACTGGATATAACAATAGATCAATAGAATAATAATAATAATAATTGCCAACAATAGGTTCATCAAAACTGAATAATACTCTAACAATGATAATCAAAAACTGGAATCCAAAATATAGAATATATCTAACTGAGGGTCATAAGACCATGAACTATGTCTACAGTTGCGAGTAATCTTTCAACTCCAACTTTAACAGTCATAAGACTATAAGGACTCCTCGTACTTAGGGGGATCAACCCTTCGTACAATGTATTGTGCACAAACATTTCAACGCTAAGCGTAAATTTTCCCTTATTAATAGGGTTGTTCATCTCAGTATTTAGAGTACAAGTCTGCACCAAAGAAAGTTTGGTTTGGATAAGCTTTCAAGGGTAATTTGAAGTTTAACGAACATCAACTAGAGGACTAGTTGAATCAATAGTGTTTGATGAAACAACAGTTGATCAATAATAACATAATATGGAACAATGAATAATGAATAAGTGTAAGCGAATTAACTATATCTTGAACTCATGCTTAAAAACAACTGCAAAACATAAGTATTGAATGACAATAAACCTTTCTTGAATAAAATTAAGCTAGGACTATGAATTATTGAGCATACATTAAGTAATAGCAAGCTGAGATAAAGTTTGCTCATTATAAGAATAGCTTGTATCAAGTAAATGAACTAAGATAATTCAACATTAGAACTTAGAATTCAAGAAAATTGTATTCATAGTACATGAAGGACAATAAAGAAACTTGTCTAACAATAAACAAGTTATAATACATCAATAAATATTGGAATTCAAAACTTGTTCGAATAAGGATTTATCTAGCTTGTTCAAATCATAGTTAAGACTACAAGAGTTCGCTTAATGAAATTTTAAAGTGAGAATTTGCTCAACATAAATGTAGAGTTGAAAGGCTTGCTTAATGTAAAAAGAGAGTTTAGAAACTTGCCTCGAGCGTAAGCTATAATATGAAACTCACATTCACCTACACATTGGTTTAGAACCACATTATCAATTAGATATGCCAACATACCATAGCATATACATTTCTAGCTAAACTTATCTTCTTAGCACAAGTCTTATGCTACCATATATATTTCAAAATTCCCAAGTGTTAACATCACAACACCTATCTAACATTCATTGTATAAACTAAGTTATCACATAATGCGTTCGTAACCTACTAATCACGTTTACTACTTGGAATTCATAATTCATATAACACAACTCTATTTTAGCCTTGTTGTTACATGTTGGACATATTAACCTATCATTAATCTAAGTTAAATTGAAAGCCCAAAGTCTGCATAATTAACAGACTTCACTGTCTGTTGCAGGGTACTGGCGCGGCCGTGCCAGTTTTACACTGGGTTGAGGCGCGCCCGCGTGGCAGTTGCGTGCCCGCGCAACACACAGATTCCAATTTTGCAGAACATGGTTATGGCAGTTTTTTTAGGCCAACTAACACGAATTTCACCCACTAAACAATACTAATAACATGTAAAAATGGTATAGAACTATCACAAACATATTTGTGAACATAATCCACCAACTAAAACAATTTAACAACAATTTAAGCTAGGTTAATTTCTCAAACTCCATGATTTTCATATAAAACTCAAATTTTGATATTCATCCCAAAAATCAACACTGTGATTTCAATACTTGGCCAAATCACTCCATTCAAATTACGCTATGTTCGTTTCTTAATGAACTAACATATACAAGACTTAATTTACAGTTTAACATATGAATTGACCATCAAAATTGATACTTTTCATGAACCATATGAGAAATACATATACTGTCAAAAATTTCTACTGTTAGAACAAAATTAGTATACAAATTCTTACTTAAACATAAACTCTAATAATTATAAACACATATACGCACAATTATCAGTTATTAATATCATCAATTCAACAATTGATTTTACATAACATAAGAAAAATCTTGCCGTGAAAAACATATACATGTAAATACACATATACCTAACACTAAGGTTGTGAACATACCTTCAAATAGTCGAACAATTCTTGCTAAACTCTGAAGTTGCTGGGAATTTCCTTAATTTCTCTCTCGATTCTCTCAACTCTTTTCTCAATTCTCTCTATCAAGCTCTCAATAATAGACTAGGTACTATGAATAGTAATCGTAAACCAACTGATAGTAGTATGCGTCAAGAATAAAAATGATATGGAAATAATAACAGTTACACATATAACGTATAAATTATAATTATATTATATTTAATTTATTTTATTTAGATTATTTAAATTCAAAATTTAAAAATTCAAAAGCCATAAGGCTTTGTTTGGTAAAAAGTCTTTAAAATAAAGAATTAATATCCTTAAACCTTGTTTGGGTAAAACCGAATTAAAATACTTTAATTTATTTTAATAACTCCTCATAATATAGCTACTTGTCACACTATATTTAATCAAGCTTTCATACTTAATTTAATTAATTTAAATAACAATTAATTAAATAAATTATTTAATCACATAACTCAATACAAATAATTAACCATCAAATTGAAATATCAATATAATAATAATTTTCTTAACTCATTAATTATTTATTTAACAAATAATTAACAAAATAAAAATTAAATCAATTAAACAAATATTTATTCAACGATAAACACATCCACTAAATATTTATATAATTCAATAAATATTTAATATTACAATTAAAATTTTGGAATGTTACAGTGGACTAGATTTGTCTAAATTTATCTATTTCTAACTTTAACCAGTTCAAAAGTGACTAAACTGGAACCGTTGAAGCTAAAATGGCTTAGATTTCTTTAAATCTAGTTTTTTTTCTTCTAGCTTTTATACATATTTCTCTATCATGTGAGCCTAGGAGCCATGAGATCGAATATTTAGAACATTTCTCAGCTGCAGCCAGCTTGTAAATTATATACGGTGTCTGGATATCCTTGGATCTCTATCATGCCTATAAGGAGTTCGGTACTGCTATGTATCTTATTTTCTCGAAGATGCTTCACATCTCGAAAATAAAATCAATCAAGCCGAATACAGGATAAAATAGAAGTATCAAAGGCCTCAATTACTATTGAGCATAAGGGTTTGAAAACCTGTTTTCCAAAACATCACTGCTATATCTTGCCTAAAATTGAACTTTTATATACAAGTCAAACCCTTTGTATATAGGTGCAAATGAGGCATAGCACTACTTCTAGATAATTGCACATAGGCCCAATAAACACACACACACATGCAAAAAAATAGGATAATTGAAAAGTGGCAGTAACTGTGTTTTGACAGAAGTCGGGGGGTGCCTAACACCTTCCCCCGCTTAATCAAGCCCCCGAACTAAATGAATCTCGGTTTCCAAGGCCAGTTAAACAGTGTCCAACCATTAGGCCTTTGTGTAAACCTTTTCAAAATCGGTTGAGTTGGTACAAACATTTCAAATCTAACAACTGGAGACTCTAAATGTCAAATCGTCGACATTCACATGTCAGACCTTTTCAAACTCACCTTTTCAGACAAAACTCGACCAAATGAGAACACAAAAAGGGTAAGCACAGAAAGGGACACAATTTTCTCGACGTTGAAAGGTGGCGTCTCCGTTCGGGAATCCAGTAAGAGGGCTTAAGCCGCTGTTCAACCTTTCCAAAAAAAAAAACTCTTTTTATCTGCTTGTGTGTGAATGCTGCATTTACATTGAATGGATGTGTACTAATGCTTTATTTACTGCACTTTAGTGCTTCACACCATATCTGCCTGTGATATTAGTTCTTCGCACATGTCAACATTTCCATACAGTGAGACGTGATGTATGTGAACGTATGTTATGTGATTCTTCCACCAGAAGGCAAACCCGTCGGTGTTTGATTACTAGACTCAAGGGAGACTAATCCCGCGAGGCTCAGGAAAGGCACCACCTAGATTCACTCTAATTGAAAGATCATATTAACTTCTCATCCAGTAAATTGCGAGATCTGGGGACCTTCATGCCGAAAAGCAGCTAGAGTAGCCTAAGATAAGTTAACCTCTGATAAACCAAACGCGAAGGGAAGTCTCTTCATGCCTTCCCCTTTCAATTACATGTAATTTCAATTTCATGTAATTTTAATTCCATGTAAATCTCAATGTAATGGAAAATATAAAGGAAGATGTTAATATGTATTCCTTTTTTATATCTAGACCTGTCATACTATCTTGTTATCAAAACAACTGACATCTGTTTTGCAAGAGAATATTAAAACACTTATAAAAATAGAGACATTGCATAGCACGTAGCCTCTTCATATTTTCCTAGACTAAACTACGAAGTCTTTTTGTGGGGAAACGATTGGTCTCGTTACCCGTTCAAAGTCCAAAAAGGCACTAAGCCCATCGTCAGACATGGCTACAAGTGCCCAGTCTGATCCTACTCCTATTTTTCGAGAGGATTTTGAAGAATTAAGGAATCAGATCACCGAATGAGCTGTCCTTCTGAAAGAACTAAACAAATAAACTCAGGGTCCATAAATACCCATTCAAACCGAATCCTATGCATAGGGAGGAATCCGGGGTACGGATAGAGAAGTCTCAATACCTGAGTCTCAAACTGAGAAGTCCAACAAAACCCCTGAAATCGTCCATCTTAAAGAAGATCAAGACACCAATGATATTCGGAAGAAGGTTCAACAAATGGAAGAGACCATTCGGTCAATCAAAATGTCTGGAACGCACGAAAGCGTTACCTATTCAGACCTTTGCATCTTCCCCGGGGTTCATTATCCAGACTAATTCAAAGCTCTCGATTTAGAGAAATATGATGGATTGGGAGATCCTTACACTCACTTAAAAGTGTTCATTGGAGAACTCGGATCCTACGCCGAGGATGAAAAACTGAGAATGCAGTTGTTTCAAAAGAGTCTAACTGGAGAAGCCAGAGCATGGTATGCCAGATTGGATAACTCCAAAATCCATAGCTGGGAGGAACTAGCCCATGCTTTTCTTAATCAATACAGATTTCAAACTCAAATGGCTTCAGATAGATATCAAATCACCAAAGTCAAGAAACAAAACAATGATTCATTCAGAGAGTATGCCCAAAGATGGAGGTGTCTAGATGCTCAAGTAATCCAATCCATGACAGAGACTGAAATGGTAATGACTTTCATAGACATTCAAGAAGCTCCATTTTATGAGAGGGTCATAGCAGGCATAGGGAAACCATTCTCAGAAATGATCAAGCACGGAGAAATGGCAGAAATGGAGATAAAATCTAGAAAGATTCAAGACCTCGCCGTTTTAAAAGCCGTGGATGAGCATATTAAAGCTGGAAATTATGGGAACAACCCCCAAAGGGTCCATAAGAAGAAAGAAGAGGATGTCTCCTTGGTGCTGCAAGGATAAACTCAAAGAGGCAATCAAAACTAGCCTATTCAAAGGAGAAATTATTCCTCTTTTTAAGCACAATCCTCAAATCCTTCGTTGCCAAAAAGTGGAGAAGTCAGACGTCCAAGAGTGTTCACACCCTTAGGGGACTCACTGAAAAATATTTTCAAACTTCTGACAGCGCAGAAGAAAATTTCCCATGTAACACCCCGAAATCTGGTCTATTCTCACACCCGGATTCTGTACATTACGAAAACATCTCTTACCAAACATACATCATTATATAGCTAAATATAACAACATACATTCTCAAATCTCAGGTTCTAATGGTCTATTTCAAATAATGACAATTACTTTATTCTTTACATCTTACAAGAGTGACTTTTATCCGCTACCAAGGATACATTACAGTTCATTAAACTATTTTATAGTTTAATTAAACTATTATACATTAAAAGTCTTGGCTTGATTTTCACGGTCATCCATATACTAAATAGCACCTCGTCTGGATACCGGTTAGCTTGATCTTTACGAAATTCTTAAGTTCTTTCTAACATCGTTCGCTGAAAATATTTTTATTTAAAGCAAGTGTAAGCATTCAATTGCTAAGCAGGTCATATCAGTTGAATAAAAAATATCAAGAATTTAAACATTCTTTTAAGACTTCAATAACCGAACAAAGTTTATGAAGCAGCTTGAATAATAGGAATAAATTCTGATTCCTATCATTTCAAAACATTAGTCACATTCACTTTACAATACTCTCATTCTCTTACCTTTTTCATACACATTCTGTTTGGCTAAAATCATTATCACATACTTAACAATAACGGTTCATGAATAAACAGAACATTTTTATATTGAACAGTTTAACCACAAAATATTTTTTCTCATAGAAACACTGAAGTGTTAAAATTATGGCACAAGGCCTCGTACATTCTACCACCTTGTACAAATATCACATATTTTCACATAGATAAAATTTCTCATGTTCAACATCTGAGAAAGTTTAAGAAACTAGCATTCATTTCAAATATGAATGAAGTTAGGAAGCTTGCCTTACGCACAGCTACAACTTATAGTTTACGCTGAACTGCTCATTATAATCCCTAATATCACATAAGGAATAACATGTACCAATTAGTCATATTTTTGATTTATGCATCGGTTTAAACTTTGCTTTACTCCTTATGGTTCGTGTTTATAACCTAAGTTCACGTAACCATTCTTATTTACTGTTTTACGTCGTCATGACATACGGAGATGTCTTAACTCATACGATCATCATCTTTGATGATTTACATTCTTATATTCTTCTTATAACTTTTCTAGGACTTAGCACACATCGAGTCTCTATTAGTATTCCATATGGCACTCTGAGTGGCTTCCCCACAAATAACCAATAATTTAGTTTTCCGTCTCATCTACACTGTCTTTCATAGTGACTTAGATCGGTTGCTAGTTCGTATATACCTCCGCTCTTTGAAGAAATTGTTTAGCCCAACTCCCATATGTTAACCATTAAAAATTACGATTGTACCACAACCTAAACTTAACTTAACTTAACTTATCCGAACCATTAAAGGTATAATATTTGTTAAGTTGATTTCCCATTCCTTATGGCTTTCTGGCAACTAAATGCCATACCTCAGGATTTATTCCTTATCGTCTAAGTTATACAGTCTTTTGTATACTTATAACGATCATTCAATGTTAATACTATGCGTTCATAGCGTTAAACATTTTACATTACCTTATTCATATCTTATAACGTCCAGTTCATTCAACTCAGAACATTATCCAAGTTATAATAATTAACTCGGCTTCTTAACGTTATACGTTATTATCATTAATTCAGTTTCTTCACCGTTCACAGGTTTAATCATTATTCTTCATTATCTTACGGTCAAACCATACACGGCGTGTAGGTTCTACCCGTTTAATATTCGCGTACACTCAACCCTTACGTTGGTTTAAGTGTTTAACGCTTATATTTAATTCTAACATTATCTGTCTAACTCACACTCGGATTTTCATTAATCTTATGACCGTTTGTTATGGCTTTCTTGTTAATTTCATATCTTACTTAGTACCTTCGTCAACGTATAAGTCATACAACCAATGTATACTTAGAACGTTCGCACGACGCGAATACGATTCACGAGGATCGTTCACATATTCTACGTTCACGTTGTTTGACTCTTAAACTCACATTCAACCTTCACCTAATGCTTTAAACACTCTCATTCGTTATCCATTATATGAACCTCACGTTCATCGTCCTTTCTTAATGTCGAAGCCATATGGTTCGTTGTATGATAAGACTGATCGTTCATCGTAACTACGTTGCGTTTACATTCTTTATCTTTTAATCCCGTTCAATACTTCCGTTCAACCTTTACTAAAGGTTTAAATCACTTGATTAAGTGTTACATTATGTGAACTATATGTTCATTATCTTTCCTTACACTTTCCCCCAAGAGTTGAGCAGTTAAAAGCTCTTCTATGGGTTTTTCCCTGCACCGGTGCTACGGCGCCGGTTCCCTTTGTTATTTGTGGTGCTACAGTGCAAGTTTTCAGTAACTCTTACCCAGAGCCGGCGCTGTCTCACCTTCTTTCCAGCTTTGGCCAGCGCTACAGCGCCTGGCCAAAAATCCAGTTTTTCCAGCATTCTTTCTAAGTGTTGGAACACGTACGAATTGCCTACTTTGCAATCTCGTAACATCTTCGTTATAACTCGGAACAAGGTCGTTCCAAAGCTATTTTCTTCCTTATCTTATGTACTTCAACTTTCCTTGGACAAAATTTCATTTTGTATCCGTTAACATGTCATTCAATTGGCTTAAATTTCATAATTCGTTCGTTTTACCTTATTAACATTCTGCGTTCGTTCGTCCGTAATTCGGTCATCCGAACACGAAATTTATTTGTTCTTAAGTCCATGACTCACGTTTTCTTACATTCTTATGAAGCCCTACACATTCGGGTGCATTTACATACTTTCTACTTTTTGCTCGTCTTTTACAAAATTTTGCCATAACTTCGTTATAGCTAAGTTTAATCCGTTCTTCATGAATGTTTCTATCGTTCCTAACCAAGCATATATCAGCAATTTATATATATGATGGTTTTAAACTTGTCCGTCAATAAAAAGTTTTAACTACGATGATTTTTAATTTGTCCATCAACAACGTTCTTCGTGTTTTTCGTTCGTTCTTTATTTTTAATCGATACTTTAATTATGATTTCACTTTCTCTTGGAATTTGGTGTTATAAAACACCATTCCTTACTTATTTCACCGAATCATTCATATGATTCATTCGGATCGTTCAAATTAATTAAGCAATTCATATTTCCCTAAGAAAAGTTTTAAGAAATTTACAAACTAAACTTCTAATTCTTATTTCTTCGTTTTCTCATGATTTCAACCATATGAAAATCATTCTTAACAACTTTTACTTCTATTCTCATTAAGCTATGTTTTTAACATATGAAACTTAAAGAAAATTTAACTTAGAAGTTTGGTTTTTAATACCTTTCTTCTTTACCCTTCTTCCTCTAGACAAAGCCGGCGATTTACTACCTTTTCTATTTCTCAATCTTCTCTTAAAGTGTTGGTTGATTTCAAAGAAATTAACTAACACTTCTCTTTAATAGATTTTCAAAGCTAGGGGTTAAATAGTCATTTTGTCCCAAAAGTTACTATTCCCACCTTCTTTCCTAACCTCCTTACTATTTCACGAAGCTTCTCTTGGAAGCTTCATGGTTACGTCTTGTAGAATTCGTCCGACAGTTCTAAAAACTGTGATTCTCATAATTCAAATATTTTTGGATATTTCATCTTTCCTCTACAGATTTACTTTTACGCATTCTTCGGAACAAAACACTGAAAAACACTTTTTGATGATAAGCATTTTCTTTCATATTTTCCCCTAACGTAGTTAAACGAGTGAAAAGTACATAACAATACTTTTCATCATTTTTATTTCGTCCGATTTATGCATATTTTTCGAGAAAAGCTTTAATCAGCTAATTTAACTTTTCACGACATCTTATCGTCAAATCTTTCAACAGAATGTCATTTCGACATACCGATCTCTCAAAAAGGCTTAGATTTTTCAAACCCTAACCCTTAGGGTTTTATCGGGTGAATAATGCTTATTTTGTCTTTTTCCTCTGAAATATTTTTGTTCCCGAAAAAAATTTATTTTCATCTTGAAAATTCTTACTCGTTCAGTCCAGCTCGTAGCCAGAATCCTCCCATTTTATAATCATCCTAGGTTCTAGTGTGACGCCCCCAAAACAGGTATACATCACCCATCTTGGGTCGTCAGATACATGGTACATAAATCCAAATACAACTTAATTATACAACAGTCGTGTAAAATACGACAAAACATAATCTAAGAGTTTTAATAAGAATATTGTCATCTAGACAATATCCACACTCAATGGAGTCCTCATTACATTTATTGTCACACTATTTAACAAAATAGTGAGGACTACTGATACTATCATCTGGACCGTCACTCCGTTCCCCGACTAGTCCCGGCTACGTTCTCATTTCCTGAAGAGAACAGTGAAAAAAAGGGTGAGCTCAACTAGCCCAGTAAGAAATATTATGACTAAGTTAATGCAGAATAAATTATCCTTAGCCTTCAACAGTATAACAACTGATAGAATATAATAGACAACAAGTTTTAGATCAACAACTACAGCGGAATAAGCAATCCATTAGAAGAGTCAAGTAGAGCATAAAATCTACTATCTTCTATGATTTAAAAAGTTTTTCATCAACTTTATCGCTGAGACTCAGCTTAATAAATAAAATCGAATCATCCCTGCATCACGGCCAAGGATATTCATGTAATCATCAATGGTCATGATTATACCGAATAATCCCTGGTCATAATCATACCAACAACTATCCATCAATGAACTACAGGTCAATGAGGACTTTCACCACATCATTCGTCACATTACGGTCATGATTATACCGAATAATCTCTGGTCATAATCATACCAAGTCCATCTATTCACGTAAGCCAAAGATGACTTTCATCACAATATAAGCATGAGGATGATGACAATGACATAATAATTCAATAAAACAAGTTCAAGGATAAATTTTAAAGATTTATAATTTAATTTATCCAGAAATCAATAACGTCCAAATTGTCAACATGATATTGCTTTGTGGAGTAAAATTCAAGAATAATATTCATGTATCAAAAATAATTTGGACATAAAAGAAATATATTTTTCGGGTAAATAGTATCCCGTGAATAGTACTTCGGGAATAGTATCACGTGAATAGTACCTCGACACGAAAAGTGTCCCGCATACCTGAGTGAATGATACTAGAGAGAATAGTAATTGGGTGAATAGTAATCCGTGAATAGTAACTAGTGAATAGTACTCCGGCATGAAAAGTGTCCCAAATACCCGAGTGAATAATACTAGAGTGAATAGTAACCGGGTGAATAGTAACCCATGAATAGTAACTCGTAATAGAAAAATACCAAAGAAAATGATATTCCATGACGAGTACAAAAGAAATGATATTTCATACGAGTATAATAGAATATACGAAACTGCAAATGGATTTTCACCCGCCATGCGGTAATCCACGTAGACAGATCATTTCCACAATTTAATAAGGAATGAATACAAAGGATCATTCACCATGCATGCGGTAATCCACATAGACAGGTTATTCCAACATAATATAAAAGAATGGAATAACAGAAGAATTCACCATGCATGCGATAGACCGCAAGACAGGTTATTCCAACAGAATAATAAATAATAGAACCAGGTCATACGTAATACGCACAGACAGGATATTCTAACAGAATAATAAAGAATGGAACCAGGTCATACGTAATCCTCACAAATAGGATATTCTAACAGAATAATAAAGAATGGAATAACAACAGAATTCACCAGGCATGCGATAGATCGCACAGACAGGTTATTCCAACAAAATAATAAATAATGGAATAACAGAAGAATTTCACCATGTATACGGTAGTCCGCGTATACAGGTTATTCCAACAGAATAATAAGGAATGGAATAACAATAACTCTGTTCATGAATACGAAAGAAATAATACCCCTTACCTTAGAAGAAACTTGATATTGGAATAGTGAGGTAGCAGACTTCTCTTCTTCTTTCTCTCTATAATTTCTCTCTATAATAATTGGTCTATAGCTTTAGTGAATTGGTGAGAAATGAAGGAAGAATGAGCTTCTATTTATAGGAAAATATAGTTTTAATAATTGCACATTTTGGGGCTTAAAATATTACAGTATAATACCTTCCTATTTTTTTTTAATTTAGTCTTACAAGTATTATCAAACTTGCACCACCTCCCCTAATAGTAAATAATGTGAATCAATAGTTTAATCATGTGACTCAATAGTATAATCATGTGAAAAAACTAATTACAGTATAGTACCTTCAACTATACCTCCATTTTTAATTTAGTCATGCAAGTATTATCAATCTTGCACCAACTCTCCTAATAGTAAATCATGTGAATCAATAGTACACATATGTGAATACATAGTTATAAGCATGTGAATTAATAGCAATTAATTGCTTATTTATCCGATTAATTACCCGATTGGTCAATATAACCTCCATACATCAATTATTATCAGAATAGATGTCGATTTCCACTAACACTAATAATTTCAACACAATGGAACTATCAATTTCATCTTTAATCAATACAAACTTATTCATCATTAATATTATAATTCACAATATTTAACAACCAGATCATTCCCAGGAAAGAAGGGGCTTTTCGATAAGGATTTCTTCCTATTGGCGCGCAATTAGATTATCTAACCTCTCCTTGACTGAACTTCTAGACATTGTCAATATTGTAAATAATAATATGAATAACTTTGTCGTCTCAATTATTGATTTAATAATATAACATATTATGCAGATGCTACTGTGACAATAATTGAATCAATAATATGAGAGATATGACGCAACAATTACTGTAGCAATAATTGAGTATAACTGAGTGACTTCTTACGTATGCATCAATAATCAATACCGTGTGCTACTATGTGACCATGCGTATTACTGTACTTTTACTACCGGGTATTTTATGACAACTTGCTTACTTTGAATTTTTTTTCTTCAAATATCACCCTTAACTTTAACCTTTTATCAATTTAACCATTTACTAAATAGAATAATTATAAGAAAATTGAATACTTTCATTTCATAAAATTTGGGGTCTCACATCTAGAAAGATTAATAAACACATAGTACAAAATATTATTAATAAAAATTCATTTTATTAATAACTAATTCTTTAAACTTAAATTCTGAATAATCTGGTTTTTCCCGGGTTGTCACAACCCATCTCCTTCCACCAGCCAATCAAAGTGGAAAGAATTTCAACACAAGCAAGAAGTGTGCTTACCATTCTGGAGCTCCGGGTCACGACACCCATGATTGTTGGGTCCTCAAGCAGAAGATCCAGGATTTAATAGACAGTAGTGAGATCGTGGTGAAAAAGCCCGAACAACCACATGTTCAAGATAACCCTCTCCCCCAACACAAGGAAGAGGATGTCAACATGATCAACAGAGGCAGTGGAGAAAGTTCCAATTACCTCAGATATGTAGGTGGTTCTCCCCAAACCAGCAAAGATAATTATGATAAGTGGGATTATTCAGAATTCTGGTTTATGATAGAACATGAGATGAAGTCTATTGATGAACATGTCAATATGTTAGAGTTTATGCCCTAGAGGCCAATTATTTGATATAATTGCTTAACATTTTGATATTATATTTGATTGAATAAATGAATTATTTTATTATGGTTTTATTTACTGCGTTATATAAATGTTAGCATAATAAAAGTCCTTAGAATAATGATACAAATTATATAGCTTCAAGTATGTGACTTGAACATGAGATTATATAATTACAATTAGTATCATTGCTCTTAAATGTCCCTAGTCAAGATTCATTGTTAATGGGACAACAATGATACATTAAGACTAGTATGTGGATTGACTGATGACCAAATCTCATTGGTCATAAATATATGAGATATTGAGTCAATGCATAGGTACATGTTAGAGAATGATGTACTGGACAGACCCACCATGAGAATTCTACGTGGAGCATTATGTAAAGTGTCATTAGCAATTCTCATAGTGACAATGATGTAATGATCCTCCGACCTGAAATCACTATATTACTACACGAGAATTTATGTACTTTGATATCATCAAAAGTCACCTTTAATAGGGTGGATAATAAAGGTGATTATTGAGTACATCATGAATCGTGTGAGGAATATGAGTGATCTAGATGGAATTTAACTCTCCTATATATTAGGGGTGATATCCATATGCCTCTTGACAGGACTATGAAATGCATGGCCATGCTCAAATAGTGATTTGTTTCATATAGTCTACTCATTGATCAAGAAAACTCAGATTAAATTATGAAGAGTATGACGCATTCCATGACTCGAGTTTAATCTAGGATGTCTAGGATGAAGAGTGTCAAAAAGCCTTCCTTTCCATCAAAGAGAAATTGGTCAAAGCTCCTGTCTTGGTACCTCCAAGGGATGTCGTTCCCCTATTTATGTACCTATCAATCAATGACAATGCCATGGACTGCATGCTGGGACAAAAAGACGATAGAGGCAAAGAAAGATCTATATATTACCTCAGCAAGAGATTCAGCAGCAGCGATAACAAGTATACCTTGATTGAAAAGACTTACTGTGCATTAGCATGAGTCTCCATGAGATTACATCATTATCTCCATGGTCATACAACCCATCTCATATCCCGCATAGATCCTCTGAAGTACGTATTCAGCAAACCCAAGTTGAATTGTCGACTATCCAAATGGCAGTTGATCCTCCAACAATTCGATATCATCTACGTGACCTAAAAGTCTATAAAAGGTCAAGGAATTGTGGATCAACTGGCCGCAACACCATCAGGGGATTTCAAACCCTTGAAAATATATTTCCCCGATTAAGGGGTAATGACAATTCAACAACACCATTAGGAGAATACAGTCCAATTGCGGAAAATATATTTTGGTGGAGCTGTAAACATGGAAGGTGCTGTAGCAGGGGCAGTTCTGGTGTCTACTTTGGGAGAATAGTATCCAGTTGCTATTAAGTTGCAGTTTGTCAGCACCAACAACATATCTGAGTATGAAGACTGTATAATGGGGTTGAAACTAGCCCAATCCATGGGTGTCAAATGATTAACTGTCTTTGGAGATTCTGAGCTGGTAATCAAACAAACCACTGGGGTATATCACACCAAAGAATTACATTTGCTGCCTTACCATCAGCAAGTTATCCAGATGGCTTCGGAGTTTGAAGAAATATATTTCCTCCACATTCCTCAGAACAGGAATGACTTTGCGAATGCGTTAGCAACTCTGGCCTCCTTGATCAACATATCTGAAAGGGGAGGCATTCCAAATATCAAATTCGCAAGTCAGAAGGCACCAGCCTATGGAAATTACTTCGAAAAAGTATCAGATGAACTGCCTCCCATCTAACACCCTTGGTACCATTCCATCAAAGAGTATCTGCGAGATGGATCTACGCCCACTGGGGCAAGTCAAGCTGAAAGAAAGCGGATCCATAGAATGGCCATGAAATTCTATTTAAGCGGAGACGTACTCTACAAAAGGGATGTGGGACTAGGCCTTCTAAGATGCTTAGACAAAGACAAAGCCCAGAGACTCATGGATAAAATCCATGGTGGAGTATGTGGCCCACACATGAGCGGTCCTCTACTTGTCAAAAGATCTTAAGAACGGGGCATTACTGGATCTCTCTCAAAGCTGATTGTGATGATTACGTTAGGATATGTTATCAATGTCAAATTCATGGAAATGTTATCCACGCCCCTCCAAGGGAACTCCACAATATGATTTTACCCTGGCTCTTTTCAATGTAGGGAATAGACGTGATCGGGTCAATCGAGCCTAAAGCCAACAATGGTCATCGGTTTATCTTCACCATGATCGACTACTTCACTAAATGGGTAGAAGCGGTCTTTTTTCCCAGAGTAACCAAAGAGGTGATCATCGATTTAATTAGAAACAATGTCATTTGTCGATATGGACAACCAGAGGTGATTGTATCAAACAATTCCAAAAACCTCAACAACAAAATGATTGAGGAATTATGCAGCAAATTCCACATCAAGCATCTCAACTCCGTCATCTATCGTCCAAAGATGAATGGTGCTGTTGAAGCGGCTAATAAGAACATCAAAAAGATTATGTAATAGATGTTTATCAATCACAAAGGATGACACTTGTTGCCTCTGACTCTATTAGCCTACAGAATGTCAATGCGCTCTTCTACTGGGGTAACCCCCTACTCATTAACCTATGGCATGGAAGCAGTGCTCCCCATAGAGGTAGAAATGGAATCCCTAAGAGTGTTGATAGATGCTCAAATGGAGGAAGACCAATGGTTTCAAGAACGATACCACCAATTATCTCTGATAGATGAGAGGAGGGCCATAATCATTTTCCATGGTCAATTATATCAACTGAGGATAATTCGATCATACAACAAGAAAGTCTGGCTAAGACAGTTCAAAGAAAAGGACTTGGTCTTGAAAAATGTCCTTGACAATCAAGATCAATCTAAAGGAAAGTTCGCCCCAAACTGGGATGGCCCTTTCATTGTCAAGGAGGTATTAACAGGAGGAGCTCTCAGATTGCAAGAAATGGATGGCGAAGAGTTTCCCCAGCTTATCAACTCAGACACCGTAAAAAGGTATTATGTCTGAAGTTACCTGCAAACCAGCATCCTAGTTCTGGATCATCAACCAATCAGTTAATTCAGGTTTTCAAAACCTTTCCAACTGCATCAGTTCTCACTAAGGTGTGAACTACGAAGACCTGATTTCCCCTCATCAATGGGAGTACGTAGGTAGCCATTTATGGTGCGGTCTAACCTCTGCGAAAAAGAAAAAACCCTTCACCACATACAACTTTCAAACTATCCAGCTCAAGCTAGAACTACGTAGACCTGATCTCCCCTAGACGCGGGAGTATGTAGGCAACCCTCTATGGTGCGGTCTGACCACAAGCAAAAAAATTCAAACCCTTTCAACTTTGTCAACCTTTCGAACATTTTCACGCCAGGCATCCATTTACGGTGCGGTTTCACCCCTGCAAAATCACAAAACCCTTTCAATGGTTCTGTGATCATCCTTTCAACTTTCAACCTTTCAAGCCAAACCATAAAGATGGAACTACCTGGTATCCCCTCATTAATGGGAAACAACCGACGACCATCTGTGGTGCGGTCAAACTACATCTCATCGGCTCAGACCACAAATATGGAACTACCTGGTCTCCCTTCATCCATTGGAGAAAAACCGACGACTATCTATGCTCCGGTCGAATCCTCAAAGAGGAACATCAACCCATAAAGGTGGAATTACCTGGTCTCCCCTCATCAATGAGAGAAAACCGACGACCATCTGTGGTATGGTCACCCTCAGAGAGGAAAGACAAAATCCTCTCCTCAAACCACAACCACATTCAGAAGCCAGTCCTAAAACACCAAAGAGCTGGGAAACCTAAAGATCAACGATCCATTCTAAAAGATCCTGAGACATCTCAATGTCCATCCACCAAGGAGGAGTTCAGAATACATCGAGATCGTAAGTCCTAGAGAAAATGCAACTATCAAGCAAGTAACAAGACATATCTAAAAGGAAAGTGAATCAAAACATATTTCCTTGCCATATAATATTGTTTGATATATACAATGTGTCCTGTATATGACAAAAATGGTTAACCTAGTCTATGCAGAAAAATAAAAGCTAATCTATAAACCCGTGGATAAGCAAGCCATCAAGTCCAACATGGCATCCCTCTTAGTAGATAGAGGTAAATCTATGAGCTCTTGCCACAGGGTGTTCATGCGATCCAGGAGATCTACGGCCATCTGCATAGTGCGACCATGCTCATCAATGAATGCACTCACTGCAACAATGCTAGCAGTATGAGATCTAAGTGCAATATTATCTGTAGCGGCATCATCTCGGGTAGCTAGAGCCTTATCCCGCTCAACAACAGCGGTATCCCTGCTAGCTAGGGCATCATCCCTCTCAATAATAGCGACATCTCTACCAAAAAGAGCTGTCAACATCAAGGCCCTTGCCTGATCCCTCTCAAATGTCATCAGATGCAACCCCTGCTCCAAATACTCTACAAAAAGTGGAGCCATAGCAGTGGGAATACTAGGGGTAGGAGTGATCATTCGGTTATAACCGAACCGAATAAGCTATTCGGTTATAACCGAATACCGAATTTTTGATAATTCTACTATCTGAAATACTAACCAAAATTTGAAAATAACCGAATTACCGAATACAGAATTTTCGAATTGTACGTTCGGGTATTCGGGTAATAACCGAACCAACATCCAATATAAATTAACTGTTAACTCATAATTGTCCAACAAATTAACTGTCCAACAAATCAACTGTTAACTTAACTGTCCAACAAAGTAACTGTCCAACAGCAAAATAACTTAAAACAAACCAACAAATTAACTGTCCAACAGAAAAATAACTTAAAACAAGCCAACAAATTAACTGTCCTTAAGACTTTAACAAAGTTTATGACTTAACAAAACAGCTAGTAGTCTAGCACCCTACATCTACAAGAATTTATTCTACTAGCAGGCAGCAGCTACTCAGCAGTTGTGCTTGTGTAACAGCCAAGACTCAAGAGCCAACAGCCAACAACCAACAACCAACAATACAACAACATGCAACAGCAACAACAACAACCACAACCAACAGCAACAACAACATCAACATCAACAGGCAAATAGCAACACAAGATCCTGTACATCACATGCCCAAACAGGAAAAGGGAATTAGGGAAGAAGTATATAATAAGATCCAACAACCCAATTGCAAGTGCAGCACAATCAAACAACATGTGACAGAGTGATAGGCATCTGAAATCAACCCAAGAGGCCAAGACTATTACTCATAAACCCAACAACAAATTCCATAACCATGTAACCAGTGTTGATCAAAAGGAAAAGTGCAATCTTGCGAGACAAATGAGGGTACATATAAATGTCACAAAAAACTCTCTTTGAAAATCTTTGGAACTCAGTAGCTTTTCATCACTCATCAGTGTAGTTTTACTTAAAAGCACCCCAAAAACTACAGTATTCAATCAACAAACATATAACATATGGTCATATAACATATAGGACATAAGGGCATATCACATAATGCAATCAACGAACAAAACCATGCACACATCAATACACAACTTTTAGGAGGATTCTTTGATTTAACAGCAATGAAACACAAATTTGAAAAGCAATTAAAGAAATCTATAAATGTGTTCTAAAAAAAAGACATCTCATATCAAATAGCTATATTTCAGTTGGCATATAACATATGATCATAAAAATTGAATTGCAATGACGAATCGAGAGACAAATTTACCTCATTAATCAAGTTGAGTCACGGAAACATTGGCATCATTAGTAACAAGGCTCAACTTGGATATTCCTGAAAATTGAAAAATATAATTAATGTAAGACCCCAACTTATTAATGAATAAAATCAAATTTTCTCTAAATATTATTGTGAATAATAAGGGGCTAATTTGATATAATACTTTGGTTATGGGTGAAATGTGTAAATTTTGCAAAATAAGCAAGTGGTTATAAAATATTCATTTTGTCGGGGAATATTCGTTTGGTCGTGGAATATTCTTGCTGTCGGGGAATATTCGTACGACGGCGCAGCCTTGTGTGGGCCCCATAACGGAAAGCGATTGGATGAAGAAAATGACAAGTATAAGTTATTTATAAATAACGGCATAGTTGTTACCGTTAATACTGTTGGAATACCCGGTGGTTAAAATACAGTAGCACACGGTATTGCACCAATTATTGATTCTTACGTAAGAAGGCACTACTCAATAATTGTTACAGCAGTTATTGTTCAATATTTTATTTTATTGATTCAATAATTGTTGCATTGGTATTTTATATTATTGTTGTTTCAATAATTGTTGCTGCACAGTATTTTTCATTATCAGATCAATAATTCATATTATTTGAATAATATTATTATATAACATTATTGGCAATGTCTAGAAAGTTCTGTCTAAGGAGAGGTTTGGTCATCTAATTGCGCGCCAGTAAGGAGAAATCCTTATTGGAAAGCCCCCTCTTTCCTGGGAACGGCCTGGTTGTCATAAATGTGATTCTGTAATATTATTTGTGAATAATTAATTATTGATTCATATGATAAGGAAATATTTATTTTATGTGGATATAAATGAGGGATATATTTTTGTGGTTAAAAATGAAGGAGTTAATGTTGAGGTGTTTTATCAGTATTTTTATCGGAATGGAGGTATTAAAAATCAAATCAGGGTTTTTGAGAAATATTGCGGGTGTTATAATTTTTAATCCGACCGTTGGATCGTGGTAATTTTTGGATATGTTATACATATATAAGTTGAGTATATGTCCACAAATTTTGAACCGTTAAAAATTAACGTATGATTTATTATGAATTTTACGAGATGACTGGTTCAGAAATTGTTGAATTTTCGGAGTTTATCATTTTGATGGAAAATTCTAGAATTGGTGGGCCCCACTTGTGGTTGGTGAAGAAATGTGCTGAATTATATTTCAAATGTGATGGGTGGGAATAGTAGCAGGTAAAGCCATCAGGTTGCAGGTCAAACCTACTAAAATTTTCCTATAAATAGAGGGCTAAGTTAGAATTAAAAATCACACCAGAAACAAGTTTTCTCTCTTTCTCTCTCTAGATTATTGAGTGTATTTTGTGAGTATTTAGATACTTTGAGAGTTTCTATTCATCAGAGCAAGTTTCTTTCAGCCTTATACCGGTATTCCGACCAGAAGTACTGATATCTTGAGGTAAGGGATATTATTTTCTTCTTAAATGATATTATTTTCTTCAATATCATTATGCTGAAATATTGACATGAGTTTTTATCAAATTTAGAACTTTTTGTGTCGGGGTTACTATTAACGTATACGGCACTATTCACGTATACGGTACTATTCACGAATACGGCACTATTCACCGAAAAATAAAATTTTTCCTTTTTGTCCGAGATGTCTATTATGGTTACTATCTTTGATTGTATCCATGTTTTGATCTTTATTTTTGAATTCTGCTTCACAATTGATTATTATGAAGTATTATTGATCTTGGATAAACTGTTATACGAATCCCTACTATTTGTCCTTCTGTCTCATTGGATTCGTTCTCTTTAAGATATTTTTCATCATCCTCAGTCCTAAATGATGATATTAATGAATATCTTTGGCCTGTAGTGCAAAGATGTATGATTACTTGATGAATATCTTTGGCCTGTAGTGCAAAGATGAACAGGTGTTGAGATGAACATGACTGACAGGTGATACAAATGAATATCTTTGGCCTGTAGTGCAAAGATGAATATTTGGATAAAGATGATTATTAATTGATGTTACAGGGATAAAATATTGATGATGGACTTTTAAATCTTAGAAGATAGTAGAATTCTTTCTCTACTTGACTCTTCTAATGGTTTGCTGTTTCCGCTGCAGTTGTTGATCTAAAACTTGTTGTCGATTATATTCTATCAGATTTTTCCCTGTTGAAGACTAACGATAATTTGTTTGTATATTATCTTAGTCATAATACTCTTTACTGGGCTAGTTGAGCTCACCCTTTTCCTTTTTGTTCCATTTTTCTTCTCAGGAGGTGAGAACATAGCAGGATCTAGTCGGGGTATGGAGTGATGGTTCTAGAAAGATATTTTAGCAGTCCTCACTATTTCTGTAAAATAGTGTTTGAATAATTGTAATGAGGATTTATTTGAGTGTGGATATTGTCTAGAAGACAATATTTGTATTTAAACTCACAGTATGTGTTGTCGTATTTTGCACGACATTTGTATTATTGAAGTTGTAGTTTGCTTTCTGTACCATGTATTTGGCGACTCAGAATGGGTGTTGTATACCTATTTTAGGGGCGTCACAGTTGGTATCAGAGCTTAGGGATATGATCCCTGGCTGAGATGTGAGACAAGAACTAGGAGGGGAGAGACGGGGAATTCCTTCACTAGTATGACTTGACTAAGTTTATTTGGTGTTTATTTGGTCGGTCAGAGTATAGGGATAATATATGACATGACTATTAACCCTTGTTTTATGGCAGTATTTAAGAATGGCAGCTGAGAACGTTAATAATGGAGTGAATCAGACCGTGGAGACACCTTTGATCACCACCCAGGGGAACGTGCAACAGGAAGGCAATATTCCTCCTGTAAATAACGTTACCGAGCAAACGATGAATGATGGAATGTTTAGGAGCTTTTTGCAGTTCATGCAAAATCAGACGAGGGAGACTTGTGTGCAGAATACGGGTGGAAATGATAACGCGCGGTTTGTCACAGCTAAGCAGTTCAAAGAATTGGGACCACCAGAATTTAAGGGAAAGCCGGATCCGATCATGGCGGAAACGTGGGTCAAGCAAATTACCAAGATATTCGATGTCTTGGGATGCACGGAGGAACAAAAGGTTCCATTCGCCACCTTTATGTTCCGCGGTGAGACAGACTACTGGTGGGAGTCTGTGAAGCGTACCCAGCCTGACGCACTCAACATGTCCTGGGAAACATTTCAAAAACTGTTCAATGACAAGTACTTTCCCGAAAGTATTCGTCATATGAAGGAGGTAGAGTTTATCAGACTGGAACAAAACAACATGACGGTGTCCCAGTACGAGGCGAAGTTTGCAGAGTTATCCAGGTTTGCACCTCATTTGGTCGAAAATGAGGAACGAATGACAAGGATGTTTCTGAGAGGTCTAAAACCCGAGAATCGACAATATCTTATCTCTCATAAATTTTCTTTATATTCAGATGTTGTAAATATGGCTCAATTATTAGAGCGAGATAATGAGTATGTGCAACCGAGGGACCACAACCAGGGTCATACCGGTGGCGGCAGTCATCGAAGCAATGAAAACCAGCAGGGAGAAAAATATTCGGACAAAAGCGGTAACCACTCTGGTGGTAATCGTGGTCGTGATAATAGAAGGAGCGAGTCGGGAGGAGATTTCAAGAAGAGAAGGTACAACAATGATAATGTGAAGACGTCAGCACAAACATCAACTGTTTCTAGGGGAGGATAACGACCACCGGTCGTATGTTACAAATGTGGGAAAGAGGGACATATCAGCCCAAACTGCCCACAACAATCCAAGGTATGCTATAACTGTGGAAAGGAGGGTCATATAGCTCGAGAGTGTTCTGTAGCAAAACCAAGTTCAGCGGGGATGGTGACTCCAAAAGCTGTCCCGGATAAGTCGAAATCAGCGGTTCCTGGAAGGGCGTTTGTCGTTACTGGCCAAAACGCGAGAAACCCGAACGAGGTGATCACGGGTAAGCTAATCTTGAATTCTTGCGAAGTTTATACTTTACTAGATACCGGTTCTACCCATTCTTTTATCTCTCCTGCTTGTGCTCAATGTTTAAACTTGACTCCGGAGAAATTGGACTTTAACTTATCTGTTGAAACTCCGTTGGGTAAAACCTTCGTTACATCTACAGTTTATAAATCTTGTTTGATCCAAGTTGGCACCATCACATTACCTGTTGACCTTATCTCTTTAAAGATACTTGCTTTTGATGTGATTTTAGGAATTGATTGGTTAACCACTTATCATGCGAAAATTGATTATTTTCGTAAGGTTGTTAGTTTTCATATTCCTAACCAACCTGTCATACGAATTCAAACTACTAAACCACTAAAATCAGTCACTGTCATATCAAGCCACAAAGCTATTCGTTTATTGAAAAATGGATGTCAAGCTTTTTTTGCCCATGTTATGGATTTGAACAAAAACACGTCAGATTTGAATAATATTTCTGTTGTTAGAGAATTTCCTGACGTATTTCTTGAAGAATTTCTTGGCCTACCTCCAGAGCGTGATATTGAATTTTGTATCATCTTTGAATCCGGTACAAAATCTACTTCTAAAATCTCATATCGAATGACTCCTATTGAACTTCGGGAGTTAAAAACCTAACTGTAGAAGTTTGTACCCGAGCCTTTATCTGGTGACTTCCTTTGCAGAATGCACTGAAGCCAAACTCTCCGTAGGGGATGCCATATTCGTTCGGTAGTAAACTGATAGGTGTCATTGTGACGTACTATCCAAGATTGGGATATGAGTCACAGTTGAGAGCAACCTAAGTCAGTAATTGAAGTACATAGCTTTCTAGGCTTAGCTGGTTATTATCGGAGATTTGTGGAAGGATTTTCTCGAATCGCTACTCCGTTAACTCAGCTGACTTGGAAAGATACAAAATTCGTATGGAGTGAGGAATGCGAGAAGAGTTTCCAAGAACTCAAGAGGAGACTCATTTCGGCACCTGTTCTGACAATACCATCTGGTTCGGATGGATTTGTTATCTACAGCGATGCTTCAGGCAAAGGGTTAGGATGTGTTCTCATGCAACATGGGAAAGTCATAGCCTATGCCTCACGACAACTCAAAGAATATGAGAGGAATTATCCTACTCATGATTTGGAGTTGGCAGCAGTCGTTTTTGCGTTGAAGATCTGGAGACACTACCTGTATGGGGAGAAAGTGGAGATCTATACAGATCATAAAAGCCTCAAATATTTCTTCACCCAAAAGGAACTCAACATGCGGCAGCGACGTTGGCTCGAGCTGTTGAAAGATTACGATCATACCATCCAATATCATCCTGGAAAAACAAACGTAGTAGCTGACGCATTGAGTAGAAGATCATATGCGGGTACGAGTGCAATATTGTTAACACAAAGGCCCATTTTGTATGACTTACAAAGGATGGAGATAGAGATGAAGGCTCCAAGTACCCACATGATGATATCAAATATACGAGTAGAACCGACTTTAATCGATAAAATTAAAGCTGCTCAAGCTACGGACATGGAGCTGATGCGTATGAAGAAGAAAGTGCAAGAAGGTGCTATTCCAGAAGCAAGAATCGATGAAGAAGGAATACTTCGAGTCAACTCCAGACTTTGTGTTCCTAACGATTTTGACTTGAAGCATAGAATAATGATGGAGGCACACAACACACCGTTTGCAATCCATCCTGGGAGTACCAAAATGTATCACGATCTTCGACATACATTTTGGTGGAGCAATATGAAAAGAGAGATCGCGGAGTTTATCTCGAGGTGTTTAACTTGTCAACGTGTAAAGGTGGAGCATCAAGTGCCAAAGGGTCCATTGCAACCACTTGAGATCCCGAAATGGAAGTGGGAAAACATTGCTATGGATTTTGTTACGGGTCTTCCCAAGGTTTCTCAAGGCATAGATGCGATTTGGGTTATTGTTGATAGATTAACCAAGTCCGCTCATTTCTTGCCGATACGTGAGACTTATTCCCTTGAACGTCTTGCTAGTATGTACGTGAACGAGATTGTGAGATTGCATGGCATGCCAGTATCCATAGTTTCGGATCGTGACCCAAGATTCACTTCACGATTTTGGGTTAGCTTGCAGAAAGCTATGGGCAAGGATTTACGATTCAGTTCGGCATACCATCCTCAAACGGACGGACAATCAGAGAGGACTATTCAAACTCTTGAAGATCTATTAAGACTTTGTGTCCTAGATCTCAAAGGGAGTTGGGATAAGTACCTACCATTGGTGGAATTCTCCTACAACAACAGTTATCAGGCGAGCATAGGTGTGGCTCCATTCGAGGCGTTGTATGGAAGAAAATGTCGTTCTCCAGTATGCTGGGACGAGGTGGGTGAAGCAACATTGTTGGGACCAGAGTTGGTACGCATTACTACAGAGAAGATCCAAACGATTCGACAACGTATACAAACGGCACAGGATCGACAAAAGAGTTATGCGGATTTTCATCGGAAGGACGTGGAATTTAATATTGGGGATCATGTATTATTACGTGTTGCACCATGGAAGGGAGTTACAAGATTTGGGAAGAGAGGAAAGCTCAATCCAAGATTTGTTGGTCTATTTGAGATTCTTGAGCGAATAGAAAATGTGGCATATAGACTCGCATTACCTCCAAGCGTGTCTCGTGTTCATAATGTTTTTCACATATCTATGCTTCGTAAATATGTTAAAGACCCGAACCACATTATTGAGTTAGAACCAGACGAGATAGCTGAAGATTTAACGTACGAGGAGGTACCTGTTAAGATCTTGGATAGGAAAGAGCATGTCCTACGCACGAAGGTTATACCACAAGTTAAGGTTTTGTGGAGAAACCATGCTATTGAAGAAATGACCTGGGAGTTGGAATCAGAAATGAAAGCGAGGTATACTCACCTTTTTGAACATCAGGTACGTACGTCAATTTCGAGACGAAATTTCATAAGGAGGGGAGGTTGTAAGACCCCAACTTATTAATGAATAAAATCAAATTTTCTCTAAATATTATTGTGAATAATAAGGGGCTAATTTGATATAATACTTTGGTTATGGGTGAAATGTGTAAATTTTGCAAAATAAGCAAGTGGTTATAAAATATTCATTTTGTCGGGGAATATTCGTTTGGTCGTGGAATATTCTTGCTGTCGGGGAATATTCGTACGACGGCGCAGCCTTGTGTGGGCCCCATAACGGAAAGCGATTGGATGAAGAAAATGACAAGTATAAGTTATTTATAAATAACGGCGTAGTTGTTACCGTTAATACTGTTAGAATACCCGGTGGTTAAAATACAGTAGCACACGGTATTGCACCAATTATTGATTCTTACGTAAGAAGGCACTACTCAATAATTGTTACAGTAGTTATTGTTCAATATTTTATTTTATTGATTCAATAATTGTTGCATTGGTATTTTATATTATTGTTGTTTCAATAATTGTTGCTGCACAGTATTTTCCATTATCAGATCAATAATTTATATTATTTGAATAATATTATTATATAACATTATTGGCAATGTCTAGAAAGTTCTGTCTAAGGAGAGGTTTGGTCATCTAATTGCGCGCCAGTAAGGAGAAATCCTTATTGGAAAGCCCCCTCTTTCCTGGGAACGGCCTGGTTGTCATAAATGTGATTCTGTAATATTATTTGTGAATAATTAATTATTGATTCATATGATAAGGAAATATTTATTTTATGTGGATATAAATGAGGGATATATTTTTGTGGTTAAAAATGAAGGAGTTAATGTTGAGGTGTTTTATCAGTATTTTTATCGGAATGGAGGTATTAAAAATCAAATCAGGGTTTTTGAGAAATATTGCGGGTGTTATAATTTTTAATCCGACCGTTGGATCGTGGTAATTTTTGGATATGTTATACATATATAAGTTGAGTATATGTCCACAAATTTTGAACCGTTAAAAATTAACGTATGATTTATTATGAATTTTACGAGATGACTGGTTCAGAAATTGTTGAATTTTCGGAGTTTATCATTTTGATGGAAAATTCTAGAATTGGTGGGCCCCACTTGTGGTTGGTGAAGAAATGTGCTGAATTATATTTCAAATGTGGTGGGTGGGAATAGTAGCAGGTAAAGCCATCAGGTTGCAGGTCAAACCTACTAAAATTTTCCTATAAATAGAGGGCTAAGTTAGAATTGAAAATCACACCAGAAACAAGTTTTCTCTCTTTCTCTCTCTAGATTATTGAGTGTATTTTGTGAGTATTTAGATACTTTGAGAGTTTCTATTCATCAGAGCAAGTTTCTTTCAGCCTTATACCGGTATTCCGACCAGAAGTACTGATATCTTGAGGTAAGGGATATTATTTTCTTCTTAAATGATATTATTTTCTTCAATATCATTATGCTGAAATATTGACATGAGTTTTTATCAAATTTAGAACTTTTTGTGTCGGGGTTACTATTCACGTATACGGCACTATTCACGTATACGGTACTATTCACGAATACGGCACTATTCACCGAAAAATAAAATTTTTCCTTTTTGTCCGAGATGTCTATTATGGTTACTATCTTTGATTGTATCCATGTTTTGATCTTTATTTTTGAATTCTGCTTCACAATTGATTATTATGAAGTATTATTGATCTTGGATAAACTGTTATACGAATCCCTACTATTTGTCCTTCTGTCTCATTGGATTCGTTCTCTTTAAGATATTTTTCATCATCCTCAGTCCTAAATGATGATATTAATGAATATCTTTGGCCTGTAGTGCAAAGATGTATGATTACTTGATGAATATCTTTGGCCTGTAGTGCAAAGATGAACAGGTGTTGAGATGAACATGACTGACAGGTGATACAAATGAATATCTTTGGCCTGTAGTGCAAAGATGAATATTTGGATAAAGATGATTATTAATTGATGTTACAGGGATAAAATATTGATGATGGACTTTTAAATCTTAGAAGATAGTAGAATTCTTTCTCTACTTGACTCTTCTAATGGTTTGCTGTTTCCGCTGCAGTTGTTGATCTAAAACTTGTTGTCGATTATATTCTATCAGATTTTTCCCTGTTGAAGACTAACGATAATTTGTTTGTATATTATCTTAGTCATAATATTCTTTACTGGGCTAGTTGAGCTCACCCTTTTCCTTTTTGTTCCATTTTTCTTCTCAGGAGGTGAGAACATAGCAGGATCTAGTCGGGGTATGGAGTGATGGTTCTAGAAAGATATTTTAGCAGTCCTCACTATTTCTGTAAAATAGTGTTTGAATAATTGTAATGAGGATTTATTTGAGTGTGAATATTGTCTAGAAGACAATATTTGTATTTAAACTCACAGTATGTGTTGTCGTATTTTGCACGACATTTGTATTATTGAAGTTGTAGTTTGCTTTCTGTACCATGTATTTGGCGACTCAGAATGGGTGTTGTATACCTATTTTGGGGGCGTCACAATTAAACACATTATTTTTATAAATTGTTTTATTAGTTCAATAAAATAAACAAAAAACAATAATTATTACCACACTCAAAGTCGTTATCTTCCTCCACATCAATACGATTCTTCACTTTAATCCAATCTTGAGAACATATGAGATCTTCCACCACATTAGGAGACAATGAACTCCTAAATGCATCAAGAATACGTCCCCCCGTGCTAAATGTGGACTCCGAAGCAACGGTAGAGATGGGAATAGCCAACACATCATGGGCAATACGTGCAAGGATAGGGAATCTTGCACTATTAACTTTCCACCACCCCAAAATATCGAAAGTCTCATCGACTTCTTCCACATCTTCACTTAAATACTTGTCCAATTCAGATTTGTCTCCAAGTATAACTCCGGTCCGACACTTTTTGAACTCTTCTATAATTCTATTTGTATTTTGGGTTTCCATTGAACTAGAACCTTGGGATGACATGTTATTTAAACTTGATTTTTCACTTTCTTGAGTTGAATACTTTTTCCTGTACTCATTAAACAAGTCTTCCATTGATCTCTTCACACCATCGGCAATCTCCATCCCAGTGGCCTTATTACTTGATTGATATTCTAAATTCCTATATTCATTATCAATATTAAAATGAAGATCTATTTCCAAACCCTCCAACGGATTTTCAACTTCAATTTCACCATTTCCATACATTCTTTCTAAACCAAATTGAACAAAACTCAGCTTATACCGAGGATCAAGCACAACGGGAATATATAACAACATATTCATTTTTGTAACATTTCCCCAATACTTATCATATTTTATTTTCATTGCTTTGGCCATTTTTTGCAATTCTCTATCATTGCTTCTTTCCCAGTCATTCAAAATAATATAAGTGTCACATATTTCAAGAAATGCATTATTTGATGTGACATAAGATGAGCCCAAAATACGCACAGTGAGATTATAAAAATGTTCTAAGAATTCAACAAACAATTTAGCCCTATTCCAATCCGAGTCCGTTGGAATATTTTTGCCCCCAATCTCTTTTTCAAAGCCACGATCTTCAAACCCAAATCGATTAAAAGCTTCCTTGTATTTTAAGGCTGAACTTAACATCAAGTAAGTTGAGTTCCATCTAGTTGGGCAATCTAGACTTAAGCCTTTCTTATCTTCAAGACCACAATAGTCAATACAGTCGTTAAATGACTTGACCCTAACCAGAGATTGTTTTGCATACTTCACTGCATGCCTAACTGTCTCAACAGATTTCTCAATCAACTTCAACCCATCATTCATAATAAGATTAATAATGTGAGCTATACATCTCATGTGAATGAATTTACCACCTAAGACATTGGTTATGTACATCTATCTCCCAAGTAAGCCACCGCAGTATCATTTGAGCTAGCATTATCTACAGTGAGTGTCATAACTTTAGAAAGTCCCCACTCTTTTAGACAAGACTCAACCATTTCCCCAATGTCCTTCCCCTTATGACTTGTAATGGTTCGAAAATTCAAGATTTTCTTATGCAATTTCCAATTTTCATTAATAAAATGAGTAATAACACACATATAATTCAAGCGTTGATTAGAAGTCCAAGAGTCAGTTGTGATGCTAACACGTTCACAATATTTTCTAAGGATTGTTTTCAACTTACTCTTCTCATTCTCATACAAACGAATACAATCTCTAGCAAATGTAAAACGTGAAGGCAATTGAAACCTAGGACAAGCAACTTACATAAGTCTTTTAAAACCCTCCTTCTCAACATGTTTGAAAAGGAAGTTCATTTACAATAAGATGGTGAACAACGGCTGCCCTAACCGCTTCTTGGTCAAACCTCTAAGAAGTGAGTGTACCCTCACATGCCCCTCCCTCTCCCTCACCCTCTTTAATCCCTACAAGTTGGGGTTGAGCTTTGTCTATGTTGATAGGATTTTTTTACAAGCTCTAAAGTGATTTCTTAAAGAAGTAGTGCCATTTTAAGATGAATCAGTAGCTAATTCTTTTTCACAATAAGTACACTTACCTTTGATGACATTACTATCCTTATCTTTAACGGGAATGAAGTGCCCCTCAGTCCACACCTTGGATCTAGGTGCCATCCTTTTTCTTGGCATCTTTACACTTTCTGATTGTCCCGTAGTTTTTGTACTTGTCGTGGTTTCTTTTGACCGAGGCTCTATATTGGTGGGAACACTGTCATTTGACTCTTTCCTATATCCAATTGGATCAAGGTCATCAAGGTTAGGCTCGTCCGTATCATCCACCATGTGCAAATCATTTAAAACACTTCTTGACATCATCTACAAATGTCAAACAAATCAAATTAGATTAACGAACAAAAATGAGAATCAACACAATACAAAAAAAACTCTTAAATTGCCAAATTCCAAATACAAAGAAAACAGAATACTGAATAGTTCATGATCCATAGAATACAAAATCACCAACTACAAAATAAATGGAAGAAACAATACAAGTTGTTGAGTTCGTTCTGAATTGCATTATGTATTGTCTAGTATGTAAAACGAATGACTGTAGTAGACTTTTGACTAAGAAGCTTGCTCTAGAATAGAAAATGTACAAACTATTGGCTCTAATCTTTTTCACTCATCCTCATTCCTCAACCATGATTTTAAACATTTTCTTTGTTAAGTAAACCATGTCTTTGCACATTTTGAAATAAATTTTAAATCAGATTCAGCCATGGAGTTCCTAACCATAGACCTGTTTGCTTATGTCAGTCAATATTTCTGCTATATTCACAATAAAATTCTCTTTAATAACACATCCAAAACAATGAATTGCAACATCAATTATTAACAAAACTATACAGATACAACATAAAGCACATCCTGTACTGTACAGAGATGGCCATGACCAGACTTGTAAATTGTAATGACAAGACAAGAGTAATTACAATGACAAGAGTAATTGATATAATCCAAGACAATGACAAGAGTAACCATCATAACAAATTATACTCCAAAAAGCCGATCCCTCAAACAAATTTGGTAGTTTTCAATTTTTTCAAAGTAACTGATATAATCCAAGACCGTGAATTCATTCTTTTATGGAAACTTGTGAGTTGCTCCAATTTTTTGCATAGTATAAGTATAAAAATCTTTCCTTTACCTCAAAAATTAGGGAGGACTTAAAAGAATTCCTTAAAACACCCATAGAATTTGAGAACCTTAGTTCCTCTGATTCAGGGAAAGCAACATAATCAGTTAATCACCCCATCTTTCATCTCAATAAGAAAAATTCACAATACCTAAGTAAGAAAAAAAATTCCAAATTTATGAAAGAATCAAAAGATTACCCACCATAGAAATCATAACCTTAACTCAAAATGATCGAATAACCCGTAAAAGGGTTCTTGAATTAATAACAAGACATCGTCTGCGTGATCGAATAACCCGTAAAAGGGTTCAAATCAAAATCAGATGCAAGTATGTAACAACTAATAAAACAAATATACCAAGTTCTTAGATAGACAGTCGTAAGAGAGTCGAAACTCGTAAGAGAGTCGAAGGGGGAGAGACCGTTAGGCAAGGCGCGTTTGCCAGACAGTGAGAGCCGAGTGGCGGAGGCCAGAGATTGAGAGTTTAAGACAAAGAGAGACGGAGAGGATGTGAGATCGAGACTTTGAGTAGTCGACACTCGATAGTCGAGACTAGGCAAGAGTGAAGAGGCTGAGATCTGGGACTGGGAGCGGGCTAGAGCAAAATGGGAGAACTGAGTTTGATAGTCTGAATGTCTGATAGTCAGTCATAGATACTTAGATAGTTAGATAGTATGTAATATTATAAAATTAATTTTTTTTAGTATTAAGGTTCGGTTATTCGGGTACCCGAATAATCTTTTTTTTGAAAACCGACACCAAAATCGAATATTGACTAATAATTCGGATATAACCGAAATTGTAAAAAAAATTAAAAAACCAAAATAATTAGGTTTAAAAAATTCGATTTGGTTCGGTAATTCGGTTTTATCCATTTTTTGCTCACTCCTAACTGGGGAAATCAACCAGAGCTGCTGTCGAACCAGCAAACATTTCATCATTGATGGGAAAATTAGGGTCCTCCATAGACTCCCCATCATCAGAATCAATACCCAGCCATGCAGAATACTCTAGAGAGCGACCTGGAAGACTAGTCAAAAAGTCAGCCCTCTTTTAACGAGTCCAACAGTCATAAATCCTGGTTAAGTCCTCCACTGACAGAAATCGAGATGACAATCTTTGACCCATTGCCCCATCAAAGGGATGAATATCTTGAAACTGGTTAAATTGTCCCATGATAGCCAGTGGATAATATGTGGTCACCCCCCTCAAACCGGTTAGGGGAAGATAGTCCATGCTGACTGCATGAGTGATAAAACTATAGGGAGAACTGAGCCCCGAACATGGAAAAATAGCAAATGGATCCTTGATCCCTAATAAAAAAGCCAACCAGAATGTTGCGTCTGTACACTCAGTCGGCTGAAAGGAATAGGACATGGCTATCTTATTGGAAAAGCAATACCCATGACGCCTGAAGGTGCTAATCGATCTCAAGTGTGTCATAAACCACACATACAAGAAGATGGCACTGCCTCTAAAAAACCCCACAAAATGGGTATGACAAAATGTGGCCGACCTCAAGGTCTCTGTCAAAATCATCGACAAGATGGTATAACCCTTCGTGAGAGCCCGGACTACCACAATCACGCCGATATCCAGATGGTCCATGCACAACGACATGTAAAGATAGGCCATAATGCACATCAAGAATATATCTACGCGGGCGATATGCCACTCACCCTCAGAAATGGTGAAGTCCTTGAAATATCGCAGATAGCTATCCAACGACCCAAATCTATCGATTAAGAAGGCTATGGACACCACATGCCTCGAGGTAATCTCTTCTAGGGCAACTCTACGCCTCAAGCCTTTCAAGGTCATAAACTATCGACTCATGTCACCGACAGCCATTCGAGCGCAAGACCGATCCAAAGACAAGTCTATAAGACGCTCATACTCCTCTAATATAAGAGTCAACTCATGGGTATCAAATCTGAACACATGTCTCTCTGGTATCCAATGATCAAGCATGCACTCTATAAAGCCCGACGAAACCTGAAATGTTAGGAGGGTCATGGATTGCCTCAACAACTGATCAACTGTCACCCGATCTAGGGAAGACAAACTGCCATACCAAGATCTCAAAGAAGAGGCCACCAACATGGGTAGGGTATGCTCAATCCGGCTAACAATGGATGAAGACATCTGTAGAGCCGTATCATAAGACCATCCAGGGGTCAATGCTAAACTCACCTCTGGGAATGAAAATCCATGACCTAATGCATACATCATAGTAAATAATAAATGGCAGATGACAATATAATGTAGGGAATAGAAAGCATGATACATACATTCCTAAATATATCATCATCTAAATACATCATCTCTATATACAACTGAAAATAAAAGTACAGGGAAATGGGGCACAGCTGCCCAACATCTAATAATAGGCATATGAAAAGATATAACGAGAACTGGGGCACATCCACCCAATATCTAACAGAGGCATATCAAAAGAAATAATGAGAAATGCATAAGAAGAAGTTAACGATGTCTACATCATCCAATTTATCCATTTGATGTAACTCCTCCTTAGTCACTGAATCTCTGCCAAAAGGGATATCATGCCGATACAATGAAGGATCTGCACCTTTAAAACCATCAGAATATGGGCCACCTGAAGGGCCAGTGCCAGAGTTGGAAGGATCAAAAGTATCCACCTCTGATGGATCTTTGCCCAAATAGCGGATGAAGAAATGTGTTCGGTCCAACTGATAGGTCAAACTCTCAATCTGCGTTAAATGAGTAGGCTCACGGATGCAGGCAATCCAATCTGTCATCATGATAGAGCCAGGAACCATATCCCTCATGAACTGTGTGGCGCTGGTTTGAGCTCCAATGGTGCGAGGGAACCACTAGCAGCAAAAAACCTCTTGAGTGAAGGGACCCTCTGACAAAGTAAAGACATCTATGCCCATCAAGGGGATCTCAGTGATCGACTGACATAAATGCCAATGACGCTTGGTAGGAGAAAAGAACGGAATGCATATCTCTCCTGTGGTGCTCCTGATATCACGCTCTCCCAAATAGGGCTCCCAGCCTCCGTCAGTAAGGAGAGGAATTCGACGAGTGGACAATACATTCTCGACACCAGTCAGGAAACCACCCTCAAAGCCAACTATCAAGTGGTCCTCGGAGTAAGGAACCCATGTAATGACATTTACGGTCAATAACTCCAACTATAGGCGAGAATGGGTGAAACCCTTAGCTACAGGAACCTCCACCAGAGTGGAGTAATGCCATCGTCGTCCCTGTGGATAAGTGTCCAGAGCTAACATGCTAATAGGACGAAGACATAGAAGCTTCTTGTAGGCCCAAAATTATGAATACAAAAATCAAATATCCGCAGTCAGGAAAACTGGCAACCCGAATAAGGGAAATCAAAAATCAAGAGAAAATGGTCAACCATAAGAATGGGTAAAACCCTAACCAAGCCTCTATCATGCCCTCTGAGCATAGGCGCATCCCTCTGAGGAAATAGGCAAAGGTGTAGGAGCCCTAATCAAACTCTCTGATACGATCCACCTCCTGAGTGGCGCTGACTAAAGCGAATGATACCGTCGAGGAGTTGTCCGCCAGTAAACAACCCCTGAGGATGATCAGAAATAATCGCAGAAGGATGCGATCTCTAACCCTCCAATCATCGGGCAATGGCTCAGTTAGAGCCCCACTCATGGTGTCTAAACTCAAGGGACCAGAACAAACAATCTGACCTTTGAGTGCCATGGCCGAGACTCCCAACAAGGATCTGTCGGTAGTCGGGGAAATGTCAGCCACCAATGGCATTGACACCCTTGAAAACTCCACTCTAGTGATGAATCGCCAATCCATTGGTGTCATCATCACCTCACAATCCGACAAGTGGAGAGACTGGGTCTGGTGAAACTAGCGCTCAGACAAAGCCCTAAGATAACCCCAGGGACAACGACGGGGGAGGGGGGGGGGTGGAAAAGAAAGCCTCAAAGCCCCATGCATGAACAATCTCTCGGTACTTTGGATGGAGAGTCTAGTACAGAGAATGTATGCTAAATCAGTTCCCTTTGGGTTGCATAAAGCCGGGTGTTGGGTAAATTCTAGATACGCTCACATGCAAGTGTACGTGATCAATAAGTAATATAATGATAAATAGAGTATCGTTCCCACAAAGACTAGTATGAAATTTAATCTATCAATTACCAGTTTTATATTAACCCAATTTTATTAAACTAAACGAATTAAGGATCACCATTAATTAAAAACTAAAAACTAAAAATCAAAGCAAATCAACCTAACTAGATACTGCAAATTTCAATCAGATAATGAAGAATTAGGCTTACAACTTTACTTTAAGTCTCACTCTGATTATCACACTTCTTTCCAGTTTAATTTACTATCTCAGTTCATTAATCAAAAACACTAATGTAGAATTAACCATCTCTCGATGCACTAACACCGTATTAACTTAAATCCATATTTTGATATAATTAGGCCAAACACCCTAATTAACTAATTCATTATATCTCTATGTGAATTAAAATTAAATAAGGTTTAGAGTTTAAGTTTTTTATATGATTACATGCGGTGTTAGGTATAGCTCTATCCTAAATATTCATCAAGAAATCCATTAAAGTGCAGAAATCAAGAACACATGCTAAGGTGATTAGGTCTAGATTCATATATCATCTCTCGAGTCCATACAAATCCACAAAGAATTGGTGATCAAGCAATCCATAAATTAAAGTACAAATCAGAATAAATGAACTGAATTGATAGTATTATTAAACTTAAATTAAAGCATGACAATCATTGTTCAACACTAAAGATCCATTGCAAGCCTAATAAGTAATTTAGTTCATCATAGACGAATTAAAAACTGAAATAAGTAAAGAATTCATCATCGCAATTATAAAATTCGAATTGAAAGACAAAGAATAGAATTACACTACCCTTGTCCTCACTCCAATCTACAATTTTTGTGATCTTGACCTTCCTTGCTCTCCTCCAATGTCTTCTTTGAAAATTAGGGCTCCAAGTGTAATTAATTGATTGTTGTGATTGATGTCTGTGTTAGCATCTAGACGTCATGTAATAGCTGATAAAACGATGCCCAAACATAGTCCCAATCCATGCCAAAGTGTTCCCCAATCCAAGCCTCTACAGAATTCGAAGCAAATCAGACTTCTTTCTCTCTCCCCGTACCCCCGCCCCGGCGGGGGTTTTATGCTTGCAAAGGCCCACCCCGGCGGGGGTTCATTCTGCAGAAGTGCTGATTTTTAGCTTTTTCATGCCACTTTCTGGCACAATGCCACCATTATGCCACCAATACCACGTAATGCAACCTAAACATAGAACAACACAAAACAAGTAAAATTGTACAAAAATAGACAGGATCAACACTGTTTAAGTCCAAATTAGAAGCCAATTCGTAGGTGTAATACCCACTCATCAAACTCCCCCAAACTAAACCGTGCTAGTCTTCGAGCACAATCACAATATGCAATGGAATGTAATGGAATGCAGCTACATGCCTACGGATCCAGCAGTAAGATATAATATAGTCTAATCACACGGCCTCAGAGAAATCAAATAAATAAGATAGTACATCATATCAAGGCAAATAAACAATTTCTCAATCAATCATTAAATCTTAGACTGTCATCATTATTATAGTGTGTGTGTGTGCTCAACAACCATGCTAACTGATATAACGCTAAATACAACACATAATAGACCTCTTTGAAAGAATCATACAGTATAAACTCAAGAAATCCAAAAATAAGCTAGATCCGACTAGAATTAAACAGTTACCAAATTCAAGGGTCAAGACGGGATACCTATGCTTTATTTTTCACTTACGGGGACTTTTTGCTCTTTTTCCCGTTGTATTCTCTTTTCTATATATATATTTCTCATGGCTGTGCAATGTCTAATTCCCATAGGCTTTTCAATGCTACCTTAGCGAGCTTTTGACCAATGACTCCTGAACCATTTAGGCCTTAGGGCGTTAGGTGTAGAGACATCCCCTCGGGCTTACTTACTCAAGTAATAAAGGCCACAATACTAGACTAGCCATGGTGTTTATTCTTACTTTTTTTTTATATATAACTTATATACCCCAAATTTCCCCCCAAATGTAGGTTCCTGCCTAATCTTAATCATCTCTGCCTATTCATATTTTTCTTTCATTCAAGCTAGTATTATCCTTTAGAGTTCCATTATGTATCAATTTAGACTCAATTAGTCAACAAAGTTGTTCTTACTGTGCTATACCTATTAATAGTCAACTGCGTTTGAAAAAGATTGAATTCATGATAAGAAATCATATCAAAACCTTAATAGTCAATACTATACTTGTTTACGCAATTCCAATCTCATCATTGGCCAAAACAGGCTTAAACTATTTAACAGCTGGAAACATGCAAGATGAACTAAATGAAATATAAAATATAGCACAGTAAACTAACTAATATTTTTGAACTTTTTTCCAATTTTTCATTTTTTTTATAAAATAACAGAAACATAAACTAATCTACTATTTTAACTAATAAATTAAACTACTATGCAACTACATCTATATGAATGCAAAACATGAAAACAAACTAAACTAAACATATGACATAAACACAAATCTAAAACTTAAAACAAATAACTATACTAAACTCTCCTAAACTTAGCAGTTACAATGCCCTCATTGTAAGAATATAGCATTAAGCATAATAGAACTTCCCTGTAAGAAGCTAAGCATGAGGTGATGGTGGTGACGATGGTCGTGGCGGCACAAATACTCTACGCTCCTCTGTATCTGAATCTGATGGAGGGTATTGTGGCATGGGCTCGGGCATCTAAAACTGGAACTGAGCGGCAGCGACAGGATTTAGACTTTATAAGGATGCGTTCAATGAGGCGAAGGAATTGTTCATTGCATTGAACATATGGTCTTGTCGTGCCGCCATTCTGGTCATCTTTCTATTCACATCTTTGTCTCTTTTATCCATGTGTCGCTGAAGACTGCGGAACTGATTGCTAAACATATATTTTCCCATCCTACTACTTCCCGCAGTCTCCTCCTCTCCAGTCATCTCATCAGCTCGGAACTCATCATCCTCTGAGGTGTCCTTAGCCTCTTCTTCTTCCTTAGAAGCCTCAGGAAATACAAATCCAACACCTCTTGGATGTGACTCCCCTCCAGCCCATACTGAATATCGAGCTATCATCCTGTGGTCTAATAGCTGAAGGGGCTACTGCACAAGCTCATCACCTGACCATCGCACACCAGACTGCCTGTACAACCCATATATGAGTGATGGGTGTAGCAGTCCACCTGAGAACGACCCGCGTAGATAGCGTCAGAAGGAGAAACTGATGATGGAGCCAATATTGATGTCGAAGTCCTTCACGATGGCATAAAGTAGTAGCACTTTTTCCCGTTTTACCTCACTAGTATGCGTTGATGGAAATAGCTTCGCACATAGAAATGCGTTCCAAATCTTTCCATATAAACTGAGGTCCTTACTCATAAAAATCGTGCCACCCTTTCTTCTTTTTACCCACATTGTGCCCAGTTTAGATATCTCTATCAAAATTTGGTCATAGTTGGGATTGCTGTCATGTAGCTGAGCATACTGGCATACTACGGGGGCTCACAGACTGTAGTAATCATTGATTGCCTCTGGACTGAACGGAACCTGTTTACCCCTCACAAATGCCCTATCCTCAGCATTCGCGTAGAACTTCTTCACCACATTCACTATCGGTGGGTTAAGATCATCTGTGAGCATCTCCCAGCCCTGCTCATGTATCTGTCTCCTCATCTGTTCGTCGAAGGAATCTGGCGCCAAGCCCCTTTCTGGTGTTAGTGCTTTGGGCACTAAGTAATCATACTTGTTTACGGTGTTTGCAATAGTGAACTTCCTTCTGTCGAAGGCACGTGTGGGTGGTGAAGAACCTGAACCCTCTCCCCTTTGGCGCTTTGATAGTGTTTTAGGTGCCATGCCACTGTACTTATGTGTATACTCCCCCAAACTGTTCTCTTGAACAATACGTCGAACACTTGGTGTGCAACACCACCACAATTCCCAAACTTGAACTCTGTAAACCATTTATGGTGCAAAACTGATGAAAACTTGATAATGGTGGCTTACCCAAAGTGAATTGCCCCAATCAAATGATGATATTGCTGAATTGATGCTCAATTTGAAGTTTCCCCCTTTCACTAACTTCTGCCCCGAATAGTGTTGGAACCCTAGCTTTTGATGACTAAAATTAAGAGAATGGGTGTGTAATGGTGTGGAATTGGGGAATTAGGGTTAAGATTATATAGAGTGGAAGTAGTGGATGGATTTGAAGGATAATGGAGGTGATTGAAGGAGTGGTGGGCGAATTCGTGAGGTGTGTAGTGGGTTAGAGTCGGTTTATGAAGATAAGAAGTGGGAAAGACCAAGTCTGCAACTTAAAATATTTTATATTTTTCCCGTACCCCCGCTGAGGCGGGGGGTATTTACACTATAAAGGCCCACCGGAGCGGGTATGGATAGAGGACCCCCCCCATCGGGGCGGGGGTCCCTTTTCTACACAACTTTGAATTTTAAGCTTCTTTTTCCCGTACACATGTCCAATGGCATCCTAAGTACCTAAAATTCATTGCAACATTAAATATGAGATAACATCATGAAGGTTGAGCAAGTTAAGATAAAAATTACTAAAAATTAATAACGAACTAACTAACTATTGTACCGAAATGAACTAAATAATGCTAAATTATCAATTAAGCTACGAAGTGAATAACATAAAGTAAAAATAATGTAATTGATACAAAAATTGGGTTGCCTCCCAATGAGCGCTTGTTTTTGAGTCTTTCAGCCTGACTACTCCCTGTTCATGGCTCATCGACAAGTGTGATCGCGATGGCTTCGTTGTCGATGTTGCCACCCCTGTAATGCTTTAACCGCTGCCCGTTGACTTTGAATGTCTTGAGTGGATTTCTGCGGTAGAGTTCAACGGCGCCATGTGGGAAAACAGTCTTGATTGTAAATGGCCCCTACCATCGGGATTTGAGCTTTTCGGGTAACAACCTCAGTCGTGAGTTGAACAATAACACAGATTGTCCTGGTTCGAATCTTCTCTACAAAATTTTCTAGTCTTGCCACTTCTTAACCTTTTCTTTGTATAGTTTTGAGTTCTCGTAGGCTTGCAGTCGAAATTCGTCGAGTTCATTCAATTGGAGTAATCTTTCTCTCCTGTAACTGTCTGATTAAAGTTATGTTTTTGAATGCCCCAATATGCCTTATGTTGAAATTCCACTGGGAGGTGACACGTTTTCCCATAGACCAACTGATACGGAGGCATCCTAATTGGTGTCTTGTATGCTGTCCGATAAGCCCATAACGAGTCATCTAACTTTAGAGACCAGTCCTTTCTATTCGGATTAACCACCTTCTCTAAAATTCGCTTCACCTCTCTTTTGGAAACCTCAGCTTGACCACTTGTTTGGTGGTGATAAGTTGCGGCAACCCTATGATTGACTCCATACTTTGCCAAGAAAGCTGTAAATGACCTATTGCAGAAGTGACTTCCCTCGTTACTTATGATTACTCTCGGCTTGCCAAACCTTGTGAAAATATTCTTCTGTTAAAACTTCAGAACCACCTTGGCATCATTCGTAGGGAGTGCTATAGCTTCAACCCACTTTGACACGTAATCCACAACTAGCAAAATGTACAAGTTGTTGAATGAAGGCGAAAAAGGTCCCATGAAGTCTATTCCCCATACATCAAAAACCTTGACTTCCATAATAGTGTTGAGCGACATCTCATTCCTTTTGCCCACCCTTTGGCATCTATCACAGTTTTTCACGAACTGGTGGGCATCCTTAAACACAGTAGGCCAATAGAATCTGGCTTGAAGTACCTTGGTTATTGTCCGCTCACTCCTATAGTGTCCCCTATACGTAGATGAATGACATTTATGCAAGATATTCTTTATTTTGTTGTAAGGAACACATCTACGAATCATTTTATCTGTACACTGTCTGAATAGATAGGGCTCATCCCACATGTACCACTTGACGTCATGTAGGAACTTCTTTTTCTGTTGACGTGTCAAATCAGGGTGAAGGATTTTGCTCACCAAGTAATTTGCAAAATCCACATACCATGGAAACTCGGAGTTTAGTCTAAATAGCTGCTCATCCGAAAATGACTCGTTGATCAAACATTTATTTGCCTCGTCCTTGTCCGAATTTTCCAGTCTCGAAAGATGATCTGCCACTTGATTTTCTGTCCCATTTCTATCCTTTATTTCCAAATCAAATTCCTAAAGGAGTAGAATCCATCTGATGAGTCTATGCTTTGTATCCTTCTTTGAGATCAGATAACGAATCGCCGAGGGATCCGTATATACCACCACCTTTGTTCCTATTAAATAAGCTCTGAATTTGTCAAAGGTGTATACTACTGCAAGTAATTCATTCTCGGTGGTTGTATAGTTCAATTGGGCATCCATGAGGGTTTTACTTGCATAGTATATGGCATGGAATATCTTTTCTCGGCGTTGACCCAAAATAGCCCCTACTGCGTAGTCGCTAGCATCGCACATTAACTCAAAAGACATTGTCTAATCTGGTGCTACGATCAATGGAGCTGTAGTCAATTCTTTTTCAACTGTTCAAACGCTGACCTACATTCTTCATCAAAGCTTAAAACTGCATCTTTCTCTAATAGACTGCATAGTGGTTTTGAAATCTTAGAGAAATCCTTTATGAACCTGCGGTAGAATCCGGCGTGCCCAAGAAAACTGCGGATTCCCTTGACTGTAGTCGGTGGTGGAAGATTCTCGATTGTGTCCAATTTTGCACTATCAACTTCTAAACCTTTTACAGAGACTTTGTGCCCTAGAATAATTCCTTCTTCAACCATAAAGTGGCACTTCTCTCATTTTAGCACCAAGTTAGTTTCCACACATCGTTTTAAAACCATGACCAGATTTTCAAGACACATATCAAAAGTGTTCCCATAGAATGAGAAGTTATCCATGAAAACTTTGACATTCCGCTCCACCATGTCTGAAAAGATGGCCATCATACATCTTTGAAAAGTCGTCGGTGCGTTACACAACCCAAAGGACATCCTCCTGAATGCAAAGGTGTCATATGGGCACGTGAAGGTGGTCTTTTCTTGATCCTCAGGAGTTATGACTATTTGGTTGTACCCCGAATATCCATCCAACAAGCAATAGTATTCATGCCCAGCCAAACGGTCCAACATTTGATCGATAAAGGGTAGAGGAAAGTGGTCCTTCCGGGTTGCCTTATTAATTTTCCTATAATCCATGAAAATCCTCCATCCGGTCACTGTCCTCGCCGGAATTAGTTCATTATCGTCGTTTGTCACAACTGTCATTCCACCCTTTTTCAGGACGCACTGAACTGGACTAACCCATGTACTGTCTGAAATCGGGTAAATTATTCTCGCATCCAACCACCTCAAAATTTCCTTATTTACCACTTCTTTCATGATCGAATTTAGTTGTCTCTGCTGTTCCACTATCAGCTTTGAGTCCTCTTCTAGGAGAATCTTGTGCATCCAGCAATATGGGATTATCCCCTCTATATCTACAATTGTCCATCCTATAGCCGACTTGTACTCTCTAAGCACCCTCAACAACTTATTTTCCTGTTGTTCGTTAAGCACAGATGCAATAATAACAGGTAAAGTATTAGAATTACCCAACTAAACATACCTGAGGTGTTTAGGAAAAGGTTTAAACTCAAGAGTGGGTGGCTCCTCCAGTGAAGGTTTCATCCGTGCCGAAGATTTTTCTTCCGTGTGTAGTGGCTCGAATGGTACCTTGAACCTGCTAACTCTAGGCAAAGAATCCAGCATATGCAAGTAGTCTACGAACTCTAGATCATCCAAGTCCTCATCCCTCAGTAGAGTATTTTCCAGTAGATCCCTGACCAAACCTTTAACCAAGCCTTCATTTACTATTCTATTGATCACATCCAATCGAAAACACTCATTCTCATCTGTAGGGAACTTCATGGCTTTAAACACATTAAATTTAACTTCTTAGTCTTAAACCCTCATTGTTAATTCCCCTTTTTGAATGTCAATGAGAGTTCTCCCAGTAGCCAAGAATGGCCTCCCTAAGATGAATGGGATATTTTTGTCATCTTCATAATCCAAAATTATAAAATTTGCCGGAAAAATAAACTTATCCACCTTAACTAAAATGTCTTCCACAATTCCTCTTGGATAGGTCACCATCTATATGCTAACTGAAGTGATATGTTTGTACGCTTCGGAGCTGGCAAACCCAACTGAGTATATACTACAAAGGCATAAGGTTCACACTTGCCCCTAAATCACACAAACACTTGTTGAAGGCCATGTTATTGATTGTGTAAGGAATAGTAAAACTCCCCGAATCCTTCAACTATGGAGGCATCTTTCTCTGTAAAACTTCACTGCATTCCTCCGTTAATGCCACAGTCTCGTAGTCCTCTAATTTCTTCTTCCTCGACAGAATACCCTTCATGAATTTAGAATAAGTCAGTATTTGTTCTAGGGCTTCTGCGAAAGGAATGTTGACTTGAAGCTTCTTAAAAACTTCCAAAAACTTCGAGAACTGCTTATCCAATTTCTGTTTCTAAATTCTCTGCTGAAATGGTGGTGGCGGATAAACAACGGGCGCAACATCTGTCTGACTCTTGTCCACTTGCTTGTCCTCGCCCTGTTTCTCTTCAACCACTTTGTCTTCACCTTGTTTAACATCTTTCATTGCTGAATTTTCTGCATTCTGTCCCTCAAGATGCTTTCCACTTCTCAAAGTGATTGCTTAACACTGTTCATGATTCCCCTTCGGATTCTTCTCTGTGTCACTAGGTAGAGTCCCTTGAGGCCTGTTATTCAACGCTAACGCAAGATGTCCCATCTGATTTTCTAAGTTCTTGATTGCCACTGCTTGTGTTTTCATTGTCTCCTCGTTACCAGATATGTACTTCAACAATAACTCTTCTAAATCTGTCTTTTTCTCTTGATGCGGAGCTGCTTGTTGATGCTAATTTTGATACCCCGGGGGATAAGATGGTCATGGAGCCTGCTAATTTTGATTATTTCCCCACGAAAAATTTGGATGATTCCTATTCCCTGGATTGTAAGCATTCTGATACATATTATGTCGAATTCTGTTATAGCTGCCCACAAACTGTATCGCTGTTGGGTTAATGACACACTGTTCTGTAGGATGTTCCCCTGCACACAATTCATAAACAAAAGCAACCTGCTGATTCTGTGCACCTGTAAAAGCATCCATCTTCTTTGATAAAGCTGAAATTTGTGCCGCTAACGCTGTTACCCCATCTACCTCTAACATCCCAGCTGCTTTTGGCTATGTCATTCTCGCTGTGGGCCACTGGTACTTATTAGCCACCATCGTCTCTATCAGATCGTATGCTTCCTCATAACTCTTAGCTATAAAAGCTCCACCAGACGTTACATCTATACTAGTCCGGAGATTACCACTCAGTCCATTGTAAAACGTGTTCATCTGCAGCTATTTGGGTAGTCCATAATGTGGACACTTCCTAAGTAGTTCCTTGCACCTTTCCCAAGCTTCGTAGAAAGACTCCCCATGTTACTTCTTAAATATAGTAAACTCATTTTTCATCTTCGCAGTCTTCGCCGGTGGGAAAAACTTAGCCAAAAATTTCTGAGAAAAGTCGTCCCATGTTGTAATCGACCCTGGCGGTAGTGAGTGTAACCAACTTTTTGCCTTGTCCCGCAGTGTGAACAAAAACAAGTGAAGTCTGACTGCATCATCTGACACCCCGTTGTATCTGAAAGTGTCACAAATTTCTAGAAAGCTAACTAAGTGCTCATTCGGATAGTCGTTGGCTAATCCCCAAAACTGCACTGAGTTCTGTATCATTTGTATAGTCCCAGGCTTGATCTCAAAATTATTTGCAGCTATCGCAGGCCTGGTAATGCTTGACTGAAGCTCAGTTACCCTGGGAGTAGCATAATCCCTCAGCGCTTTCTGATCCTCTACAGTCATAGTTTCTTCCTTATCAAGATTCTCCTTAGTGTCCTTAATCCACTTATTGAGCCTTTCAAACCTTTTCTCGATGTCGTCCTCGAAAGAAAGCAAGTCTGGCTTCTTAGACTGAGTTTGTATACACTAAATCAGAAAACCTGAAACAAGAAAGAGCAAAACAAAAAGAAAATTTGTTTAACTAAAACTGAACTAATTAAACTGATATTGAAAAATACTAAAATCAAAACTAGTTCCCAGCAACGGCGCCAAAAACTTGTTGGGTAAATTTTAGATATGCTCACACGCAAGTGTACGTGATCAACAAGTAATATAATGATGAATAAAGTATCGTTCCCACTGAGACTAGTATGAAATTTAATATATCAATTATCTATTTTATATTAACCCAATTTTATTAAACTAAACGAATTAAGGCTTGCTATTAATTAAAAACTAATAAATAAAAATCAAAGCAAATTAACCTAACTAGATACTGCAAATTTCAATCAGATAATGAAGAATTAGGCTTACAATTTTACTTTAAGTCTCACTCTGATTATCACACTTCTTTCCAGTTTAATTTACTATCACAGTTCATTAATCAAGAACACTAATGTAGAATTAGCCATCTCTCGATGCACTAACACCGTATTAACTTAAATCCATATTTTGATAGAATTAAGCTAAACACCCTAATTAACTAATTCACTATATCTCTATGTGGATTAAAATCAAATAAGGTTTAGAGTCCAAGTTCTTTACGCGATTACATGTGGTGTTAGGTATATCTCTATCCTAAACATTCATCAAGAAATCCATCAAAGTGTAAAAATCAAGAACACATGTTAAGGTGATTAGGTCTAGATTCATACATCATCTCTCAAGTCCATACAAATCCACAAAGAATTGGTGATCAAGCAATCCATAAATTAAAGTACAAATCATAATAGATGAACTGAATTGATAGTAATATTAAACTGAAATTAAAGCATGACAATCATTGTTCAACATTAAAGATCCATTGCAAGCCTAATAAGTAATTTAGTTCATCATAGACGAATTAAAAACTGAAATAAGTAAAGAATTCATCATCCTAATTACAAAATTCGAATTGAAAGACAAAGAACAGAATTACACCACCCTTGTCCTCACTCCAATATGCAACTTTCGTGATCTTGACCTTCCTTGCTCTCCTCCAATGTCTTCTTTGAAAATTAGGGCTCCAAGTGTAATTGATTGATTGTTGTGATTGATGTCTGTGTTAGCATGTATATGTTATGTAATAGCTAATAAAACGACGCCCAAACATAGTCCCAATCCATGCCAAAGTGTTCCCTAATCCAAGCCTCTATAGAGTTCTAAGCAAATCAGACTTCTTTCTCTCTCCCCGTACCCCCGCCCCGGCGGGGGTTTTGTGCTTGCAAAGGCCCACCCCGGTGGGGGGTACTGCTGTAGTTAACCAAGGCACCCCCGCCCCGGTGAGGGTTTTGTTCTTTATAGAGCTCGCCCCCGGCGAGGGGTCATTCTGTAAAAGTGCTAATTTTTAGCTTTTGCATGCTACTTTCTGCCACAATGCCACCATTATGCCACCAATACCACGTAATGCAACATAAACATTGAACAACACAAAAATAAGTAAAATTGTACAGAAATAGACAAGATCAACACTGTTTAAGTCCAAATCAGAAGCCGATTCGTAGGTATAAAACCCACTCATCACCGGGAACCTGCATCAAATTGCATATCAAGATCAGAACCCTTGCCCCCACAAATGGGAAAAGGAAGATCAACACGGCTATTACCTCGTTCGCATGAAGATAGATCGAGGGGTGACGACTCAAATCATCCATAAGATCTGGAATCGTCACATTTATAGCTGGAAGCTCCCTGCGGGGAATGGAAGAAAAAGGAGCAGGATATGCAATGGGTACGTCCTCCTCCTCATCCTCGACATCCAGTCTCTCAACCTGATAGGACAAATAACTAACTCAATCAATCGACAAGGCTATCGGGCTAGGTGAGGCTGAGGAATATCTGAATCTCTCCTCCTCACACCTGAAGAGGTCCTACGGGAGCTACTCGGCTAGTCTGGATCCATATATCTAGACAAAAGTCTCCAAATCACCTCAGAAAGGGTGTGGTAAATTCTAACTTGGAGCTCATTAAATTCAAATCATAACTTCATGCATCCATGCATTACTTTAACATACATCTACAGTGGAGTTAAAAATGCACATTCATTCAATGCATAGACTCGTGATTTGTTTTTTCCAGAGTCTCTTTTGTAAAAAGGACTATCCAAATGCACGTAGGCATGACTTGGTGTCCATTCAGTAGCACACCAACTCAAAGTCATGAACATCTTATATGAATAAAAAAATATCAAAAACAAATCCATTATTGTAGCCTAATTACTAGGTGTGCTTTGCTTCAAAACCTTTGCTCATTTGTCCTCAAATAGGATGAAAAAATAATAGAAAATGGTGTCAATTGACTGTTTCAAAAGTCAATTTTTTTCACATCAATACGTTTAGCATGGTAAAAGACTAACATTTATTGCGTTGAATAATTTTTATCAAGTCATATGAGCATGCATATTCACTACTATGTGTTTTGAAGCATTTTATATGATATCTTACTTTCCAACAATCAAAACTGGAAAAGAAAACATATAAACATTACCAGGATAGTGCAAAATAATTGTACGATGACAGATTTTATATAAAACAGCTCGAACTCAGTAGATTTGAAGAAGAAATCTTGGATTTTATGTGTGGCTTCAGCTTAAAAATGACTTGTGAAAGAGATGGGATGGAGTATATAACCCACGGGTGGCCGCGGGTCAATCCGCGGTAGCTACGGGTCCACTTGCGGCTACCTAGGGTGGTCCTCACCCCCTCCAGCTCGATCAAATTTGAGTTGCAAAGAAGGTCCCAGAAGCTGAAAAGTCAAAATAGGAAAAAAGGTGCTATGCGATTAAGCGGAAAGAGCCTGAAATCCTGAATTCAGAGACCAAATTGCGGGTCTACGTGTAAGTTATTGGTATTTGCCCGGATACAAGGTTCAGAAAATCGATGATAGAAGCTATTGAAAGCAACTCTTGTCAGCGCATCGCGAAGGTCAGATGCCATCAACTGGGGGTTGTGATTGCAATCAAAAGCATCCAAACGCGTTAAAGGTATAGCTCGTTAGAAATACATCCCCAGCAGAGATTTTAGATATCATTGACAATGTAAGTCATTGAAAGCTACTTCAAAGAGGATAAGGCATCCCTAACATTGCAAGCCGTTGGCGACAACTCCAGCGAAGCATCGAAAATGATCCGGTGATGAAAGCCGTTGAAAGCTACTTCAACAAAGATCAGAGTATCTGATATGGCAAGTCGTTGGCGACAACTCCAACGAAGCGTTAGAGAAGTCTGATGATGCAAACCATGAAAAACCATCTTCATCGAGGAGAACTGATGATGAAATATGTTATATAAATCCTCAGCCAAGACATCACAACAGGGATCTTTAGGACATCCTTGCGACTTGTCGGTAAATTAGGCTCAGATAGCACTGATGGACATTTCAAACTGCTGGCGACGACCCCAACGTTGCATCGAGAGATTTCGGGTATGAGAGCTTTGTAGACTACCGTTTGAGTATACATCAAAGCGGTTCAATGGAGCCATCATTGACAACTTCGTCCCCCAACAGAAGCAGCGAGAGTAGGCAGTTATCACATCCCATTGGAAATCATTCCGACAACAACAACATTCAGCATAACATCACATCATGATGCATTGCAATGCATTATCCTAATCTTATCATATTTTAAGTGTCTAGTAGTCTTTATCCTATCTATACAATCTGTTAGTTCCCAGTAGGCACACAATAGATCTAGAAAGGGGGGGGTTGAATAGATCCTTTTTAATTTCAAATACTTTTCACGTTTATTTTGTATTGCTAATGAATTAGCATATGACAAACATAAGAACCTTTTCAAGCACAGCGAAATAAGTAAAAGATCCCTTTCATTGATATATTCATGAACATACATACATTGTTCGTAGAGTTAGTTTAGTTATAAGTAGTTAATACATACATAACATTTATAGCAGTTAGGTACATAATGTAAATGATAGAAAATAAATGACTGAATATAAAAGACACAAGGGATTTTAAGTGGTTCAGAGACTCAAGCTCCTAATCCACTCTTTTGCTTTAACGAGTAGGAATTCCACTAAGGAAGGGCAGCACCCTGAATCACTAAGATTCCTTCAAGGCCAGCAGGCTTGGAACTTCAGTTCACTAAGAACTCGTCAAGCCCTGCATGCTTGGAACTCCTCTATTTCCCTAGAAACTCTTCAAGCCCAACAGGCTTGAAACTTTATTTAGTCCCTCCGGACAAGGACCCCTCAGGCCCTGGCTGCTTGTTGTTGTTGTAGTTGTTGTTGGTGCTGAGCTGCTAAGATGTCTTTAAGCTTGAACATCTTCTGTACTTAGCAGCTTGGCGTGGTCCTCTTTGCATTCTGTGTAGAGTCTGGACCACATCTTCTCTGGTGCAGCTAATCTTCATTCTGTTCTGCTCATCTTCATTCGATGTCAGCTGTGCACCATCACCATTTAGGTTTGCTAAGTCTTTGAGCTTTTAGTAAACTTCGTATGGCACTTAGCATTCCCTGAACCCTTTTTGTATGATCTACAGACATGGTTCTGCATCTGTTCTGTTTCAGCTCTTGGTTCATGGTGATTCGTAGAGTGGCTCACTGGATCTTCTTTGTGCTCTGCCACTTTTCTGAATGCTATCTTCTTGGCCTTTTTGGCTCTCAGCTTAGCTATCATCTTTAGTGACATTCTCATCCTTGTTGAGTGAAGCTTTAGTCTATTCAAGTCCTTCTTCAAATCTGCTTCACTTTCACCTTAGTAGTCTCACTGCCACTGAGACTTGTTCTTGTTCAGCTCTGGTGGAACTCGTAGAGTCAACAATATAGCATTCTAACAACTCAACGATTCTGCAACTTCAACAACTATTAATCTTTGAAGCTCTAGCTGATTTATACTCCTTCACAATCTTCCCGTTGGAATTTAGTCATTGGGAGTTATTTGAATTGCTTCGCAGATCTCGAGTTATTTGATGTAGACTGCAGATGTGACATGACATCCCTTTTTCATCTTTCTGACACTGCAGTCTGCTATTTCACCTACCCCGTTAGAGATGTCACTTTGATGTGTCGGGCAGGTAGTCAACTTTATTTCTCCTTTCTGATTCATCGATTAAAACATCAGGAGTTATCCTTTTTGCATCGATGCTCTCAACTAGCAATGTTTGAATATTAGTCTTCAGATTGAACCGTTGCCAATGCTTCAATTATCAGATGATCGAACTCTACAATTCTGATGTAGATGTTCTTGGACCTGATCGTAGTGTGTTTTGTTGAATGTTGCTCATTGACAGATTGAGACAACACTACGATCCTGAAGAAGTGTTCATTGGATCTTCAATGTAGAACACCTCTTCCTTCTCTTGCGCAGTACTTCATCACTTCTGTTTGCCTTTACTTACATTAGGTATTGACAACTTGTGACGCCCCCAAATTCGGGTTACCTGACCCCTGAGTTTGGTGATCATAATCTAACATATAAATAACATCTAACTACTCATTCATTTATGAATATAAACATACATCTCATTAACTTATATTGTTAATACATTACCCCAGGTTCTCTAACCATAACATTACAAACATACCCTTAGATATACAAAAAGGGTTTACAAATACAACATAATAATAATGTTCATTACACTAATCCAGCAATAAGCCTTAGCCCTTGTTCTTCTCAGCCCTGCTAGCCTCTTCGTTCCTAGCTGAAATGTTTTATTTAGCAAGGGTGAGTAACAAATTTTCCCCGCAAGTTAAGACATACAATGGATATATAAGAATCAAGAATAATAGACTATCTATTTTGATAGAATGACACCATAGTTCGGAGAACTTTGAAATAGCTGAATAATTCGTTAATCACTAATAAGTCTTCTCTCAACCTATGCAACACAATAATTCGATAATGAAAGAGTACAATGCTTTCAAGGTTTCGATAATATTTAATTGAATAACAAGATGGAAATATTTTTTTGAGTTTATGCTGAGTGATCCAAATAGATCTCGAACTTCTCTTCTCGAGTAACTATCAAAGATTTACTTTGATATACCCAGGTGTATCAGATAATCATAAAGATTAAATCATACCCCCCAATAAGTATATAAAGTGATCAGCTTTATTATACCCTATATTATGCATAATACTTAAAACAGGTGCAATAGCCGAATATACGACCAAAAGGTTCCCTTTTCATAAAAAAGGTTGTTCTTCTCAGTCTTATAATCAGAATTTAAATTATAACAACGAAATATGATGATTTCAATTTATAATCGCTTCTCTTCTCTTCTTGAACCTATCAGGTTTGCTTTATCGATCTAGCCGAAACAATTAGAATCGATCTATCAATAATAATTGAGTTCTCTGCTCTTCTGTTCTCGAACCTATCAGGTTTGCTTTATTGATCTAGCTGAAACAATTGACATCAACCTGTCAATAATAATTGAGTTCTCTGCTCAAACCTATCAAGTTTCAACAAAAGTTCATCTAGCCAGAACAATTAGCTAAGACATATCTCAATACGATTCAATAATAGACAGAAATTATATGTACTATTTGCAATCAATAATAGCTTCTACGGATGTGAATATCCAACAACAGTTATTCTCTAAGTATATTCTCAGAATCACTAATTCAATTTGAATTAATAAACATGCACTAACTGCGAATAATCAACAAAAATTCTCTGACGTGGTCTAATCAACAACAATTAACCACCATAATATTGAAAGATATAACTCAAGGTTGAGTTAAGGAAACTTACCTTATTCGTTGACTACTGCTACGCAATTTAAGTTAACTTCTTTTGTAAGACCTATCATTAATAAGATTGGTCTTTCAATAAGCATATCATACTTTGTATCATAATATAACTAATTTATCAATCAATTATCTAACACTTAATCACATAATTAAATATTAGATAACACCTTACAATATTAGTATTATTATCATCCTTTGATAATTCTTTAATCACTATATCATATACATTATGATTTAACACTCTAATCTTATATATTATAAGTTCTTCTTTAACATCTAATAAGTCAAATACCAATTCAGCAACCCAGATTGAAATCCAACAAACCAGATTGCAATCCAGCAACCTGGATTCCAAATCCAGCATCTAGATGGTCAATCCAACAAACCAAACTACAATTCAGCAAACTGGATTCCAAATCCAGCAACCAGATTGCAATCCAGCAAACTGGATTCAACATATTTTCAATTCAGCAAACTGCTTTTCAATCCAGCAAGCTGGATTCATCAGATTTTTTAATCCAGCAAGCTGGATTCATTATCCTCTTCCCGAAAATACCAAATCAACTTATTATTTTTCTATCCTTTGTCCAAACATATATACATATATTTCATACCCAAAAAGTATTTTTCTATAATTTTTCAACTCCCTTTAGTATTTTTTAAAAATCATTTTTAGTTCGTAGCTTAAGAAATTAGCCCTATCATGCTCAACTCCAGAAATTTCCATCTCTTGACAAAATATTATAAGTGTTAACATGAGCCTCCAGTTTAAATTTCGTGGCCATAGAAGTTATAGAACTCCGGTTGTAGCCGTTTTCGTCGAAAAATTCTAAAAATTGAAATGGTCATAACTTGGTCATTTTAAGTCAGAATGAGTTCATTTTTGGACAGGAGGTAATTTATACCATATATTTTCATGTCCCAAAAGGCCGGAATTTATTTCACAAATTAAGTAGCCAAAAATGCCCTTACAAAATCTTGGACAGTAGCTATTTTGGAAAAATAAGTTTTTCGTACTTTGCTAAAAATGATCAATACGGAAATCTACAACTCGTTTTTCAGTGATTCCACTTGGAGATGTTAGAAAACTTATCATAGTATCCTCCCAAACTTTTCTAGAATTTTAGAATGTCATAAAAATGAAGAAACTACCCCTACCCTTGACTGTCCAAAAACAGTCTTCTTTTCTCCCTAGACAGGAAACTATTTTGGCTAAAACAGTCACTATGGATTGTGTACTGAACATTTTTGAGTGCTACCACTTGGATTTAGTAGATAACTTACATATCTAGCACCTATCTTTAACGAATTGCCAAAAGAAGGTGTAGATCAAAAACGGTAAAAATCCAAAGTACATAGAAATTTTATGGTTTATAAACTAGAAAATTACTTTTCTTTACTTTTGATTTCCAAACAAATTAACACCCAATATGGGTATATCTAAACAATAAACACTTATTAACATGTATATTTATGGTTTTTGAGTTTAGAAATATATATTCAAGGTTTGATTAACAATAATCAAAAATATATACACAAAAGGTATTTATACCTTTGATCTATTGCTAGCCTTTCTTAATCCTTCAAGGTAGATGATGATTTTGGGTAAAAAGAATATCAAAGCCTCTTCCCCTTTTTCCTTTACTCCACCCGTCTGTCTCCTCTCTCTCTAGTCACTTTTAGTTTCTTATGTTAGCTAATATGAAGGGATGAAAGAGAAAAAAACAAGATAGCTTGTTATTGCATATAGTTATATAACTAATATCTATACCCATTCTCCTTTTCTATTCACATATTGCCGGCCATATGTGGCCTCCTTTCCCTACATTCTCTTTCTCTCATTTTGGCCAAGTGGACTCTTATTCTTCCACCCATTTAATTTAATTTCATGGTTAGTGCTTTTATTAATTGCCGAAGATTGATTCCTTCTGTGACGCCCCCAAAATTAGGTATACATCACCCATCTTGGGTCGCCAGATACATAGTACAGAATACATATATAACTTACTAATACAACTGTCGTGTACAATACGACAAAACATAAACTGTGAGTTTGAATACAAATATTATCTTCTAGAGAGTATTCATACTCAAAAGGAGTCCTCATTACATTTATTAACACACTATTACATAGAATAGTGAGGACTACTAACTAATACTATCATTCGAACCATCACTCCGTTCCCCGACTTGCCCCAGCTACGTTCTCATTTCCTGAAGAGAACAGTGAAAGAAAGGGTGAGCTCAACTAGCCCAGTAAGAAATATTATGACTAAGATAATGCAGAATAAATTATCATTAGCCTTCAACAATGTTAAACTGATAAAATATAATAGACATCAAGTTTAACTGCAGTGGAACAAGCAATCCATTAAAAGAGTCAAGTAAAAAATAAACTCTACTATCTTTTATGATTTAAAAGGTTTTTCAACACTGTTATCGCTGTGACTCAGCTTAATAAAATAATCCACATCATCGAATCACCCCTACACTACGGCCAAGGATATTCGTGTATTCATTAATGGTCATGATCATGCCAACAACTGTCCATCAATGCACTACGGGCCAATGATGACTTTTAACACATCATTTGTAACATTACGGTCATGATTATACCGAATAATCCCTGGTCATAATCATACCAAGTCCATCTATGCACTACGTGCCACATATGACTTTCAATATTTTATAAACATGAGGATGATGACAATGATATAAGAATTCAATAAAACAAGTTCAAGAATTAATTTATCCAAGAATTAATAACGTCCAAATTGTCAACATGATACTGCTTTGTGGAGTAAAATTCAAGAATGCTTAGAAGAATATTTTCATAAAAAGATACTGGATGAAACGCAATTATCAAGGATATTCCACAAATTTCATGGAGTATAGAAGTCAAAACTTAACCAACTGAGTACAATAAAGAATGGAATAACAAAAGAAATCACCATGCATGCGATAGACCGCACAAACAGGTTATTCCAACAGAATAATAAATAATGGAACCAGGTCCGGCGTAAACGCACAGACAGGATATTTTGACAGAATAATAAATAATGGAACCAGGTCCGGTGTAAAACACACAGACAGGATGTTCCAACAGAATAATAACAAGACGGAACTAGGTCCGGTGTAAAACACACAGACAGGATGTTCCAACAGAATAATAACAAAAACGGAACCAGGTCCGGTGTAAAACACACAGACAGGATGTTCCAACAGAATAATAGAAGAATGTCACCAAGTATAGGGTAGACCGCGTATACAGGTTATTCCAACAGAATAATAAGAAATGGAATAACAACAGTTCTCTTCATGAATAAGAAAGAATAACACCCCTTACCGGTTTAAAGAAGAGCTGAAATAAGGAAGTAGTTAAGTAGCAGAATACTCTTCTTCTCTCTCTCTATAGTTTCTCTCTATAGTTTCTCTCTCTAGAGTTCAGTGAATTCATAAGAAATAATGAAGGAATAAGCTGCTATTTATAGAAAAATAGAATGCATAGTAACTAATCCATGAACGGTCCAGATTGATTACTTTAATCTGACGGTTCATATTTAAAGAAATTTTTTTTAAATAAAATATAATATATTCTATTTATAGAATAACTTTAATAAAGTATTCTGTTTTATATAAAAAGATGTTTCTGTTTTATTACGTTAATAATACGAATAAAATAAAACGTCATTATCGCTAAATAATTCATATTATTAACTGACAATAATTGAATCAAACTGAGTGACTTCTCACATAAGCATTAATAATCAATACCGTGTGCTACTATGCAACCACACGTATTACTGTACTTTTACTACCGAGTAGTTCAACAGTAACAATGGTAAAATTTTCGCCGTTATTTTTAATAAAATATTTTTGTCGTTTTCTCAATCCGACAATAATTTCGTTGTGGGGTCCACCAATGATTGTGTCGTTGTACGAATATTCCCTGTTAAAACGAATATTCCCCGACCAATCGAATATTATATAACAACTTGCTTACTTTGCAAAATTTATAAATATTACCCACAACTATAATATTATATCAAATTAACTCCATAATATTCAAAAATGATATTTATAGAAAATTCATCTTTATTTATAAAAGTTGGGGTCTTACAACCTCCCCTTCTTATGAAATTTCGCCCTCGAAATTAGGGTACGTACCTGGTATGTCAAAGAGATAAGGATACCTTGATTTTATTTCAGATTCTAACTCCCAAGTCATTTCCTCAACATCGTGGTTTCTCCACAAAACTTTGGCTTGAGGTATAACCTTGGAGCGTAGAATATGTTCCTTCTTATCCAAGATTTGAACAGGAACTTCTTCATACGTCAAATCCTCCGCTATTTCGTCTGGTTCTAACTCAATAATGTGGTTCGGGTCTTCCACATATTTGCGTAACATGGATATGTGAAAAACGTTATGAACACGAGACATACTTGGCGGTAAAGCGAGTCTATAAGCCACAGTTCCTACTCGATCGAGGATTAAAAATGGACCGATGAATCGAGGATTGAGCTTTCCTCTCTTTCCAAATCTCGTAACTCCTTTCCATGGAGCAACACGTAAGAACACATGATCTCCTACATGAAATTCCACGTCCTTTCGATGAAGATCAGCATAACTCTTTTGTCGATCTTGTGAGGTTTTTATACGTTGTCGGATCGTTTGAATCTTTTCTATAGTCATACGTACCAACTCCGGTCCCAACAACGTTGCTTCACCCACCTCATCCTAGCATACTGGAGAACGACATTTTCTTCCATACAATGCTTCGAATGGAGCCATGCCAATACTTGCTTGATAACTGTTGTTGTAGGAAAACTCCACCAATGGTAAGAACTTGTCCCAACTTTCCTTGAAGTCAAAGACACAGAGTCTTAATAGATCTTCAAGAGTTTAAATAGTCCTCTCTGATTGTCCGTCCGTCTGAGGATGATATGCTGAACTAAATCGTAACTCCGTGCCCATAGCTTTTTGTAAACTAACCCAAAATCGTGAAGTGAATCTTGGGTCTCGGTCAGAAACTATGGAAACTGGCATACCATGCAGTCTTACAATCTCGTTTATGTACATACGAGCAAGACGTTCAAGTGTATAAGTTTCTCGTATCGGTAAGAAATGAGCAGACTTGGTCAATCTATCAACAATGACCCAAATCGCATCAATACCTTGAGAAACCCTAGGAAGACCGGTAACGAAATCCATGGTAATGTGATCCCACTTCCATTCTGGAATTTCAAGTGGTTGCAATGGACCTTTTGGTACTTGATGCTCCGCTTTGACTCGTTGACAAGTTAGACACCTTGAGATAAACAACGCTATCTCTCTCTTCATATTGTTCCACCAAAATGTATGACGAAGATCATAATACATTTTGGTACTTCCAAGATGGATTGCAAACGGTGTGTTGTGCGCCTCCATCATGATTTCATACTTTAAATCAGGGTTGTTAGGAACACAAAGTCTGGAGTTGACTCGAAGTATTCCTTCTTCATCGATTCTTGCTTCCGGCATAGCACCTTCTTGCACTTTCTTCCTTATACGCATCAGCTCCAGGTCTGTAGCTTGAGCAGCTTTAACTTTATCGATTAAAGTCGGTTCTACTCGTATATTCACCATCATCACATGGGTCCTTGGAGTCTTTAAATCTATCTCCATCCTTTGCAAATCACACAAAATGGGCCTTTGTGTTGACAATATCGCACTCGTACTTGCATATGGTCTTCTACTCAATGCGTCAGCTACCACGTTCGCTTTTCCAGGATGTTATTGAATGGTATGATCATAATCTTTCAACAGTTCAAGCCAACATCGTTGTCGCATGTTGAGTTCCTTTTGAGTGAAGAAATATTTAAGGCTTTTATGATCCGTAAAGATCTCCACCTTCTCCCCATACAAGTAATGCCTCCAAATTTTAAGTGCAAAGACAACAGCTGCCAACTCTAGATCATGAGTAGGATAATTCCTCTCATATTCCTTGAGTTGTCTTGATGCATAGGCTATGACTTTTCCATGTTGCATGAGAACACATCTCAACCCTTTGCTCGAAGCATCACTGTAGATGACAAATCCCTCCAAGCCAGATGGTATTGTTAGAATAGGTGCTGAAATGAGTCTCCTCTTAAGTTCTTGAAAACTATACTCACATTCTTCGCTCCAACCGAACTTTGTATCTTTCCGAGTCAGCTAAGTTAATGGAGTAGCGATTCGAGAAAATCCTTCCATGAATCTCCGATAATAACCAGCCAAACCAAGAAAGCTACGTACTTCGGTCACTGATTTAGGTTGCTCCCAGCTTTGAATAGCTTCAATCTTTGCCGGGTCAACCGATATTCTACGACTTGATACTACGTGCCCAAGGAATGCTACCTCTTCCAGCCAGAACTCGCATTTCTTCAACTTGGCATAAAGTTTGTATTCACGAAGCTTTTGGAGTACCAACCTCAAATGTTGCTCATGATCTTCACGGCTTTTGGAATAAACAAGGATGTCATCGATAAAGACGACCACAAAGTGATCCAAATATTCTTTGAATACCCTGTTCATCATATCCATGAAGGCAGCAGGAGCATTAGTCAATCCAAAAGATATAACTAAGAATTCATAATGCCCATACCGAGTTCTGAAGGCAATCTTTGGAATATCCTCAGTTCTAACCTTCAGCTGATGATATCCAGAACGAAGATCGATCTTTGAAAAGTATTGTGCTCCTTGCAACTGGTCAAATAGGTCATCAAAATCGTGGCAATGGGTACCTATTTTTGATGGTGACATGATTCAACTCCCGATAATCAATACAAAGTCGCATACTCCCATCTTTCTTCTTCACGAACAGAACAGGAGCACCCCAAGGAGAAGTACTAGGACGAATAAAACCAATGTCTAACAATTCCTGCAGTTGGGTCTTTAACTCCTGAAGTTCAATATGAGCCATTCGATATGGGGCTTTGGAAATGGGTTTTGTACCGGGTTCAAGGTCGATACAAAATTCAATTTCACGCTTTGGGGGTAGGCCGGGAAGTTCTTCGGGAAATACGTCAGGAAATTTATTAACAACAGAAATATCATTCAAAGCTGACGTATTTTTATTTAGATCTGTGGCATGAGCTAAGAAAGCTTGACATCCATTTTTCAATAAACGAATAGCTTTATGGCTTGAGATGACAGCGATTGATTTTAATGGTTTGGTTGCTTGAATTCGCATAATAGGTCGATTAGGAATATGAAAGCTAACAACTTTACGAAAATAATCAATTTTTGCATGATAAGTAGTTAACCAATCAATCCCTAGAATCACGTCAAATGCAAGTATTTTTAATGAAATAAGATCGACAGGTAATGTGTGGGTACCAACTTGAACTAAACAAGTCTTATAAACCGTGGATGTAATGAAGGTTTCTCCCAATGGAGTTTCAACAGCTAAGTCAAAGTCTAATTTCTCCGGAATCAAACTTAATCGATGAGCGCAAGTAGGAGAAATAAAAGAATGGGTAGAACCGGTATCAAATAAAGTATAGACTTTGTTAGAGTTTATGATAAGCTTACCCGTGATGACCTCATTCGGGTTCCTTGCTCTCTGGGAGTTCACAACAAACGCTCTCCCTTACACAACCGGTTTTGACTTTTTTGGGACGGCCTTTGGTGCCTCCATCCTAGCTGAATTTGTCTTCGGTAAACGACAAAATCGGGCTAAATGACGTTCTCTTCCACAATTATAACATGCTTTGGACGACATCGCGCAGTTTGGACTGATGTGCCCCTCCCCTCCGCATTTGAAACATATGATAGGTGGTCGTTCTCCTTCCTTAACGACAGGTGCTGGTGCTGACGTCTTTCCATCATTGTTGAATCTCCTCTTTTTGAAATGCCCATTCTTATTGTTTTGGCCCTGATTACCACCGAAGTGGTTACCATTTCTGGCCTGTTGATTCCCTCCACGCTTGTTATCACCGCTTCGATGACTGCTTTCACTGGTATTATCATTTTGTCGGCTGCTCTCTTTTGGTTACGTTGTCTCGTTATCGCACTCCACCAACTGAGCCCTATTTACAACATCTGAATACAAACACAGTTTATGAGAAACAAGGTGTTGACGTATCTCCGGCTTCAAACCTCTTAAAAATAACTGCGTCATTCTTTCTTCATTATCCACCAGGTGGGACGCAAACCGGGATAACTCCGCAAATTTTGCCTCGAACTGCGACACGGTCATATTATTCTGCTCCAATTTGATGAACTCCACCTCCTTCATGTGACGAATACTCTCGGAAAAGTATTTGTCATTAAACAGCTCTTGGAACTTCTCCCAAGACATCTTTAGTGCGGCAGGTTGAGTACGTTTTATCGATTCCCACCAGTAATCTGCCTCTCCTCGCAACATAAAGGCGGCAAAGGGAACCTTTTGCTCCTCAGAGCAACCCAAGACATCAAATATCTTGGTGATCTGCTTTATCCATGTTTCAGCTACAAGTGGTTTGGGTTCTCCCTTAAACTCCGGTGGTCCCAGCTCCTTAAACTGTTTAGCGGTGTCCGCCTGAGAGTTTCCAGTATTTCCACCTACGTTGTGGACAGGAGCCGCTTTCACCTGTTGTTGCATGAATTGCATAAAACCTCTGAACATTCCATCATTCATCATCTGGTCAGTGTTGTTGTTTGCATGAGGATTGCCACCTTCCTGATGAACATTATCCTGATTATTGATATGTGGTGAATCAATAATCGCCTGTGCTCCATTGCTATTCTCAACATTCTCAGATGCCATTTTCAGATACTGCCACAAAATAAAAGTTAATTGATATGTCATATATTATCCTTATATTATGACCGACCAATTAAATAACCTGCAAATAAACTTAGGTAGGTCATACTAGCGAAGGAATTCCCCGTCTCTCCCCTCCTAGTTCTATTCTCACATCTTAGCCAGGGATCATATCCCTAAGCTCTGATACCAACTGTGACGCCCCCAAAATTAGGTATACATCACCCATCTTGGGTCGCCAGATACATAGTACAGAATACATATATAACTTACTAATACAACTGTCGTGTACAATACGACAAAACATAAACTGTGAGTTTGAATACAAATATTATCTTCTAGAGAGTATTCATACTCAAAAGGAGTCCTCATTACATTTATTAACACACTATTACATAGAATAGTGAGGACTACTAACTAATACTATCATTCGAACCATCACTCCGTTCCCCGACTTGCCCCAGCTACGTTCTCATTTCCTGAAGAGAACAGTGAAAGAAAGGGTGAGCTCAACTAGCCCAGTAAGAAATATTATGAATAAGATAATGCAGAATAAATTATCATTAGCCTTCAACAATGTTAAACTGATAAAACATAATAGACATCAAGTTTAACTGCAGTGGAACAAGCAATCCATTAAAAGAGTCAAGTAAAAAATAAACTCTACTATCTTTTATGATTTAAAAGGTTTTTCAACACTGTTATCGCTGTGACTCAGCTTAATAAAATAATCCACATCATCGAATCACCCCTGCACTACGGCCAAGGATATTCGTGTATTCATTAATGGTCATGATCATGCCAACAACTGTCCATCAATGCACTACGGGCCAATGATGACTTTTACCACATCATTTGTAACATTACGGTCATGATTATACCGAATAATCCCTGGTCATAATCATACCAAGTCCATCTATGCACTACATGTCACAGATGACTTTCAACATTTTATAAACATGAGGATGATGACAATGATATAAGAATTCAATAAAACAAGTTCAAGAATTAATTTATCCAAGAATTAATAACGTCCAAATTGTCAACATGATACTGCTTTGTGGAGTAAAATTCAAGAATGCTTAGAAGAATATTTTCATAAAAAGATACTGGATGAAACGCAATTATCAAGGATATTCCACAAATTTTATGGAGTATAGAAGTCAAAACTTAACCAACTGAGTACAATAAAGAATGGAATAACAAAAGAAATCACCATGCATGCGATAGACCGCACAAACAGGTTATTCCAACAGAATAATAAATAATGGAACCAGGTCCGGCGTAAACGCACAGACAGGATATTTCGACAGAATAATAAATAATGGAACCAGGTCCGGTGTAAAACACACAGACAGGATGTTCAAACAGAATAATAACAAGACGGAACCAGGTCCGGTGTAAAACACACAGACAGGATGTTCCAACAGAATAATAACAAAAACGGAACCAGGTCCGGTGTAAAACACACAGACAGGATGTTCCAACAGAATAATAGAAGAATGTCACCAAGTATAGGGTAGACCGCGTATACAGGTTATTCCAACAGAATAATAAGAAATGGAATAACAACAGTTCTCTTCATGAATAAGAAAGAATAACACCCCTTACCGTTTTAAAGAAGAGCTGAAATAAGAAAGTAGTTAAGTAGCAGAATACTCTTCTTCTCTCTCTCTATAGTTTCTCTCTATAGTTTCTCTCTCTAGAGTTCAGTTAATTCGTAAGAAATAATGAAGGAATGAGCTGCTATTTATAGAAAAATAGAATGCATAGTAACTAATCCATGAACGGTCCAGATTGATTACTTTAATCTGACGGTCCATATTTAAAGGAATTTTTTTTAAATAAAATATAATATATTCTATTTATAGAATAACTTTAATTAAGTATTCTGTTTTATATAAAAAGATGTTTCTGTTTTATTACGTTAATAATACGAATAAAACAAAACGTCATTATCGCTAAATAATTCATATTATTAACTGACAATAATTGAATCAAACTGAGTGACTTCTCACATAAGCATTAATAATCAATACCGTGTGCTACTATGCAACCACACGTATTACTGTACTTTTACTACCGAGTAGTTCAACAGTAACAATGGTAAAACTTCCGCCGTTATTTTTAATAAAATATTTTTGTCGTTTTCTCAATCCGATAATAATTTCGTTGTGGGGTCCACCAATGATTGTGTCGTTGTACGAATATTTCCTGTTAAAACGAATATTCCCCGACCAATCGAATATTATATAACAACTTGCGTACTTTGCAAAATTTATAAATATTACCCACAACTATAATATTATATCAAATTAACTCCATAATATTCAAAAATGATATTTATAGAAAATTCATCTTTATTTATAAAAGTTGGGGTCTTACACCTTTTTTTCCTTTCCTTGTAGCCAATTCTTGGCCATTCCTTTTCTCTTCTCCGCTAATTCTTTTTCTCCTTAACCATCACATAAATATATGTGGGAGATTAGCAACAAAGTGGCTCCTTAATTAATGTGACACATAGCTTAAATTGGAAAAATCTTTAACCACATGTGTGGTTTATAAAGTGATGATGTGTAACCACCATTTCCTCTCATTTTCTTCCTACAATAATCTGGCCATGTGGCCCTTTTATCTTCCAAGACTTGTTTTTTTTAATGCTCCACTTAGTATATCAAATGTTAAATATGCCCCTCTCCCATTGGGCTCCAAATTTGGGCTCCTATTTTAATTCTTTGGGCTAAAATAAATAACATATTCCAACACTTTTAATATTATCATTCCTTAATTATTTAATTAGGATTTTCATTTCCTTAATTATAACTTAAATCCTTACTCATGCGCTTATTTTCTTAACTCAATTAGACTTACTATAATTAGGTTATAAAATTAATTAATTGAGATATATAAAATAATCTCTTAAAATTAGTATATACTTTATATACTAATATTCTCCCGTATCTTAACTCTTAAGTTATTCAATTTTTCATTCCTAATATATAATTAGATTACCTTAGTTTATTTTATTTGTTTATAATAAACAAATAGAAACAAACACATATTATTCATATGCATTTACTCACATATAACAATACACAAAATCATAAAAGTCTTTCACAAGAAATTTTTTAAATCCATACCGTATTTCCAGTCTAGGTCTTATTATTCAACCTTTATTTAATCAATTAAGATTTTATTAATCGTATAAATTCTCAAGTTGTTACATTCTTCCCCCCTTATAAGGATTCCGTCTTCGGAATCACCGCTTTCTTATCCTCTACAATCTTTTAAAGTTGTATCATCAATTCATTCTTATCAACACAATATTATTTTGTGTCTCATATTCTAACCTATGACTTGGATCTATAAAAAAAACTATTCACAGCATTATCTATCCAATATTGCTCGTGTAATTTAATTTATCAACGAAATCATTACATGTCGCCACTTTCTAGGCTGCTATTGCATCTGGAATTGTCATGCTAAAAGTGAATGCTGTTGGTATTCCTTGCTGAGCTAATTCTTTGATCCATATTGTTCCGCTATTGGTTCCCTCAGACGTTCCACCACCTTCAGTCTTCATCCTTTCCACACGTGCCTTCAAATCGTTTTGTTCTTCGATCATCTCGCGTAACGCTCTCTCTGTCTGATACAACTCCTCCAAGAGAAATATTTTACTTCGAAATTCTTTAACTTCTGCAGATACTTGATCTTGTTTTCCAACTTTAGGTTTACTCTCTAACTCCACCTTAGCTTCTTCGGACTCTACCTCCTCATCTCCACTCAGATACATCTCGGGATAATCATCATGATCACTCCCCAGATTCACAATGGGTTCATCTTTTTCCACTTCTTCAACTGACTCGTTCTGCGCTGGCACCTCGGCTATTGGCACTGGTGCAATAGCCGCTAGCATCTCCGTACACATTTCAACTTCTCCTGACATCCTATTATCAATTTAAATAACTTGATTAATTAGTACTTCACCAGGACAAACTTAATACATACGATGTCCACACATCTCACTATTGATACACTTTATCAATCTCTCACTTAGTACTCTAAATGAGTATTCTCTATCTCTCACTTATGGTTATAATCCTAGGGTTTTTCCCACCCACTTAAGGTTTATAACCTACAGTTTTGATGCCAACCTGTGACGCCCCCAAATTCGGGTTACTTGACCCCCGAGTTTGGTGTTCCCGATCCAACATATAAATAACATCTAACTACCCATTCATTTATGAATATAAACACACATCTCATTAACTTATATTGTTAATATATTACCCCAGATTCTCTAACCTTAACATTACAAACATACTCTTAGATATACAAAAAGAGTTTACAAATACAACATAATAATAATGTTCATTACACTAATCCAGTAATAAGCCTTTGCCCTTGTTCTTCTCAGCCCCGCCAGCCTCTTCGTTCCTAGCTGAAATGTTTTATTTAGCAAGGGTGAGCAACAAATTTGCCCCGCAAGTTAAGACATACAATGGATGTAAAAGAATCAAGAATAACAGACTATCTATTTTGATAGAATGACACCAAAGTTCGGAGAACTTTGAAATAGCTGAATAATTCGTTAATCACTAACAAGTCTTCTCTCAACCTATGCATGTAAGACCCCAACTTTTATGAATAAAGAATAATTTTCTCTAAATATCATTTTGAATATTATGGTGTGGATTTTATATAATGTTATAGTTGTGGATAATATTTATAAACTTTGCAAAGTAAGCAAGTTGTTATAAAATATTCATTTGGTCGGAGAATATTCTTTTTGTCAGAGAATATTCATGCGATGGCACAATCATTGGTGGATCCCACAACATAATTATTATCAGAGTTAAAAAACGACTGAAATATCTTTTTATAAAAATAACGGTGAAAGTTTTACCGTTAACTGTTGAAATACCCAGTGGTAAAAGTACAGTAATACGCGTGGTTGCATAGTAGTACACAATATTGATTATTGATACTTACGTAAGAAGCCACTCAGTTATACTCAATTATTGCTACTATAATTGTTGCATAGTATCTCATATTATTGATTCAATTATTGTCACAGTATAATCTGCATAATATTTTATATTATTAAATCAATAATTGAGACGACAAAGTTATTCATATTGTTATTTGCAATATTGACGATGTCTAGAAAGTTCTGTCGAGGAGAGGTTTGGTCACCTAATTGCGCGTCAATAGGGAGAAATTCTTATCAGAAAGCCCCCTCTTTCCTGGGAATGATCTGGTTGTTAAATATTGTGAGTTATAATATTAATGATGAATAATTGTTGGAAGATTAAAATGTGTCGATTGAAGATAAAATGATTTGTGGTTATCCAATCTTTGATATAAATAAGAAGTCTGTTATAAGACGTTTGTGGTAAGTTTAGTTTATTCTATGGGGGCCCATATGTCATCATCTAAGAGTCACTTTCACCAATAGTAATTGCCTTTACCAGACGTCAAACCACTTGCCGTTTCATATTACAGGCGTCGAACCACTTGTCGTTTCACATTACAGGCGTCGAACCACTTGTCGTTTCACATTACAGGCGTCAAACCACTTGTTGTTTCACATTACAGGCGTCAAACCACTTTTCTTTTCACATCACCAGTCATCAAGCCACTTGCCTCTTCACATTGTAAGGGCTAAGCTAGAAATCTTCTATAAATAGAAGCTTATTTTTTCTTTCATTCTCACCAATTCACTATGACTCACAAGAGAATTCTATAGAGAGAGAATCAGAGAGAAAGAAGAAGAGTATTCTGTTACTACACTATTTCAGTATCCAATCTCCTACTAAGGTAAAGGGTACTATTTCTTTCGTATTCGTAAGGGATATTATTTTTGTTCAATATTCGTATGAAATAATATTTTCTTTCATACGCTGTAGTATATATAAGTAATATTATTTCGTTTCAGATTCTGAATTATACACTGTAACGACCCCAAAATTTATACAATTCAACTATCGACTTCAGTCGTTAACAATACATTCAACCTCTAATTTTATATCATTAAACGATAATACAACCATTGAAATATGCGGAATAATTAAAATTTTCTATTACAAATTATTCTCGTTCCCAAAATCTTCAACCTTTACATCTAACTGTCTCAGAATCATTTTAGTCACATAACAACGCATAGTAGTTGTAATGTAAACTTTACTCTATATCTCATAAGTCTGGTGACATCCAACTTTGGATATGCCGTAAACATCATATTAATCTATTTTTCAAAGTTATTGGACACCCATTTCAGATAATATAGACAGTACAAAACAATGTTCAAAAAGGGGCGTTCAAAACTATTTTTCATTATTTACCAACTTTACCCCCTCTCGCTAAAATAGTCATAACTTTTCCGTTTCAAAACATTTTTGAGCGATTCTTGAGCCCACAAGAAGCTAACTTCCGGGACTACAACTTTTATTCTTTGACCTTTTCCAAATTCTAAACACAGAATTCTAGAAAATTAGTTTAGGGTGACTGCCCCGAGTTGGTTAGAAAGTTTTGACGCAACTACTTTGAATGGTCCTAACTCTTTGCTCCGAAGTCGGAATTAGTCCATTCCGGAGTCTATGCAAAGCTTATTCAGTGTACTATAACACACCAAAAGCCCAAAAGTTTCTAAATAATCTAGGTAACCCCGAATTTTTGTTTTTGGATCAGCAGTCCACTAGTTTTTCAGACTTCTCGTTTTGACATCCAAAACTCGCCTCGACTCGTTCCAACCCAACTTTCTTTACAAATAAGTCTTATTTAACATAATCAGACTCGTCTAAGGTCTCGACTCCATATATCTAATTACAATCATTAGAACTCATATACATAATCAATTCCAAGCCAAAATAAACATAGTAAACTAACTAGTTTACTAACAAAACTAACTAAACTTCAAAAATTCAAACTTTAACTAACAAACTAAATACACTATTTAAAATAATAACACTACCAAAAATTAAATAAAAAACATACCCGAAAATATGAGTTCCACAAACTGACTACGCACTTCAACCCTAAAATTTAACTAAGGAGGTTTTTATAAAAAGTCCTCTCACAACAAAGTCTTTCTCAAAATTGGAGGCCTTATTTTTGGTGAATGAAACAAAGGGTCAAGCCCTTCTATTTATAGGTTTAACAAAGGGATAAAGTTCTCAATTTAGTCGATCTGGGACTTGGTTTATACTAATTCTAATTGGTTTACACTAATTTTTCATATTTTTAACATGCAAAGTGTATTCATTCATCATGAATTCGTTTCTTAACCAATTCGATCCGTTCAAGTTGTGTTGTTTTTGTTTTATAGAGGAGAACAATAATCATCCATCAATTTAAAGTTTCAATCTCGAATTCATCATCAATTTTAGTCTCAAAGTACACCAAAACACACATTACCATCAAAACCCAAATTCCTCTTCTTTAGCATAAATACATGAATTTGATTTCTAAAAAATCGTTTTTAGATGACCATTATGAAATTATAAAATCTAATAACATATATAACATCATAACCCATAAATTCATTAACCAAAACCCCAATTTTAAAAGAAACTCAAGAACACATAAACTAGAAATATAAACTATATTATGTACCTTTAATTCCATAAAAATAAAATTAACCTTATAAGTAAAATTATAATTTATATTCAACCATTATAATCATAACATTATTTAACAAATTCTCACTCCTCTAATTTAATTAAATTAGAATATCACCATTATACTCGCGTAATAAAATACGTATAAATCTCATATATTTTATCACACTTAAATAAATTATCCCATAACAATTTTCATCAAATATTTATTTAATACCATAAATATTCATTTTATTCCATAAAGTTTCCAACTAAAATATTTAGTGTACTTAATAAATATTTTACTCGCATTATACTAATATTTATATTTTTATGCAATATATTACCTTCTCACTTTATGAAATCAATTATACTTGTACTAATTCACTATTTTAATTAAGTGAATTATTCACACTATTTGTGAAACTTAATTCATAATAATTTCCATTGCCCACAAGGCATAATAATTAAAATTATATTATCACATAACATAATTTCAACTTAATTAAATTAACTAATATTATTTAATTTCTTTAATAGTTTAATTAACTATTAAATCTCACATTCTCCAACATATGAATATATAATTCTCTTCACACCAAATCACATAATTCAAAATATATACACCTTATAATAAGACTTTTAATTATTAAATTCTTATTTTAATAACTTATAAAAATTCGGGTTGTCACATTCTTCCCTCCTTATAAGGATTCCGTCCTCGGAATCAAAGAAACCTCCCTTACTCGGTTTTCACCAAATTTCTTTCCAAAATTTATCGTTGAATGTCTTCAACACATTATCTTACTATAGGTTTTATATTTCCTACTACATTCATTTCTTCAACAAATTCTAGGTTTTATTTCATAACTTTCACTTGAACTCAATTATATTTTGAGTATTATATATTCTTTAAACCATCCATTTCCTTTTCTAAGGATCGTTATCATAAACACAAGGGATATTACATTCACCTTTTCTTCTAAGAATTTCGTCCTCGAAATTTTATCGATCAATCTTTATTCTTTCAATCTATCAAAATAGATTTTACGTTAATACTTTATTTATTCATTAGGTTCTATAACCACTTTTTTTCCACAAAGATCTTTCTATAATTATTAACTTTTCAATTAAAAGTTTTATATTATTCTTTGATAACTCATCTCCTTCTCATTTCAAAATTTTTTTTCTCACTTATTCAATATATTCATCATTCAGTGTCGCATTTTACGACTTACTTCTTTCTAAGGAATATCATCCTTACCACATTCGACTTTTAGAATAGCAAGAATCTTCCACAATTTCTCAATAATTGGGAAGCAGTATGAATAACTCAGGAATTTAAAAGATTCCAAATCATGTTGAGGGGTCATAAGACCTTGAACTACGTCCACGGTTATAAGTACTCTTTCAACTTAAACCTTAGCAGTCATTAGACTATAGGGACTCCCGTACTTAGGGTGTTAAGCCCTTCGTACGATGTATTGTGCACAAATATTTAAACGCTATGCGTATGTCCATAGTCATAAGTAATCTTTCAACTTAAACTTTAACAGTCATAAAACTATAGAACTCCTCGTACTTAGGGGGATCAGCCCTTCGTACAATGTATTGTCCACAAACATCGAAACGCCTCTGCGTAATCCCCTATAAAAGAGTTGTTCATCTCAGCTTTTCAACATCTGAATCCGCACCAAAATAATTTGGTTTGACATAACTTCTCAAGAAACGCTTGAATTTCATAAACATTTGTCTAGCTGAATCAAATAGCTTAGACTCATACCAATAATTCGAATATCAATCGAAACATGTCTAGCCAAATTCAATTGGCAATAATTTATCTTTAAAATTCTGAAAATTATTTTATGACGTCATGATACCGCACTGTATTTACAGTTCGTTTGAGGATTTCGTCATTTTGTGACTTTGTCATACTACATCATACCATAGTGGGCTGACGATCCTTAGATCACATCCAACACTAAGAAATTTTGCATTGATAACTCCATCGTTTTTATCATCTTTGCATCAAGTTACATGATGCATTAATGATATAAAATACATTTTGATATTTTCAAATTATTTTCGTCTAGCCGAAGCAATTAGCATAGACTCTTCTTTAAATAGTTCAAAACCCTTGAAAATCAGTTTTAGTGTTATCATGTCGTAATAGATAACGAGATGTTAGTGGCTCACAGTCCACAAACACACCCTTGTCACCATATGATGCTATTAACAAAAATTCATTTATATTTTTAAAGGCACATCAGTGCGAATTTAGCTTGATGTCAAAAATTTTGAAGTCTAGCATAGCTAGAAGATTTGGAAAACTTATGTCTCCACCATCAACTCCACTTTCTATAATGATCCATTGCTTAATCAGTCTATCTTTTCCTATCATCCTCAATACTCCATTCACACTTATCTATACCCCAGTTCATCAAACTTACCACACTTTGGAAGTTCAGGAACTTGCCACAATAATATGAGTTTAAGAACTTATCCTAGTCAGACCATAGGCGTCCATTCGCTGAGGGGTTTAAAAATATACCATATTATTAAGAGTCACAAACTTACCATATGCATTAGTTTTAAGAACCGTACCTAATCTTAATATCGTCTATCCTAACCTTAAAAGCCTCTAACTATCAAATATACACATGAGAAAAGAATCACCTTTCCACCACATATACATTGATAGTGCGACACCGACATTCCAATTATTATCAATGTGATAAACCAAGTACATGCACCAAATCTCTGCCCATACAAAGGTTTTGTACAACTTAGTCACCATATGAGTCCTCAATTAAAATCCCCACCTAAAATTACCTTACCCTTAACAAATTGCCCTTAACTTGCTCAATACGAATTCCTCGTATCACATTATCTATAACTCCTCGTGAGTCTATCTTGTACTATTTCATAGTACATCAACTTCATAGCATCAAGCTATAATTATTCAAACATTACATACCATCCTCCTTTTATAACTTAAACAGATCACGTCATAATCTTATTCTATAATCATCTCCCTTAAAAGTATTTTCTTAACTCGTGATCGTTTTGTTTTATGATCCTCTTTCTTTCCTTTTTCATCATTTACGATTTCATTTATGCTTTTAATCTTACAGGCTTTGTCCATTTATCATTATTTGTTATCTTGGCTATTGGAGTTAAGTAACTCCCATTTCTTATCTTTATATCTCTTCAAGATTCTTCTTTGAATTTTCTTATTTATATAATAATTCTTCCTTTAAGAATTTCTAACTTCATTTACATTGCTCAACATTTCATTTGAGTTCCACATTTTCATCATACGTATCCATTTTCTATACTTGGTATACATCGAGTCTCTAACAGTTTCAATATGGTACGCTGAGTGATTTTCCACAAACAACCAACAAACTAGGTTCCGAGTTGCTAGTTCATATATACCTCCGCTCTATGAAGGAATCGTTTAGCCCAGATATCATACATCAACTATTAAAGAGTGCGATTGTATTATAGTTAAATATAACTTTCTATTCTTAACTTCTTTATCATTCTCTTTTTATAGACATTGTCTATTTATTATCACCTTACATCCTTATTATTGGAGTTGGGTAACCCCACATTCATATTCCTTATAACTTTGCGAGATTCTTCTTTGAATCCTCTTTCGCATGTTTTAATCTCTTCTTTATAAATTTCTTAAATTACTTCTTATTGTTCAAACTCTATTTGAGCTTATTCATTCATTATCTTCACCTCTCTTCTTTAAGGTTATAGCCTAAGGTACTCTTACTTAAGGTTTCTAACCTATCAGCTTTGATACCAACTGTAACGACCCCAAAATTTATACAATTTAACTATCGACTTTGGTCATTAACAATACATTCAACATTTAATTTTACATCATTAAACGATAATACAACCATTGAAATTTGCGGAATAATTAAAATTTTCTATTATAAACTATTCTCGTTCCCAAAACCTTCAACCTTTACATCCAACTGTCGCATAATCATTTTCATACTACAAGAGTTTACATCGCAAAACGATATTACAATTCAACATTAATACATTATTCGGAACCTTAAACATGATTCAAATATTAATAACTCAGCCAAAGTATATAAATATTCAAGTATCACATCTGATTCATATCTTTCAAGTAGCACATAACTTTACCTTAAATCTTTAACCTGCAAAAGTGGTTATTTACAAGGTTGAGCTCGACAGTCCAGCAAAATCTAACAGTTTTCATACATCACATAGCATATAATAACATGCTCGATGTACATCTTATAAACATTGGACTAACATAACAAACATGTTGTAGTTCATATAACAAATATAAAAATTTAGTTCCTTACTCAATCAACATTCATTACTCAATCAACGTAGTCATAAACTAACTTTAAGATTTCATACTTTCAATATTAATATAACATACCATGTTATTTGCAATAAAGATTTCAAACAGTTCATCATCAAATTCACATAGCAAATAGGAACTGAAAGACTTGCCTTGATCGTTGTTTACCAATAACAGTTTAACAGCTTACAGTTATCTGCATTTCACGTGCCCTATACACAATTATATAATCATACACATCAACTATTAGTCACATAGCAACGCATAGTAGTTGTAATATAAACTTTACTCTATATCTCATAAGTCTGATGACATCCAACTTTGGATTTGCCGTAAACATCATATTAACCTATTTTTAAAAGTTATTGGACACCCATTTCGGATAAGATAGACAGTTCAAAATAGTGATCAAAAAGGGGCGTTCAAAACTATTTTTCATTCTTTCCCAACTTTACCCCCTCTCGCTAAAACAGTCATAACTTTTTCGTTTCAAAATATTTTTGAGCGATTCTTGAGCCCACGCGAAGCTAACTTCCGGGACTACAACTTTTGTGCTTTGACCTTTTTCAAATTCTAAACACAGAATTCTAAAAATTTAGTTCAAGGTGACTTCCCCGAGTTGGTTAGACAATTTTGACGCGACTACTTTGAATGGTCCTAACTCTTTGCTCCGAAGTCGGAATTAGTCCGTTCCAGAGTCTATGGAAAGCTTATTCAGTGTACTATAACATATCAAAAGCCCAAAATTTTCTAAATAATCTAGATAATCCCAAATTTTTATTTTTGGATCAGCAGTCCACTAGTTTTTTGGACTTCTCGTTTTGACATCCAAAACTCGTCTCGACTCGTTCCAACCCAACTTTCTTTACAAATAAGTCTTATTTAACATAATCAAACTCGTCTAAGGTCTCGGCTCCATATATCTAATTACAATCATTAGAACTCATTTACATAATCAATTCCAAGCCAAAATAAACATAGTAAACTAACTAGTTTACTAACAAAACTAACTAAACTTCAAAAATTTAAACTTTAACTAACAAACTAAATACAATATTTAAAATAATAACATTACCAAAAATTAAATAAGAAACGTACCCGAAAATACGAGTTTCACAAACTGACTACGCACTTCCATGCCAAAATTTAACTAAGGAAGTCTTTATAAAAAGTCTTCCCACAATAAAGCTTTTCTCAAAATTGGAGGCCTTATTGTTGGTGAATGAAACAAAGGGACAAACCCTTCTATTTATAGGTTTAACAAAGGGGTAAAGTTCTCAATTTAGTCGATCTGGGACTTGGTTTATATTAATTCTAATTGGTTTATACTAATTTTTCATATTTTTAACATGCTAAGTGTATTCATTCATCATAAATTCGTTTCTTAACCAATTCGATCCGTTCAAGTTACGTTGTTTTCGTTTTATAGAGGAGAACAATAATCACCCATCAATTTAAAGTTTCAATCACGAATTTATCATCAATTTTAGTCTCAAAGTACACCAAAATACACATTATCATCAAAACCCAAATTCTCCTTCTTTAACATAAATACATGAATTTGATTTTTGAAAAATCATTTTTAGATGACCATTACGAAATTAAAAAACCTAATAATATATATAACATCATAACCCACAAATTCATTAACCAAAACCCCAATTTTAAAATAAACTCAAGAACACATAAACTAGAAATATAAACTGGATTATGTACCTTTAATTTCATAAGAAATAAAATTAATCTTATCAGTAAAATTATAATTTTATTCAACCATTATAATCATAACATTATTTAACAAATTTTCACTCCTCTAATTTAATTATTTAATTAAATTAGAATATCACTATTATACTCGCGTAATAAAATACGTATAAATCTCATCTATTTTATCACACTTAAATAAATTATCTCATAACAATTTTCATCAAATATTTATTTAATACCATAAATATTCATTTTATTCCATAAAGTTTCCAACTACAATATTTAATGTACTTAATAAATATTTTACTCGCATTATACTAACATTTATATTTTCATGTAATATATTACCTTCTCACTTTATTAAATCAATTATACTTGTACTAATTCACTATTTTAATTAAGTGAATTATTCACATTATTTATGAAACTTAACTCATAATAATTCCTATTGTCCACAAGGCATAACAATTAAAATTATATTATCTTATAACATAATTTCAACTTAATTAAATTAACTAATATTATTTAATTTCTTTAATAGTTTAATTAACTATTAAATCTCACATTCTCCAACATATGAATATATAATTCTCTTCACACCAAATCACATAATTCAAAATATATACACCTCATAATAAAAATTTTAATTATTAAATTCTTATTTTAATAACTTATGAAAATTCGGGTTGTCACATCCTTCCCTCCTTATAAGTATTCCGTCCTCGGAATCAAAGAAACCTCACTTACTCGGTTTTCACCAAATCTCTTTTCAAAATTTATCGTTGAATATCTTCAATACATTACCTTAATATAGGTTTTATATTTTCTACTACATTTATTTCTTTAACAAATTATAGGTTTATTTCATAACTTTCACTTGAACTCAATTATATTTTGAGTATTATATATTCTTTAAACCATCCATTTTCTTTTCTAAGAATCGTTATCATAAACGCTCGGGATATTACATACACTTATGTTGTTAAGTATTACTTCTATACTCCTTGAAATTAGTAGAATATCCTTAAAATTTGTGCTTCATCTAGTATTGTTTCACAATGATAATTTTCTGAACAATCTTGTTAAAGTTTAATCTTTTCATGTCGGAATACTATTCACAGGATACTATTCATGAAGTACTATTCACGGGGTACTATTCATGACAAATGTTAATTTCTTTTCTGTCCAAATTATTTTTGATATAATGTTATTCTTGAATTTTACTCCACAAAGCAGTATCATGTTGACAATTTGGACATTATTGAATTCTGGATAAATTGAATTATAAATCTTTAAAATTTATCATTGCTCTCATTTAATTGAATTCTTATATCATTGTCATCATCCTCATGCTTAGATTATGATGAAAGTCATATTTGGCCGTAGTGCATAGATGAACTGTTGATTAGTATGATTATGATCAGGAATCATTCGGTATAATCATGACCCGTAATGTTACAAATGATGTGGTAAAAGTTCTCATTGGCCCGTAGTGCATTGATGGACAGTTGCTGGTATGATCATGACCATTGGTGATAATAATGAATATCCTTAGCCCGTAGTGCATGGATAATTCAGTGATATGGATTATTTATTTAGCTGAGTCCCAGCGATAAAATTGATGATAAACTTTTTAAATCATAGAAGATAGTAAATATCATGCTCTACTTAACTCTTCTAATGGATTGCTTGTTCCACTGCAGTTAAACTTGATGTTTATTATATTTTATCAGTTTAACATTATTGAAGGCTAATGATAATTTATTCTGCATTATCTTAGTCTTAATATTTCTTACTGGGCTGGTTGAGCTCACCCTTTTGCTTTCATTGTTCTCTTCAGAAAATGAGAATATAGTTGGGACAAGTCAGGAAATGGGGTGACGGTCCAGATAGGTGGCTATAGTAGTCCTCACTATTATGTGAAATAGTGTAATAATAACTATAATGAGGACTTTATTTGAGTTTGGATACTCTCTACGAGACATTATCCGTGTTGAAACTCTCAGCTACGTTTTGTCGTACTGTATAAAAGAAGTTTGTATTTAAATTCTGTACCATGTATTTGGCGACTCAAGATGGGTGATGTATACCTATTTTGGGGGCGTCACAATGCAACACAATAATTTGATAATGAAAGAGTACAATGCTTTCAAGGTTTCGACAATATTCAATTGAATAACAAGATGGAAATATTTTTCAGAGTTTATGCTGAGTGATCCAAATAGATCTCGAACTTCTCTTCTCGAGTAACAATTAAAGATATACTTGGATATACCCAGGTGTATCAGATAACCATAAAGATTAAATCATACCCCCAGCAAGTATATAAAGTGATCAGCTTTATTATACCCTATATTATGCATAATACTTAAAACACACGCAATGACCGAATATACGACCAAAAGGTTTTCTTTTCATAAAAAAAGGTTGTTCTTCTCAGTCTTATAATCAGAATTTGAATTATAACAACGAAATATGATGATTTTAATTTCTAATTGCTTCTCTTCTCTTCTTGAACCTATCAGGTTTACCTTATCGATCTAGCCGAAACAATTGGTATCGATCTGTCAATAATAAATGAGTTCTCTGCTCTTCTCTTCTCGAACCTATCAAGTTTGCTTTATCGATCTAGCCGAAACAATTGACATTGACCTGTCAATAATAATTGAGTTCTCTGCTCGAACTTATCAGGTTTCAACAAAAGTTTGTCTAGCTAGAACAATTAGCTAAGACATATCTCAATACGATTCAACAATATACAGGAATTATATGTACTATTTGCAATCAATAATAGCTTCTACGGATGTGAATATGCAACAACAGTTATTCTCTAAGTATATTCTCAGAATCACTAATTCAATTTGAATTAATAAACATGCACTAACTGCTAATAATCAACAAAAATTCTCAGACATAGTCTAATCAACAACAATTAACCATCATAATATTGAAAGATATAACTCAAGGTTGAGTTAAGGAAACTTGCCTGATTTGCTGACTACTGCTACGCAATTTAAGTTAACTTCTTTTGTAAGACCTATCATTAATAAGATTGGTTTTTCAATCGACATATCATACTTTGTATCATAATACAACTACTTTATAAATCAATTATCTAACACTTAATCACATAATTAAATATTAGATAACACATAACAATATTAGTATTATTATCATCTTTTGATAATTCTTTAATCACTATATCATATACATTATGATTTAACACTCTAATCTTATATATTATAAGTTCTTATTTAACATCTAATAAGTCAAATACCAATTCAGCAATCCAGATTGAAATCCAGCAAACCAAATTGCAATCCAGCAACCTGGATTCCAAATCCAGCATCAAGATGGCCAATCCAGCAAACCAAACTACAATCCAGCAAACTAGATTCCAAATCTTGCAACCAGATTGCAATCCAGCAAACTGGATTCAACATAGTTTCAATTCAGGAAATTGCTTTTCAATCCAGCAAGCTGGATTAATCAGATTTTTCAATCCAGCAAGCTGAATTCATTATCCTTTTCACAAAAATACCAAATTAACTTATTATTTTTCTATCCTTTGTCCAAACATATATACATATATTTCATACCCAAAAAGTATTTTTCCATAATTTTTCAACTCCCTTTAGTATTTTTCAAAAATCATTTTTAGTTTGTAGCTTAAGAAATTAGCCCTATCATGCTCAACTCCAGAAATTCCCATCTCTTGACACAATCTTATACGTGTTAACTTGAGCCTCCAGTTTAAATTTCGTGGCCATCGGAGTTATAGAACTCCGGTTGTAGCCATTTTTGTCAGAAAATTCTAAAAATTGAAATGGTCATAACTTGGTCATTTTAAGTCGGAATGAGCTCATTTTTGGACAGGAGGTACTTCGTACCATATATTTTTATGACCCTAAAGGCTGGAATTTATTTCACAAATTAAGTGGCCCAAAATGCCCTTACAAAATCTTGGATAGTAGCTATTTTGGAAAAACAAGTTTTTCGTACTTTGCTAAAAACGGTCCATACGGAAATCTACAACTCATTTTTTAGTGATTCCACTTGGAGATGTTAGAAAACTTATCATAGTATCCTCCCAAATGTTTCCAGAATTTTAGAATGTCAGAAAAATGATGAAACTACCCCTACCCTTGACTGTCCAAAAATAGTCTTCTTTTCTTCCTAGACAGGAAACTGTTTTGGCTAAAACAGTCACTACAGATTATGTACTCAATATTTTTGGGTGCTACCACTTGGATTTAGTAGATAACTTACATATCTAGCACCTACCTTTGACGAATTGCAAAAAGACGGTGTAGATCAAAAACGGTAAAATTCCAAAGTACATAGAAATTTTATGATTTATAAACTAGAAAATTACTTTTCTTTACTTTTGATTTCCAAATAAATTAACACCCAATATGAGTATATCGAAACAATAAACACTCATTAACATGTATATTCATAATTTTTGAGTTTAGAAACATATATTCAAGATTTGATTAACAATAATCAAAAATATATACATAAAAAGTATTTATACCTTTGGTCTATTGCTAGCCTTTCTTAATCCTTCAAGGTAGATGATAATTTTGGGTAAAAAGAAGATCAAAGCCTCTTCCCCTTTTTCCTTTACTCCACCCGTCCCTCTCCTCTCTCTCTAGTCACTTTTAGTTTCTTATGTTAGCTAATATGAAGGGATGAAAGAGAAAGAAACAAGATAGCTTGTTATTGCATGTAGTTATATAACTAATATCTATACCCATTCTCCTTTTCTATTCACATATTTCCGGCCATGTGTGGCCTCCTTTCCCTCCACTACATTCTCTTTCTCTCATTTTGGCCAAGTGGCCTCTTATTCTTCTATCCATTTAATTTAATTCCATAGTTAGTGCTTTTATTAATTGCCCAAGATTGGTTCCTTCTTTTCCTTTCCTTGTGGCCAATTCTTGGCCATTCCTTTTCTCTTCTCCACTAATTCTCTTTCTCCTTAACCATCACATAAATATATGTGGGAGATTAGCAACAAAGTGGCTCCTTAATTAATGTTCCACATAGCTTAAATTGGAAAAATCTTTAGCCACATGTGTGGTTTATAAAGTGATGATGTGTAACCACCATTTCCTCTCCTTTTCTTCCTACAATAATCTGGCCATGTGGCCCTTTTATCTTCCAAGACTTGCTTTCTTTTAATGCTCCACTTAGTATATCAAATGTTAAATATGCCCCTCTCCCATTGGGCTCCAAATTTGGGTTCCTATTTTAATCCTTTGGGCAAAAATAAATAACATATTCCAACACTTTTAATATTATCATTCCTTAATTATTTAATTAGAATTTTTATTTCCTCAATTATAACTTAAATTCTTACACATGCACACTTAATTTCTTAACCCAATTAGACTTACTATAATTAGGTTATAAAATTAATTAATTAAGATATATAAAATAATCTCTTAAAATTAGTATATACTTTATATACTAATATTCTCCCGTATCTTAACCCTTAAGTTATTTAATTTTTCATTCCTAATATATAATTAGGTTACCTTAGTTTCTTTTATTTGTTTATAATAAACAAATAAAAACAAACACATATTATTCATATGCATTTACTCACATATAACAATACACAAAACCATAAAAGTCTTTCACAATAAATTTTTTAAATCCATACCGTATTTCCAGTCTAGGTCTTATTATTCAACCTTTATTTAATCAATTAATATTTTATTAATCGTATAAATTCTCGGGTTGTCACACAACTTGTTTAATTTTTTTGGCCCTCCTCTACTTCAAGACTTATCAGATTAGGCATACTCAGTCTCTTTCTCCTTGTAATTTCCTGTTCGCCTATCATCAATGGTCTTACCCATGCTTCATCTTCTTTGTCTGTTCTATATAGGTTGGCCAGCGTTTTTGTGTAAACTGCATCAGTTCCTGCTTTGTTTGGGAAACACTATGATCCTGGTTGACCCCAAGATCATTGTCTTCTGTTCTCTTGACAGCTACTGCACTTGCTGACTTTCCTTAGTCAGTCACTTTTACTGAACTTTTCTTCTGGTCAACTTGCGGAAGTATTCATCTTGAATGGCTTCACAACTCAATCTGGATGTTGATTGGGATGGAGCTTAGATCTTCTGTTAGCTTGCATGCCATTCATTGAGTGCTCTCTGGTTTTCTTCAAGTGGAATGTATCTTTGCAACATAGACTAGAGGCTTCATACTTTGGATATTCTGGGAATGCTCATTTATTGAGAATCGTGTTTACTCTACGATTCTGCCTTGGCGTTGTGAGCACCTCTGTTGAAGCCTTAGTTCTGCACTCTACGATTTAGCTTTAGTTCTGCAGACACTACAACTCTGAGATCAAATCTTGACACTCTACAATTTCTGTCTTTAAGCTCGCTGTCTTCTTCTGATCTGGCTCGACTACAGTTTCTGCCTCTGATATGATCAGTAGACTCTACAACTTTAATTGTGGTCTACGATTCTTGACTTGGCTTTGGCAGATGCTCAGTCGGCTCTTAGACAGACTGTCTCTACGATTCTGAACATGACTTCCTCAGCAGACTATGGCTCTGAGGAAGTTCTTCTCGACACACTACGATCCTTCCTCGTTTTTTCTGGCAGTCTACGAACTCCGAGATCTACTATCTTGCAGACTACGATTTCGTCTTGATAGTTCTCGAGTTTTCCTTGACTCTCCTAGCAGACTACGATTTCTGGTGCAGTGCTTGACGATCAGACATGCCTATCTATTACATTATAAGATCAACCTAACAAGCTTGATCTTTCTATATTTATAGTCCTTGTACATCATTTCTTTTTAAGGACTTTACAAAGCTATTTTGCTAATGTAGGATCAACCTAACATATTTGATCAATTCATTCTAAGTCCTTGTACATATGTTCCTATTATCTATTAAAAGACTTTACAGCTTTTCTTAATACAAACATACATGCATATTCATTCATTTATATCATAATCAAATCAAATATAAATAGGAATAACGTTCTTATGTATATTCCTAACAATCTCCCCTTATTTGATTATGACAAAAATAATTAGTGCATATGCATGAGATGAATGAATCTTATATACAATGAGCAGCTGTATTTCTAAAATAGATAAGCATGAATGTCATTGATGATAATACTTAGCTACATAAAGGATAATATGAAATTACATAAACTATGACACTTTACATCCAGGATCCAGAACATACCTAACTAGATAGAGATGTACCTTTTTGGCTCCATGTGTGTCTTTAGGATGTCTTTTGTTGTTCAGCTACTTATCTGCTCCTGCTCCCCCTGGGATGGTGACTTCATTTCTTTTCTCTACTCCACCTCATATTCATGATCTTCTTCTTTGTCTGGCTCCCCCTCAGACTCTGTGTTCATGGGATGATCATCATTTGGGTTCCCCTCAGATGATGACTCTGCTTCTACTGCTGCTGTCTTCTTCTTCTGTTCCTTTGCCTTTCTCTCAGCCTTCTTTTCTACTTTCATTCTCTTCTTCTTGCTCTTCCTTGAGTGCCTATTTTTATATATCTTTTTCTCCCCTTTTTTTATCATTAATCACTTGTGAGAGTTGCTCCACGTTTGATATAAGCTGCTCCATCAAGTAAGATGAGTTACCAACCTCAATCTTGAGTTCTTGTTGGCTTAGCTCAAGTTGTAGGGAAAGAGACTGATTCATATTGTCAATCTTGTCAGAGAGAGATAGAATTTGCTCTTCATTAGCCTTCTGTGCTCGTAGAGCTTCTTCCTTTTGATCATTCATAGCCTTTAGATAGATTTGATCTCTTTCTTTGATTTTGAGAGATATATCAGACATAGTGGCTTAGAGTCTGTCTTGAAGCACATTATCTCCTTCTTTTGATAACATCTTTGCGTCTTCAGTGATGATGAATATCTTCTCAACCAACTCATCAGAATTCTTCAGTAACTCCTTCTCCGTAGGAGTTTGGTCATTTGGTTGGGCAGACTCTTGTTGAACACCAGATTAAACTCCTCACGATTTTCATTCTTGGACAGTTTATCGAAAGCAGTGAGGATCTGATAAATCGTTGAGTGCCAATCACTGTTGAAGGATAAAGGAATATCAAATAATTATGCTTGGAGAGAGGGAAGCTTCTCAAACTGAACTTAATCATCTTCAATGGTAGAGTAAAGGGACTCTACGATTATATACTTGGGTAAAAGTCTTCTCCCATCTGAACCCACTCTATAATCGTAGGGAATGTAGTGGTTACCAACATGTCAATAGATCTTGAAATGAGATTGGTCTTTAATCATCTTAGTTGCAAACTTCTTAACTCTTGGAAAGTTTTGAGATACCAGTTCCAAGTTCGAAAACTGTGAGCAACACCAGCAGAAGTAACTCCCATCTCTATCAGTATATGCCTTTAACCAGGGCATCCACGGGAAGAACCATCTCATCAGAAGATCATCAAGATTGTACAGAATTATAGTGCAGTCTAACTCCATGTTGTTCCAGTTGTTAAACACATTATATGTAGACATCCTTACAACCTTTAGTTGTTCATTTCCATAGCTTATTCATCTTTCTGGTGGTGCATCTGGTGATTCATCAAAGACTTCCACCACTATTCTTCTGCGAACTCTTGCTGGAGAGATAACAGGATAGTCTGCTGATTCCTCTGATTCCTGGTTTGTAGAACTAGAATCTATTTCCATCCCTTCACCTTCTAAGCTTGAATCATGCTGGATCATTTCATCTGATCTATTAGAGAATCCTTCTTACAGATTTTCATCACTTGTTTCTTCATCAGTGCTTTTGACACTTTCTTCCTTGGATTTAGACTCATCATCACTTAACGTAATGATTGTAGTAGAGGGTTCTCCTTTCTTCTTTAGGATAGATTTAGCAAGCAGTTTGTTGCTCTTTCTTCTCCTTGGAGGGTCAGCTATAGGAGAGTCCTTCCTTTCATTATCTTCAGATTTTGAAGCCTCTGAATCATCAGATAAGCTTCCTTGATGTTTAGCATCAGTAGGAACAAGTCCTTCTTCCTCGGACTCAACATCTTTTGAGCCATCATCTGAACTTGTTGGAGCATTTCCAGTAGGAGATGCAATTGTGTCAACTTTCAACATTTCTTCATCAGCAGAGTGGCTACTCTGAGTGTTAGCCATAGGACTTGTACATTCTTCTTCATTACCAGATATAGCTATTCCTTTCATAAGTTCAGCTTTCTCCTTCTTGGATTCAACTTCTTCTTCATTTCTGGACTTTTTCCTTGAGGATTCATCCTTAAAGCTCTCAGTTCCCTTCTCATTTTCTGACTCTACGTTTCTCTTTCTTCTTGAGTAGATAGGCTTCTTTGGGGAACTGGGACTGACTTCTGCATCACCTTTACTTTTTTCTTGGATGGCCCTTGGAGTAATATGTTACTCCTTCTTCTTTTTGGGCTTACTGTAGATGATGCTTTTCTTATTTCTGCTTCATGCCTCTTCTTATCAGTAGAGAGACTTCTTGGTGGATCCTCTATATTCTTCATACTCTTAGATTTCTACTTTGCTGGAGTGGCTGCTACAGGTACAGAGTCATCAGATTGAGACCGCTTGCTTTCCATTTCTTTTGTCTTTCTCTTCTTTACAGAGACCTTATTGCTGCTGCCAGATGTTATTAGCCTCTTATTTTCCTTGGAATTTTTCTTCCAGTTTACAAATAGCTATAGGGACATCACTTTATGAACATTCAGTGGTTCTCCCTCATCATCCTTTATCTTTCTTTTCAGTTTCTTCTTTAGTACAATGCTCAAGAGTCTTCCATGAAAAACCTTTATGAGGGGTTTATCTGTAGACTTCTTCATCTCTGCCTTTTCCAGCCATTTGGTCAACCAATCAATTAGAAGGGCTCCGAAGTTCATCTGCTGCTCCATGACTATTGTAGTCATAACTCTCAGTTGTGGATCACTGACAGTATCATGTGCAGTGTCCTTGCACAAGATGCATTTTTCCATAATCTTAGCTAAGAATTCAAACTCTTCAGGGAACTTCTTCTTCATATCTTTCAGATTTACGTTCCTCCTGTAACGCATTAACTTCTTGCCTTCTTCAATGTCAACTTCAGACCTTGGTCAGGAAACCCTAGACATTGGTTGATATCTGATGCCCTTATCTTTAGGCTTACTCCTTTGACCTTTGTGGACAGAAGCCCAGAATCTATCATTGCATTGGAGTAAAATTGCTTCACTAGCTCGGTATAGACTGGAGTGTTAGCGTCCAAGCACTTAGAAAACACAACATTCTTTACAAGCTCAAGTATATCCTTGAACTTCTTTTCTAATTTTTCGAACTTCTTGAAGCCGATCTTCCATTTTGAGGGTTCAAAATATATGGATATTTAGTTTCAGAACTCTTATGAGGGTTAGTTGAATTCAATTTGGGCGAAACTCGGGGTTTAATGGATTCAGGCTTTGAAGAGGATTTTAGGGTTTGGAAACGGAAGGGAGAGAGGCTTGATAACTTTTGATAACTGTTTAAAGATTTTGAATTTGTCTTTATGACAGTTCCTTCTGACTCTGCATAAGCTGTGATGTGTCAGTCAACCATTGGTTGCACGATGCCCAGTAAGAAACGGTAGCTCCCCATAAACTGATCAGTTTTTTTAGTTTTGATTTTCTTTTTAAGAAAATAAGTATTACTGACGTATTCTGTGACGCCTCCAAAATAAGGTATACATCACCCATCTTGAGTCGCCAGATACATGGTACAGGATTCAAATACATCTTAATAATACAACTGTCGTGTACAATACGACAAAACATAAACTGTGAGTTTGAATACAAATATTGTCTACTAGAGAGTATACAAACTCAAAAGGAGTCCTCATTATAATTATTATCATACTATTTCACAGAATAGTGAGGACTACTAATGCTATCATCTGAACCGTCACTCCATTCCCCGACTAGTCCCCGCTACGTTCTCATTTCCTGAAGAAAACAATGAAAGAAAGGGGTGCGCTCAACTAGCCCAGTAAAAAATATTATGACTAAGATAATGCAGAATAATTTATCGTTAGCCTTCAACAATGTTAAACTGATAAAATATAATAACTATCAAGTTTAACTACAGCGGAATAAGCAATCCATTAGAAGAGTCAAGTAGGGAATAAAATCTACTATCTTCTATGATTTAAAAGGTTTTTCATCACTTTTATCGTTGGGACTCAGCTTAATAAATAATCCACATCATCGAATCACCCCTGCACTACGGCCAAAGATATTCTTTAGTATCACGACCACGAATTATCCATGCACTACGGCTAAAGATAATCATGTTTTCATCAACGGTCCTGATCATGCCATAAAATAATTCATCTTTGTACTACGGCCAAAGAGAATCCATAGCCATAATCATACCAAAAACTGTCCATCAATGCACTACGAGCCAATGAGGACTTTTTCCACATTATTTGTAACATTACGGTCATGACTACACCGAATAATCCCTGGTCATAATCATACCAAGTCAATCTATGCACTACAGGCCATAGATGACTTTCAACAAAATATAAACATGAGGATGATGACAATGATATAAGAATTCAATAAAACAAGTTCAAGAATTAATTTATCTAGGAACTGATAACGTCCAAATTATCAACATGATACTGCTTTGTAGAGTAAAATTCAAGAATGCTCAGAAGAATATTTCCATGAAAAGATACTAGATGAAGCGCAAATATCAAGGATATTCCACTAATTTCATGGAGTATAGAAGTCAAAGTTTTAACCAACTGAGTATAATAAAGAATGGAATAACAAAAGAAATCACCATGCATGCGATAGACCGCACAGGCATGTTATTCCAACAAAATAATAAATAACGGAACCATGTCCGGCGTAAAACGCACAGACAGGATATTCCAACAGAATAATAAAGAATAGAACCAGGTCCGGCGTAAAACGCACAGACAGGATATTCTGACAGAATAATAAATAATGGAACCAGGTCCGGCGTAAAACGCACAGACAAGATATTCCGATAGAATAATAAAGAACAGAATAATAGAAGAATTTCACCATGTATGCGGTACTTCGTATAAACAGGTTATTCCAACATAATAATAAAGAATGGAATAACTGAAGAATTTCATCAAGTATAGGGTAGTCCGCGTATACAGGTTATTCCAACAAAATAATAAAGAATGGAATAACAGAAGTTTTCTTCATTAATACAAAAGAAATAATATCTCTTACGGGTATAACAAATAATATCCCTTACCATAAAAGAAACTTGATATCGGAGTAGTGAAGTAGCAGAATACTTTTCTTCTTTCTCTCTATAGTTTCTCTCTCTAGAGTTTCAATGAATTCGTAAGAAAATAATGAAGGAATGAGCTTCTATTTATAGAAAAATGGACTGCATAGTAACTAACTCATGAACGGTCTAGATTGATTTACTTTAATCTGACGGTCCATATTTAAAGCAAAATCTTTTAAATAAAATATAATATACTCTATTTATAATCTAATAAAACGAATAACTTTATAAAAGATTGTACTATGCAAACACTATACAGGCACTATACAAATACTATGCATAATAAAATATAATATATTCTAATTATTGTCTAATAAAACAGATAACTTTATAAAAGTATTCTGTTTTATATAAAAAAATTTACTATTAGCCTAATAAAACGAATAACTTTATAAAAGTATTCTGTTTTATATAAAAAGCTTTTCTATTTTATTACATTAATAATACCAATAAAATAAAACTGAGTGACTTATCACGTAAGCATCAATAATCAATACCGTGTGCTACTATGCAACCACGCGTATTACTGTACTTTTAACACTGGGTGTTTCAACAGTTAACAGTAAAACTTTCGCCGTTATTTTCATAAAGTATTTTGTCATTTTTTCAATCCGACAATAATTTTATTGTGGGGTCCACCAATGATTGTACCGTCGTACGGATATTCTCCGACAAAAAGAATATTCCCCGACCAATCGAATATTATACAACAACTTGCATACTTTGCAAAATTTATAAATACTACCCACAACTATAACATTATATCAAATCTACACCATAATATTCAAAAAATTATTTCGAGAAAATTAAATCTTTATTCATAAAATCTGGGGTTTCACAATCTCCCCTCATGAAATTTCGCCCTCGAAATTTGCGTACGTACCTGGCATGTCGAAGAGGTGAGGATACCTTGACTTCATTTCAGATTCTAACTATTAAGGTATAACCTTTGAGTGTTGAATACGATCTTATCCAAGATTTTAACACGTATCTCCTCATACGTTAAATCTTCCACATATTTACGTAACATCGATACGTAAAAAAAACGTTCTGAACACGCAACATACTTAGCGGTAAAATGAGCCTATAGGCCACAGTTCTTACTTCATCGAGGATTTCAAATGGGCCAATTAAATCGAGGGTTGAGATTTCCTCTCTTCGTCGATTCTTGCTTCTAGAATAACGCCCTCTTGAACCTTCTTCATTCATCTGCTCTAAGTATGTAGCTTGAGCGGTTTGAACTTTATCGATTAAAGTCGATTCTACTCGTATATTCGTTATCTTCACGTGGGTTCGTATATTCGCACTTGTAAATGCATACGATCTTCTACTCAACGCGTCAGCTATAACGTTCGCTTTTCCATGATGATATTGAATGGTATAGTCGTAATCTTCAACAGCTCGAGCCAACGTCATTGGCGTATGATACGTTCATTTTAAGTAAAGAAATATTTGAGGGTTTAAGAAATGGGTTTTGTACTGGGGTCAATACAAAATTCGATTTCACGCTCTAGGGGTAGGCTAAGAAGTCTTCAAGAATACGTCAGGAAATTTATTAACAATAGAAAAATACCATTTAAAACTGTGACTCTCATCCAAGACTTGGATAACACGTCACATTGATACCTATCAACTTGTCATCGTCATTCACGACGTCACCTACAGAAAGTCTGGCTTCGGTGCATTCCACACAAGGAAGTCACCAGATATAGGCTCAAGGCTCTTTACTTATGGCTTGATATGACAATGATTGACTTTAGTGGTTTGGTTGCTTGAATTCGCATAACAGGTTGGTTAGGAATATGAAAGCTAACAACCTTACGAAAAGCATGATGAGTAGTTAACCAATTGATTTCTAAAAATTGCATCAAAGGCAAGTATTTTCAAAGAGATAAGATTGACAGGTAACGTGAAAGTGTCGATTTGAATCAACAAGATTTATAAATAGTGGAGGTAACGAAGGTTTCTACTATCGAAGTTTCAACCAATAAGTCAAAGTCTAATTTTTCCGAAGTCAAATTTAAATGTTGAACGTAAGCAAGAGAGATAAAAGAATGGGTAAAACCGGTATCTAATAAGATATAGACTTCGCAAGAATTTATAATTAACTAACTCGTGCTAACTTCGTTCGGGTTACTCGCTTTTTTGAGAAGTCACGAAAAACGCTCTCCCTTAAACTACTGAATTTTGACTTGCTCGGGACAGTCTTTGGTGTCGTCATTACCACTGGAATTGACTTTCGCTATAGGGCATATTCCACCCTCAACTGCTTTGTCGTACTCCTGCTCCATGATCTGAATCATTAGCCTTCGATCCATATCGATTTGGGGTTGACCGCAATGTATAGGGTAACTCAAAACTCGATGCTGGGTTCTCCCAATTGCTGTCGAAAAAGTGAAATACTTATCATCTATTTTAGCTTTCTTGGATCGGACTTCTCTTTCCGCAATATCAACGCGTCGTGTGGTTTTACCCATGCATCTTTCATTCTCACTCGTTCAGTTGTTTCTTCTTTTAGCTGCTCCTTGACATTTGAATTCTCAGATTCCAGCTTTAATATCATATACTCTGCCAAGAGCGCTCCTGTTCAGCTATCGCACATTGGGTAACACAATTTTGAATTGTTACATCTCTTTGCTCCACGACCGCCTGCCGTTCTTCAGCCTGCTCTTCTAACTCATGAATACGATTTTGTAATTCTAAGTTTCGATCATAAAATTCTTCTAACCAATTCTCCTCAGGTTCCTCTTCTTCCTATTCTTCCTCTCTCTCAGCTGCTACCTTTGCGACTAGCTTGAGTGCAACTTTTCATTCCTCAATCACCACATGGATATCTCTAATCACATTATCTTGGTTGGAGATTAGAGGTGTCTCCACGGTCTCATGTGCTCCATTGCTATTCTCAACATTCTCGGATGTCATTTTCAAATACTGCCACAAAACAAGGGTTAAATAACATATCACATATTATCTCTATACTCTGACCGACCAATTAAATACCAAATAAACTTAGGTAGGTCATACTAGCGAAGGAAATACCCGTCTCTCCCCTCCTAGTTCTATTCTCACATCCTAGCCAGGGATCATATCCCTAAGCTTTGATACCAACTGTGACGCCCCCAAAATATGGTATACATCACCCATCTTGAGTTGCCAGATACATGGTACAGAATTTAAATACATCTTAATAATACAACTGTCGTGTACAATACGACAAAACATAAACTGTGAGTTTGAATACAAATATTGTCTACTAGAGAGTATACAAACTCAAAAGGAGTCCTCATTACAATTATTATCACACTATTTCACATAATAGTGAGGACTACTAATGCTATCATCTGAACCGTGACTCCATTCCCCGACTAGTTCCCACTACGTTCTCATTTCCTGAAGAGAATAATGAAAGAAAGGGGTGAGCTCAACTAGCCCAGTAAGAAATATTATGACTAAGATAATGCAGAATAATTTATCGTTAGCCTTCAACAGTGTTAAACTGATAAAATATAATAACTATCAAGTTTAACTGCAGCGGAACAAGCAATCCATTAGAAGAGTCAAGTAGGAAATAAAATCTACTATCTTCTATGATTTAAAAGGTTTTTCATCTCTTTTATCGCTGGGACTCAGCTTAATAAATAATCCATATCATCGAATCACCCCTGCACTACGGCCAAGGATATTCTTTAGTATCACGACCACGAATTATCCATGCACTACGGCTAAAGATAATCATATTTTCATCAACGATCCTGATCATGCCATAAAATAATTCATCTTTGCACTACGGCCAAAGAGAATCCATAGCCATAATCATACCAAAAACTGTCCATCAATGCACTACGGGCCAATGAGAACTTTTTCCATATTATTTGTAACATTACGGCCATGATTACACCGAATAATCTCTGGTCATAATCATACCAAGTTCATCTATGCACTACAGGCCATAGACGACTTTCAACAAAATATAAACATGAGAATGATGACAATGATATAAGAATTCAATAAAACAAGTTCAAGAATTAATTTATCTAGGAACTGATAACGTCTAAATTGTCAACATGATACTGCTTTGTAGAGTAAAATTTAAGAATGCTCAGAAGAATATTTTCATGAAAAGATACTGGATGAAGCGCAAATATCAAGGATATTCCACTAATTTCATGGAGTATAGAAGTCAAAGTTTTAACCAACTGAGTATATTAAAGAATGGAATAACAAAAGAAATCACCATACATGCGATAAACCGCACAGGCAGGTTATTCTAATAAAATAATAAATAACGGAACCAGGTCCGGCGTAAAACGCACAGACAGGATATTCCAACAGAATAATAAAGAATAGAACCAGATCCGGCGTAAAACGCACAGACAAGATATTCCGACAGAATAATAAATAATGGAACCAGGTCCGGCGTAAAACGCACAGACAGGATATTTCGACAGAATAATAAAAAACAGAATAATAGAAGAATTTCACCATGTATGCGGTACTTCGCATAAACAGGTTATTCCAACATAATAATAAAGAATGGAATAACAGAAGAATTTCACCAAGTATAGGGTAGTCCGCGTATACAGGTTATTCCAACAGAATAATGAAGAATATAATAACAGAAGTTCTTTTCATGAATACAAAAGAAATAATATCCCTTACGGGTACAATAAATAATATCTCTTACCGTAAAAGAAACTTGATATCGGAGTAGTGAAGTAACAGAATGCTTTTCTTCTTTCTCTCTATAGTTTCTCTCTCTAGAGTTTCAGTGAATTCGTAAGAAAATAATGAAGGAATGAGCTTCTATTTATAGAAAAATGGACTGCGTAGTAACTAACTCATGAACGGTCTAGATTGATTTACTTTAATCTGACGGTCCATATTTAAAGTAAAATCTTTTAAATAAAATATAATATATTCTATTTATAATCTAATAAAATGAATAACTTTATAAAAGATTTTACTATGCAAATACTATGCAGGCACTATGCAAATACTATGCATAATAAAATATAATATATTCTAATTATTGTTTAATAAAACAGATAACTTTATAAAAGTATTCTATTTTATATAAAAAGATTTTACTATTAGCCTAATAAAACGAATAACTTTATAAAAGTATTCTGTTTTATATAAAAAGTTTTTCTGTTTTATTACATTTATAATACCAATAAAACAAAACTGAGTGACTTATCACGTAAGCATCAATAATCAATACCGTGTGCTACTATGCAACCACGCGTATTATTGTATTTTTAACACCGGGTGTTTCAACAGTTAACGGTAAAACTTCCGCCGTTATTTTCATAAAGTATTTTATCGTTTTCTCAATCCGACAATAATTCCGTTGCGGGGTCCACCAATGATTATACCGTCGTACGGATATTCTCTGATAAAAAGAATATTCTCTGACCAATCGAATATTATACAACAACTTGCATACTTTACAAAATTTATAAATACTACCCACAACTATAACATTATATCAAATCCACACCATAATATTCAAAAAATTATTTTGAGAAACTTTAATTTTTATTCATAAAATCTGGGGTCTCACATATTCTGACCATTGACTTTAATCCTTATCTTGAAGTTGCACGGCTTAACCACTGATGCGCCCCAAGAGAGTTCGGGCACTAAAATTTTGAAGTGAATTTGCAAGACGTCTTTCCCAACTGTATTTGTAACTTTCCTCCACACGATCTGAATAGTTTGGTATGTTCCGAGTTCTGCCAAGCTCCCCATGAGCTAGTGTATCCTTTGGGAAGACTGCGATCATCGAGGTTACTCTACGATCGTTGAGATTGCACTACGATCATCGAGTTCACTGCAGAATCTACTCTACTAACGTTGTCTGTCCTTGTCCTTGAGATGAACTTGACTTAGCATTCCTTCTGGGTTAAGGTAGCTCAGGAAGGGCCAACCTCTTAGAGTGAACTAAGGGTCAGGTTTGTCCCTGAGGTGCTTACTGGATGAAGAACTTTAGATGTGATTAGTACTGATATCTCATTTTGATCTTTTCTGCTGGGGAGTTCATCTACCAACTTTAGACATTTGCATTGGCTGTAATCGTGGTATCCTCCTGCTCTTACACTACGATCAGATGTTTAATCGTAGGCACTCCATGATTTTGAGTTGGGTGGTTGACAAGGTTATCAATGGCATGTTTTGAGACGTTCCTACTAACTATGGATCTTCAGTTGGTTCATCAACCACAACGTTTTGGGACTTTGTAACTGGTATATTGCTTCATAGTGCACTTTTGATACTTGTAGTGCTGTTGTTCTTTAACAGATCACTGCTCCCCCATAGTTGATACTTTCTTCTCAGAGAGGTATGAGTTCTTCTTCTTCATGTGCATCAGAAGGCAGCCTTGCATATCTCGTTCTGACTAGAATCATCACTATCATTTAAACCTCCTTGGATCATAGAAATAGATATCTTTAGGACTAATCACTCTACGAGAGTTTGACAGAACTACGAACGTAGTCTTCTTTGACAGTTTGTACTTGTGGAGTTCTTCTTCTATAATGAAATCCTCGAGGGTTCTTCATAGAGGATATACTTTACATGATTGAGCATATAAGACCCATTTTATCTTTGAATGAATGGTCTACTTCCATATGGAGATTAGCAGTCATGTGAGCTTTATTTATGTTAGCTCATCGACTTTTCAAGAATAGGCTTTGACAGAAACTAATTTTGTCAAGAACATTTCTGAAATGTATTAAACCTCCAGCTGGTTGAATCTTCTCGACTGAAGTCATCTGCTTCAACATTCCTTAGTTTGGTCAGATAGGCCAAGTACCTGCAGGTTAGATAAATTTCTATTTTTGGTACCCATGGTTAAATGGGTCCTGCCAGGTTAGTTTTCAAAATCCCTATTCCTCAAATATTTAAATTTTCATCACACTGATCACCAACAATCATATTCATGCATGTATCCAAATTAAATATGACATTTTAAGATGCATGATAATGAGTGTGTGTAAGATTAACCATTTTGATAAAACACTCTTTTTCTTTGATGGTTTTATCATTTGCTTGGTTATGTTCACAGATTTTAAATGTTCACAGAGTGAGAATCAACTTTATTACTTATTTGTATCTGGTAGATTCATGGAGGTGATCAGTTTCTACGAATCTTCAAGATACTCTTGTAGAATTGATCATACTCTATTTATTATCAAAAACCTAGAACATAGGTTTGTACATACATACTAACCCATCATCAAGGATTACTTCACTTAAGATAAAATAAGTCTTGATATGCTTATGACCTATTTCAGACTTCTTTCAAGATGTTATCTTCAACCTAAAACTTGGATGGAGAGAAAGTTTGTTAGCAGTTGAGATTCCAATCTTAGTGTACTTTCTCTCTTCCCCTTTTTAAGAAGATTATAATCTCTTGATAGAATACTGTTATAGTACAAAAGGTGATGCAATCATGATGTACACATTTATATTAATGAGGAACCGCACCTTTTCACTGTCAGTTTCTTGACAGTCATTTATCTTGATATAATGAGGTTAGGCATTGATGTGCACATTTTTACATTCATTTTTGACAGCTTGTTGCTCCAGTTTTCCTTCGATCAATCTGTCATAGTCTTGAAGATGTAAGCTAAGAAAATCTTGGCATCCTTAGTTCTTTAACAACCTTGAACCTCAAGGTTCACATCCAGCTGCTGGTTAGCCAAATACATATTTGAGAGATTCTTCTTTCTTCTCTGGATAAGTACTTTTTAGCATATATGGCCATCTTATTTTTTAGACTGGTGGATACTTGACTCTTTGCTGTTGATGCCTCTTTAGCTTCCTTTTCTGGTCTTCAGATTACAAGATTGACTGTGGCCAAAGATTGGTCTTGTTGTTATGGCATTTAAGAACATGGACCAATCTGAGCAGCTTCAGGTGTATATACACATTTACCTGTACATAATATTTCCAACGTGTGAGCTCATCTGCATTTACAAGTGACTTACTACTAAACTAAGCTTAGAATTATACCTGGCAAACGGGCGGGCCGGGCCGGGCCGGGCCGGGGCCGGGGCCGGGCCGGGCCGGGCCGGGCCAACGGCAGGCCGGGCCAAAAAGGCCCGATTTTTGGTGGGCTGAAAATGGCCAGCCCGTGGCCCGTGGCCCGTGGCCCGTGGCGGGCGGGCCGGGCCGACCCGCGGGCTTCGGCCATTAAATTTTTTTTTTTTTGCAAACTCTTTGTTACACCAAAAATAATAATAATAAATATTAAAAATAATAAAATAATTAATAATAAACAATAATACAAACAAACACGATTAATTAATTACATACATTAACTACATATCTCAATTAATTAAAATTGTAATAGTATTATAAATTAGTATTATTAATTAATTTTTAATTATAGTTAAAATATATTGAAGATTACATTAAAAACAAATAGTTATTGTAGCTCAGTTGGTTTGAACTCTTATTTATTTACTTACAAGTCTTGTGTTCAAGCCTCACAACCTAACACTTTATTTTTAAAAAAAAAAAATTGTTGGCTGGCGGGCCGGGCCAAAAACGGGCCGGGCCAAAAAGGCCCGGGTTTTCATGGGCTTAAAAACAGTGGCCCAAAGCCCGGGTTTTGGCGGGCGGGCCGGCCCAGCCCGCGGGCTTTGGGCCCGTTTGCCAGGTCTACTTAGAATAATGTTTGTGCCTAGGATCAGACTCAAAGCGATTAGCTTTTGAATATAGCATGAGAACCTGCTCTGATACCAATTGGTAGTTCCCAGTAGGCACACACTAGATCTAGAAGGAGGGGTTGAATAGATCCTTTTCAATTTCAAATACTTTTCACATTTATTTTGTATTGCTAATGAATTAGCATATGACAAACATAAGAATCTTTTCAAGCACAACGGAATAAGTAAAAGATCACCATCATTGATATATTCATGAACATACATACATTGTTCGTAGAGTTAGTTTAGTTGTAAGCAGTTAATACATACATAACATTTATAGCAGTTAGGTACATAATATAAATGACAGAAAGTAAATGAATGAATGTAAAAGACACAAGGGATTTTAAGTGGTTCAAAGACTCAAGCTGCTAATCCACTCTTCTGCTTTAACGAGCAGGAATTTCACTAAGGAAGGGCAGCACCCAGAATCACTAAGATTCCTTCAAGGCCAGCAGCCTTGGAACTTCAGTTCACTAAGAACTCTTCAAGCCCAGCAGGCTTGGAACTCCTCTAGTTTCCTAGGAACTCTTCAAGCCCAGCAGACTTGGAACTTCATTTAGTCCCTCCGGACAAGGACCCCTCAGGCCCTGGCTACGTATTGATAATGGTTGGTCAATTATGGTATATCATGTTAAAACCCTAGCATTAATTTGTTTAACCCTATTTTAAAACTCAAATGGGAGATTTAAGACTGTGTAGTAATTGTGTAATATGATTTATGTTACGTATTATAGACTTTAGTGTTAATTAGGAAAACCCTAATAAGTATTTAGAAACCCTAATTACTTGAAACCTTAATTAGTAATTAGAAACCCTAATCGTTAAAATAAAAACCCTAATTTGCTAATTGGAAGCCCTAATCGCTAATGTAGTCATCTTAATGCTAATTAGCAACTCTTTAAATCTAATTAGTAAGTATGGGTAATTAGGAAACCTAATTTACTATTTTTTAAAACTAATTTTTATTTTTAAACCCTAAATAAAAATCCTATAAAACTAAATTTTTGAAAAACCTTAGGGTTAAACCCTAAGGGTTTGCCAAGATTACTTTTGAGCCATTAAAATCACAAGCATATTGACCATTTTGCCCTTCTTGTATTATTTATTAGGAAACTTGCAAATCTTTCCATACTTGTGGTTGGTGAACCACCCTAACTTGCCCATGTGCTGAAAACAACACATATCAGCCATTTATTGATAGCTACACCAGCCATACATTACATCTAGCTCAATATATATATAGATTAAGAGAGAGAAAGTTCACTTTTTAAGCCCATTTGATCACCAAACTCATCCATGTCCCCCTCTCTCTCTAACCCACGAATTAATATAGCATTTCAGTTCCAAAACCAAGCCCCACGACTTCCATTAATAGATCAGTAGCCAAGAATCAAAATTTTTCAAAGAGAGGTATAAAACCCTATTTCAAATCTGATCTTGATTTGTTTGTTAGATGTTAGATTTTTGTGTTAAAACATGTTGTATGGAGTGTACATAGATGATCTGGGTTGATAGATGTTAGATCCATAACATCTAGCAGCTCGAATTTGAAGATTTTCAAAATCTGAAAAAATTTTAAAATGAGTCCGACAACCGAATGTCAGACCCTGTAAATCTTTGTATGTTTTTGATTTAGTGTGATTTATGTTTTAGACTTGTAGTTTGCCATAAGGACTTTGATCTGAACTTGAAATCATGCTTAGATCAGATCTAGATTACAAGATATTCTTGGTCAAACTCGGTTGACCGAGAATGACCAAGAGTTTCTGGGCAACCCAGAAACTCAATCTCAGCGTCTGACAAGATTTTTCTAGCTCAAGATCTGTCAGGATTTATGTGTTTTAATGATGTTATTGAATCTATGTTATAGCCTGCTATATGGACTTTAGATATGTGCCTTTATATCACTCAAATCGTCAATTGACTGAAAGTAATGGATGGTCAAACTAGCTTGTTTGATCACGAACTCAGTTTTCTGGAAAACCCAAAAAACTCAAGAACACCATTTCTGACATGGTTTGACCGGGCGCTAGTTTGTGTTTCTGATGTAGTTTGACTGACCTGATGATTGGTATTTGTACCTTGTCGTGTAGACTACATGTTTGACCCATTAGACTACCATAACATCAACCGGAACCTAGATTAAATTGAGCTAGAAAATGCCTACTCGAAAGTGCCTACTCGAACTGCTTGGGTTACTAGGTTACCCAGAAAACCCAGAAACGTTCTGACAGTTACTTTGGGGGCTTTGATCTTCATAGTGTGGTGTTGTATGGCCCAGATTGTTGGTGATAATTGAAGTGTTACATAAACACTACAAGATCAAAGTCTAAGTTGACCTAGAAACATGTTAATCAGAGAATTAAACGTGGTCAAACCGGGCATGTTGCTAACTACTTGTCAGTATTCTTGGTGCTCAAGAACACCTACCGCGACAGAAACTGTCGTTAAAGCCTTTAGCGACGGATTTAATTATTTTAATTTTTTAAATTCTGGAAAATGATTAAAAATAGAAATAAATTCTAGAAATCATTTAAAAATAGAAATTAATTTCTGAAAATTACAAAAATTATTTTAAAAATTATTTTAAGTTATAAAAATTAACTTTTAATAATTTTATATATTTTTCATAAATATTAGTATTTATTAGAATATTATTGACATTTAATTAAATAAATTAATTTAAAATGATTTTATTATATTAAAAATCATTTTAAATGATAATAAGGTAGATAATAATATTTTAAGTTATAAAACATAACTTTTAATATTTTAAGGTAAATTTTCTTAACTATTTAATATTAAAGATATTAGATTTATTTAATCTTTATATTAAATAAATTAGTCAAAAATGATTTTAATATTATAAAAATTATTTTAAATAAAAATATATAGTTTAAAAATATTTTAAGTTATAAAGTATAATTTTTAATATTTAAAGGTAAATTTTATTAATAATTTAATATTACTGATATTAAATTTATTTAATAATTACATGAAATAAATAGTTTTAAAAATGGTTTTATTGATTTAAAAATTATTTAAAAAGAATATAAATGAATTTAAAATATTTTAAGTTATAATTAATGACTTTTAATATTTTAATAAATAGTACATTAATATTTAAATATTAATGGTAGTTATTTAAAAATGATTTTAAATGTTAAAAAATTATTTAAGGGTAATAAAAATGTTTTAAAAATATTTTGAGTTATTATAAATAACTTTAATATTTTGGCAATGGTTTCATTAATAGTTTAATATTAATTAAATATTAATGATAATAGAATTATTGAATATTTAAATCATCTAATAATGATTTTAGTGTTTAAAAATTTATAATAAATTATAATAATTATTTAAAAATTATTATAAGGCTATAAAAAATAATACGACTGATATTTAAAATATCTAAATGAATATTGAATTACATGATAGAGTTTTAGACTCGATAATTATCCGATAAAGCCGTCGGTACATTGAAATATTTCATAAATTGATAACCCCGGGAGATCAAGTTCAAAGCTCGGAGTCAACCTCGGGAGGTCAAACCAACATCAAAGATAATCATGAGGACAGTTAGAGTCAACAACAGGTCAATCTCGGAGATAACCCTGAGAAAATACTACTATAATTATGCCAAAGTCGAAGATAACCCTGGGAGGGGCAAAATAGTCATTTTGCTACCTCAACATCACATCAACATCGTCTCAACACAGTTCAACTCAAACTGCATCCAAAGATGTCCCACGAGAACCATAGCTCAAATCCCGAGTGACAACTGCACAAGACAGCTCCACGGATAGACAGCATAGACTTGGAGATCTGTTTGTGGACCCATCTTACCATATTCAGACAGTGTCTAATCCCATATCATTGTGTAGCTCTCGATAACGGCTTTCTGAAAAGGTACAACATGTCTCCATTGGATGCCCAAATTAAAAGTTATGAAGGTTCGAACAGATAGCGCGTAGCCCAAGTGCACGTACTTCTAGATGACAGGACCCACAAAGCTCGGAACAGCCACAGGTAGACCCGCGGCTGCTGCGGGTTGACCCGCGGCCATCTGGTCTATAAATATAAGCCTCCATCAGCTCATTTAAAAAAAAGAAGAAAAGAGAGAAAACTCTGTCTATTTCAGCCCTTAACCTCTTCTGGAGTGCTCCAAACTGCGTGATTCTTCTTTCTAAACACTTGTAAGCTCGTGTTTTACAACATAATGAAATTTAACCGGTGGAAACTGAGTTTTCAGGCCCCAAAAGCTATCTGAAGTCTTATTGGCAGCCCACTGTCAGATTTTTAAGCTTTTTACTACTTTAATATATATATATATATATATAGGATTTCTTTCTCCAACGTACTAAAGTTACGGACTAAAGACGAACTGGGGCAAAAAAACACGCGGGTTGTCATCATTGGTAAAATTACTAACAAAATAAAACCCAATAATCATCAGATGCAAAAACTGATTTCTCTCTCCAACTCTTCCCCCTCTTTCTCACGTGATACTGTAGCAGACAGAAGGTAAAGGTAAAGGCCAACGGAAGGTCTCCGACCAACAAAACCATAGCAACCGGATCGGAAGGTAAAGCTCCTTAATTTTATTAGGTTTATAATTTTTGTTTGTCGCATTAAAAATCTAGGGTTTGTTCTTTATGAGTTTACTTTAAAGGGGTTGTCAAGTAAGAAATCTAGGGTTTATTCTTTATAATTGGGTAAATTGTAGTGTATGGATTGTAATTGGAGGTAACATATATTGTAGGTATCCTACTGCCATTTTACCCAATAGATTGCAGAAGATGATATGTTTGGTAAGGAGATATCCAATACTTGTATATAATTGATAAGAAAATGGGTAGTTACTTTTTCTCCCTTTTCTCTGAAAAATGTCGATAATATAAGTATTGAATTTACAATATCGAAAGGTAAAATTATGGACAATTTTGATAATATAAACATTGAAAATTGAAATTGAAAGGAATAATTTGTGGAAGACGAATAAATTTCATTATGAACAGGTGTTAGCTTTGTCAAAGTATATTATTGGCAAAAAGTGGACTGGGTGAATCTCATAGTTGGCATCATTTTTGGGTGGATTGTGTTATTTCTGTGGTGGGGTATTCCGTGGGAAGTGAACTAGTAAATCCTTTTGGTTTCTATGATTTAAGTCAACCAACTCATCTGGTCCAGAAAAGAAATGTTATTTGAATATGGACTAGATGTTTTCATGATTCAGAGGAGATGTTACCTGCAGGATTTATGAATTTCAAAACTATTATTTGTAGATCAGAAATCCTATTCAGATGATAATATTTGGGAAATATGGCTAGAGTAAGTAGGTTAGTGTATTTCATTATGCTTTGTTCTCAATTGAAGAAAAAGCTATAGATGATGTGTTGGGATTTTAACTTTGCAATAACTATTTAAATTTCTTCCCCAACTTCTCCCCTATAAATTTCTTTAGAATTTCACGATTTTAATAGTCATTCTCCAAATTTAGGGTATTATGGTTCTCATTTTTGATTTTTCATCCTTTCAATGTTTATACAGCAAATTCTAAGCCCTAAAATTTATGCTACCATTCTTCAGTGAGTTAATGTCTCAATCCATAAACAATAGCTTATAGGGAGTGTCATTCATTCCTTGCACCTTTAAGTACAGTTATGAATATGGTACTTAATTATGAATATGGTACTTGCTTTGTGAAATCTCAATGTTTATATTAACTGTACCATATTCACACTCATAATGTTTATAATTGTCCATTATTCTAAAATAAAGATAATATTATTTATTTACCTCTTAGCGTGTATATTGTAGTTGAACCACTAACTCTATTTATGCTTGCCTGTTGATAGAAAATATGTTATCGAATTTTTCTACTGCTACATCCGTATCGCCTCCGTTCATATGTCGTCATGGTTCGGGCAATGAAAAGTCAAACTTTCAAAGTCCTGCCTGGATTCCAAATTCGTGGTAGTTGATCGTATATATATATATATATATATATATATATATATATATATATATATATATATATATATATAAATATATATATATATATATTGCTTTAAACTGCTTTCGCAATGTAGATATTTAATCTTCTAGCCTGTGGACTAGATTTGTCTAAATCTAGTTATCTCTAACTTTAATCGGTTCAAAAGTGACTAAACTGGAACCGTTGAAGCTAGAATGACTTAGATTTCTTTAAATCTAGTTTTCTTTCTAGCTTTTATATATATTTCTCTATCATGTGAGCCTAGGAGCCATGAGATCGAAGATTCAGCCTGTGAATCTAGATTTGGTTCCCACGATGGACATTTTTCAACTGTAGCCAGCTTGTAAATTATCTACGGTGTCTGGATATCCTTAGATGGCTATCATGCCCATAAGGAGTTCGGCACTACTATGTATATTATTTTCTCGAAGATGCTTCGCATCTCGAAAATAAAATCAATCAAGCCGAATACAGAATAAAATGGAAGTATTAAATGCCTCAATTACTATTGAGCATAAGGGTTTTGCAAACCTGCTTTCCAAAACTTCACTGCTATATCTTGCCTAAAATTGAACTTTTATATACAAGTCAAACCCTTTGTATATAGGTGCAAACGAGGCATAACACTACTTCTAGATAATTGCACATAGGCCAATAAACACACACACATACACACACACACATAAAGATAAATAGGGTAATTGAAAAGTGGCGGTAACTGTGTTTTCACGAAAGTCGGGGAGGTGCCTAACACCTTCCCCTCGCTAAATCAAGCCCCCGAACTCAATGAATCTCGGTTTCCAAGGCCAGTTAAATAGTGTCCAACCATTGGGCCTTTGTGTAAACCTTTTCACAATCGGTTGAGTTGGTACAACCATTTCAAATCTACAACCTGGCGACTCTAAATGTCAAATTGTCGACATTCACATGTCAGACATTTTCAAACTCGCCTTTTCAGACAAAACTCAACCAAATGAGAACACAAAAGGGCAAGCATAGAAAGGGACACAATTTTCCCGACGTCGACACCTATTTAGCTCAATGGGTCAAGCTATGAATCTTTTGGATTGGTTAAATGCTAGATCAGGCTAGATATAGTCAATATCAACTATTTACACCAAATAAACGGTAAAAAGCTAGATCTATACACAACCAGGCACTATATATATATATATATATATATATATATATATATATATATATATATATATATATATATATATATATAGATCTGCAAAATAAACGGTTGAAAGCCTCCAAGAACTTAATTTAAACAGGTAAATAGTTGATATAACAAGATTTATATGTATAAAAGTGTTTAGATATGAGATTTATGGGGTGTTTGATAAAAATTGAATGAATCTGAATCTGATTGAGCTGAATCTGAATCTAAATGAGTTGAATCTGAATCTGAATGAAAAAAACTGTTTGATAATTGACATATCTGAAACATCTGAATGACAAAACTTTATTATTTTAGCCCTCCGAAAAAATTCAAAATTGTTGTAAATTTATTTAATATTATATAATATAATAATTAATAATTTTTTTTAATTTTTAATTTTTTAATTTTTTTTAACTTCATTCAGTCATTCAGCTAAAAAAATCTGACTTAACCATTCAGGTCGTCCATCTTACCGATTCAGCCATTCAGACCAAAACAAATGCACTAATCGATTCAGCCATTCAGCTCTAAACAAACAACCACCTTATAGTGTTTAGAAACAAGGTCAAGCCTCTTTCTCTCTAGCTCTCGGATTTCTCTCTCTAGAAAGCTGAAAAATGAATTCTCTCTCTTTAAAATGAGATGGGGGTCTAATTTTATAGACCCCGGCCAGCCGCAGTGTACCTGCTGCTGGGCCTGGTGGACCCCGCCACCTCGAAGTTCGTTCCTTCAATTGTTGCACTGACTATTGAAACGTTCGTATCTTGCAATCTGGGAATCGCATAGAGATGTGTCATATCATCCCGGAAAGCTCTTTTCGAGAGCTACGCAATGTCTTCGAACTTGCCCTTTTCCAAGTCTGGGAAGATGGGTCCCTGACCAAAGTAGCATCTTTAACTCTCAGAAGGTAGTCCGTGGATCTGTCTGGCATAGTTTGCGTTCGGGACTGCTGCGATGACTCTTTGTGACCTTATCCACAGCTGGACGATTGTTGTTTTATGTTGTGTTATCAATGTTATATCTTTGCCCTCCCGGGATTGTCTCCGGGGTTGATGTAATTATGACTGTTCCTCGGGGTTGTCTTTGGGATGGAATCATGATGATGTTTTCCCTCGTGGTTGTCTCCAGGGTGTGAAATAGGAAAACGAAATTCGAGTGTCTACAATGCTATTATTTAATATATTTATTAATGTATATTTATTATATTGAATATTTATTAATAACATTAAATAACACAAATTTATAAAAAAAATTCAATTTAATGAATTATTATTGCTTTAACAATTGTATGCTAGTTTGGATTATGATTAGGGTTGTGTTCGTAAGCTAATCCATTTTTTAAACTAAAAAAAAATATTTTTTGCTCTCTTAATTATAAAATCAAAGATACATTTTAGTTTTTTTAACTCAATTTATGAAATTTAAAAACTTTTATGAATTTAGTACAAATAACTATAACTGGCGTAATGTAATTAAGTACTATTATTTGTCATATTTGTTTTCATAATTTAAGTGAAGTCATACTGAATTTAAAAATTCATCAATTCACTTAAAACGTCAATTTATGTTTCTAATTTCAATATGGAACTCTCAATTATGTTGTTCAGGTTCTTGCAATATTTTTGTTTATATAGAAAATTGTTCCATGAATAAAATAGAGAATAAAAAAAACATAAGTGCATTGTAATGTAATAGATGAAACAAAAACAGAATTACACTGTTGCATAGAAAATAATTATCTTTTTCAAAGTCCATGCATATTATCATGGCTGATGTAATAAGATGTAATTCCATTGTACATTAATGGGGATAAAAAAAGAGTTAAGGTGATGTAATCTTCGTATTTAAGGCTGTAAAATGAGCAAACAGTTCGGACTCGATTCGTACTCGCTCGACTAAAAGTTTGATTCGAGCAAAGAGATTTGATTGAGGCTCGATTCGGAATCGTGCTCGACTCGGTAGCTAAATGAGCCTCAATCAAATCTTATTTTATACTCGATAAATTTTGTGAACCAAATCTGAACAACTCAATACTCGGATCGACTCGATTCGTTTACACCCTTATTCGTATTACAAATATAATCTGATTACAACGTAATTATATGATATCACAACTAAGGACGGAGCCCGGGAATAAAAATTGGGCCGGGTTAAGAATATTATAATATTAAAATTGTACATTTGGACCGGGCGAACCAAGAATATTATAGGGTCCTTAACACTAATATACAATAATTAGAAAGTAATTACAGAATTAAACCATACACAACATAATTACAAAAATAAAACACACACAATATTACGTGCTAAAATTACGGGTCATTAACTCCTACACGCCAGTTACCGACTTTCATATTTGTAATTAACCGCACCTAAATTCATGCAACTTTGAAATCGGAACAACAGATCAACGACAAATCTATCAGAGAAGACAAAAACTTCTATTGCGACTCTGAGATCGGAGAAGACGAAACATTTTGTCACGACGCAACTCACTTCTCCTCTCAGGAAGAACAACAAATAGAGATTACCTCGTCAATAACAAGGGGTTTCAGGTAAAATTGTTATTAATATAATTTATTGATTAGTTATTCATCCACCGCTTAATCAGTTTGTTTGTTTTGTTTTTCTAAAGCTTTCTTCTAGTAATTTGTTGGTTATTATCAATTCAAATTGGACGAGATTACTGTTTATTATGTATTTAGTTGCTGAATAATGTTTAGTTGATTGCTTTATAATTTTTATATGAGTTCTACTGATTTTTTTTATATTAATGGTTACTCATCAAATACATTGGTTACCTTCCTACAACTGTCGGTTACTGTGTAATGTTGTCTTGGTTACTATGTAACATTATACTGTCTAATGTTGTATTGGTTACTGTCTAATGATGTCTTGGTTACTTTGTAACATTAAATTGGTTACTAACTAATGCTGACTTGGTTACTGTGTAATATTATAATGGTTAGTGCATAATATTACTGACTAATGCAGACTTGGTTATTGACTAATGCTGACTTGGTTACTGACTAATGCTGACTTGGTTACTATGTAAAATTATAATGGTTACTCATTAGTGCTGACCTGGTTACTATATAAAATTATAATGGTTACTCATTAGTGCTGACCTGATTACTGTATTAATCTAATTATACTTATACTTATGTTTTTTATATTAATGGTTACTTGTTAGCTACATTGGTTACATTCTTACAACATTTAGCCTTTAGTTGGTAACAATCAAGTTATACTGGTTGGTTTTTACTATAAAAATGCAATGGAGAATGTGTGTATCTTGTGGCTACTAAATAAATATGTGTTGGTTACTATTTAAATTGGATTTGGTTACTGTATAATGTTGTTATGATTACTATATAATATTACGGTATTTTATATTGGTTTGTTTTATTATGATGGTTACTTATTGGCTATATTTGTTACCTTCATACACCTATTATAGTTTAATTCGTAATAAATATCAATATACTGATTATTTCCATTGTAAGATGAATGTACAAATGTATTTTATGTACTGGTTACTAACATTATGTAGTTTGATTACTGGCTAACATTGATTTGGTTACCTTCATACAACTATTAGTTTTTAATTGGTAACAAACTCATAATACTGGGTTTTTTTTACTGTAAAATACAATGAAAAGTGTGTTTATGTTCTGATTACTAAATAGATATATGTTGGTTACTGTCTAATCTAAATTTGGTTACTGTATAATGTTGTTATGATTACTGTATAATATTAGTGTATTTTATACTGATTTGTTTTATATTTGGTAATTTCTATCAAGATTACAGTGTCGAATTTTGGCGTTTTCGGAGCCTAATTTCATTGAAAACGGGTCAACAATCAAAAGTCACCAGCTTTGCTGGTGAACTGCAGGATTTTTTGGTCAAATTCCATCATTTAGGCCTTCAAAATTGGATGTAAAAATGTGGTTTATATTCTGGTTACTGAGATTATGTAATTTGATTACTGTCTAATATTGATTTGGTTACTTTACAATGTTTATTCAGTTGTTAGACAATAGATACTGACAGTAACCAATATAACAAATTTAATTGTTTACATGAATATATAATTATTTACTGTTAGTAACCATTAACCACATAGTTGATAACATTTTTGATGGTGTACAGTAACCAAAATTGATGTTGATTAATATTTTAATTTTTGATTCCATCATGAGTTGTCAATATAAAGTAAACATATACATTGAACAATTGGTAACTGTTTTGAAACATTTTTATGTAAATGTGGTTACCAATCTAAAATAAAATGGTTACCTCTATATTCATATTTAGTTATCAACTAGCATGGACCATTTCCAAATAACTTTTATAACTACGTAATTTAAAAGTATCCATCAGCTAGATAAATGGGAACCCTCACATGTACATTAAGCACTTGATAATTGTTCTGATATAAGTTTTTAATTATTTGGTCACTAACAAAAACTAAAATGGTTACCCTTATATGCAAGTTTGGTTACCAACTGCACCTCTCAAACTATTTTTATTTTAATATGAGATCTATAAGTGACCATCATATATATAAATGAGAAATCTTAATTGGAGTTTCTTATTCTATCATGATGACATGGTATAAATAAAACATACACATTTAATATTTTATAATAGTCTTGATACAAGCTTATAATTATTTGGTTACTAACAAGCTTGTAGATAAATAGGACACTCACACATGTACATTTAACAATTGATGTTTGTCCTGATACAAGCTTGTAACTATCTGGTTACTAATAACAGTAACCGTAATGTGACATAATAAAACAATAACCACATAATTATATGATAGTAATCAGGATAGGTTTTAATGGTAACCAAAACAGAAACATCATGTAATGAAACCCAATTTAGGCAATCCATGTATACTAAATAATTACTTATTAATCAGAATAAAAAATAAAAGTAACCAAAATCCCACATTGAGGGCACAATAATAGTAGCCAAACCATAATGTAACAGTAACCAAAACATAATAACGAAGTAACCAAATAGTTATATGAAAGTAACCAGAACATGTTTTAATGGTAACCAAAACAAAAACAACCTGTATATCCAACTCAGTTTAGGCAACCCATATATACTCTCACATGTACATTTAACACTTGATATATGTCCTGATACAAGCTTGTAACTATCTGGTTACTACCAAAAAATAAAATGGTTACCCTTCTATGCATGTTTGGTTACCAACTGCACCTTTCAAACAATGTATCTGACACAATTTAGAAGTAACAAATACGAACCAACAAACAATGTCAAATCACTGGTAATATAATCAAATATGTAATCTCATTTACATAAGTTCCAATAAACATTACATACTCACTAACCATAACAAATGGCTATAGATATCCAACAAAAACCAAAGTATGAAACACAATTCAGAATGATAGTACAATGACAACCGAACTAATCAAAATCTGGTACAAATCTTCGTAAAAATTCTCTGAAGTTGTTAAAAAGCCAACTGTGGAGGCGCATCTCGTCTGGAGAGAAATCTCTAGTTTCATGTCACACCAATATATAATTTTTTTAGTGAATTTTCTGTTGCATTCATCATAGTAAAGATCAATATGGACCGCTGGTGGAAAGTTATAATAGTGAATCAATATGGATCGCTAGTTTAAAGTTTTAATAGTAAATCAGTATGGACCGTTGCTTTAAGTTTTAATAGTAAACCAATATGGACCGTCCGTTTAAAAGTAAATCAATCTGGACCGTTCATGAATTAGTTACTATGCAGTCCATTCTTCTATAAATAGAAGTTCATTCCTTCATTATTTCTTACGAATTCACTGAAACTCTAGAGAGAGAAATTATAGAGAGAGAGAAGAAAAGTATTCTGCTACTTCACTACTTCGATATCAAGTTTCTTTTACGGTAAGGGATATTATTTGTTGTACTCGTATAGGGTATTCTTTCTTTCTTATTCATGAAGAGAACTTCTGTTATTTCATTCTTTATTATTCTGTTGGAATAACCTGTATACGCGGGCTAATCTATACTTGGTGAAATTCTTCTGTGATTACATTTTTATCATTATGTTGGAACATCATGTCTGTGCTTTACGCTGGACCTGGTTCCATTATTTATTATTCTGTTGGAACATCCTGTATGTGCTTTACGCCGGACCTGGTTCTATTATTTATT